>VXAZ01004092.1:0-217234 GCA_013399875.1 Gymnorhina tibicen | reverse complement strand
ATAAACTTCTTTTTTTCATATTCCAAAGCAGGAAACTATAAAATTAACTCATAGCAATTTCCAAACCTGAAGAGAGCACAGGCATCTCTACTACTTATTTCTATAGGACCTATAAATCTATATGTACTGTTAACTGACTCACACAGGAGGAGACCAGATGGTTTGGATTGTTTAGATTTGTTGGAGGAAAGCTGAAAGAGGAACTATTCCTGACTGTAAATATGCCCTGAAGTGAGTATATGGGAAGAAAACAAACTCAGAACTAGCTTACTACTCTTTTCATTGCTAACTGTAATGGTCTTACTCTTGGGCAACACAGTTCTGTGACTTATGTATTGATACATTGTTATGTCCTGATCCTTCTTTATCTCTCCCGATAAAGTAGATCGCTTCCACTTACATTTAAAATCCCTTCTTCAAACACTGAATAAACTAGAATCTACAGAAGCTGTAAAGATGCCTATTTTTAAACCGTCATCCAGAAAACTGATGATTAGTACAGGTAAACAGAAATCAGAAAATATTTGCAAGTTCTCTAGATTCCAGAGCTCTATTTGAAGAGAGAATAATGTTGACAAAATTGTACCTGACCACTCAAGAAATTAAACTTTCTATTAAGTAAATAATTCAGCTGTGTTTTATTCCATATAATCAACCCCACAAAGCGCATAATCCACATCAAAATTGAATACAAACAAAGAGACAACCCATCATTACTGATAAAAATTAGTATTTTTGGCAAATTTAAGCATCTGCAGGTCTTCTGGAATCTATCACTGACTTTGTTTTGTCAGCCTGAAAAAAGAGATATATACTTCTTTATCTGATCCTGATTAGGACAAAATGAGGAAAATACTACAATAAAAGAAAGTAAAAGTAGGACATTTTTCAATTATTTTATTTGCTTTAAGAGCTAAAGGAGATTTCTGAGAGAATAAGTCCAAAAAAGCAGCTGATATAACTGTATTTGCTCATGTGGGGAAGTACCTCATACTGATTTTAATATCACTGAAACCATTATGCCTCTTTTTCAGAATATCTCCCTTAACTTCAACTCCTCCTTTGGCTTTGTTTGTGGCTGGAAGGTGAGGACCGGTTACCTCTATTGGTATGGTACATGCCCACAGGGAATAGGTACCATGCCATCTACAGAAAATTAGGTTAATTGCTGAGTATTTCACTTCAGAGTTCAATTCCATCCTTGTGGGTCCGTTCCAACTCAGAATTTTCAGTGATTCTGTGATAGTGAATCCTGTGACATTTCCCCATCTCAACTGAATTTAGAGATACGTGCCAAAAAAGGAAGCATTTTTACATTGGGTCATGCAGAAATTAAGTAATAAGATTATCTCATGGGTCTCATTTGATAAGATAGCATTGACTTATTAACTGATCTTCACGAATGGAAATGTTATTAAGAAAAAACAACTTAAAATATTGAAACTATTTTTTTTCAATGGTTTCACACTGGTGTGGGTGAGAGTAGAATTAGGTCAACTGCAGTACATCTGTGACTAAACCGCACTCTGAAAATTAGCTTTCAGAAGAATATACAAGTGGATTTGCAGTTAAGAGAAGTAGAAAGAACATGATGTAAGGCTAGCGACTTGCTGAGAACATTTTAAAAGTAAGGGAAAACATATGCGCATAAACTCATCTCTGTCAGCTTACAGCAAAGATGTCTTACCAACTCTTGTACAGCTTACCTACTGTTGCATAAGTACAAAACTACTGGCATCATCTGGCTCTATTTTATCAGAGAAACAGGACACTTTCTAAGCATATTAGGTGAAATTATATCCTGAACATTTATTCTTTCCACCAAGTCAGTGAGTCAGAGTGAGTTTTATTAACAGTGAAAGAAACTACAGCAGGTATGGAAAATCCTCCTTGATCTTACACAGATCAAAAAGAAAATGTTTATGCATTTATATATTTATTTATGTATTCACTGCTGATTACTACATCTCTAAGTGAATATTTTCCTGGCTGTGAGAACAGGAAAGAAAAGCCCTCATTATGGTGATTTATTTGTGGAAAACATAATGTGACAAGGCTTGTTTATTTTACCATATCTCTTTTCCTTATTGTACAATCAAATATATCCTCCAGTTAGACTTGTCTTTGAAGTCGTGTGATAGACCTGAATGTCACTTCAATGACAATGTCTTTTAGCAATGCAATTTTTTAAGTTTACCCAAAAAAGATATTGTTTTGTTACAGACTATTTGGCATTTGGTAGTATAGCACACAGTCATATTCAAGCATCAGCAGCTGATGGACTTCAAACACTACATCTGTCTTTTAAGGGAACAAATATGTACACAAGCTTTCTATGTACAATAAATTCAGATGTGATTTGGATCATCCCTAAATGAGTGATGAAGTTATATGTTGAGAAACAAGTAGTTTGTTCATCAAAGGTTTGAAATGCTGTCTTATGTTTGAGGAGTCCCAGTCTCACCTCTCTGGATAAAGTAGTGAACCACAACAGAAAGTCAGATTCAGATCAGTCAATACGAATGGGATTTGAATAAAGAAAATAAAATTTAGCAGCTGGTTAGATAAGATATTCCCTTCTTTCAGCAAATCCTCCTCTTAAAGATAAGAAACAGATATCTATAGATATTTGAATCATTGCCCATTAATGAATAACTGCAAAATGTATTTCTCAAAAATTGGCAAAACAGTGGATGAGTAAACAAATAGATGGAAAGACAGAAAAAAAAATATTGTAAAACTTTTGAGTGTAAAATGATGTTTATAGAAATTTTAGGAAATGCCTAAACTGTGCTGGAACGGTGAGCTTAATACCATTCAGCTCCACAAAGTTTTATATTTCAAACTCAGGAGGAACAGTATGTAACAGTTGAGCAATAAGACAATTCCCTGTAGTGAAATTATTTAACCAGTTTGTTTCAGCTAAGGAAATCTAAAGGAAATAAAAAGCTACTTAATATCTTAAGTCTAACTGCTTAGTTTTGTCTTTTTTATTTTATTTATTTATTTATTTATTTACTTATTTAAAAGCAGTCACACTTTTTTTGTACATTAGGGACCCAGCCTAAGAGAACTGTCTATTTTTAGCTTTCTGTTTGGACTACAAGTTAGTTGGCTGTACATTTTTTCCATTTGTGGAAGGCATGGAGGTCAGACTTTTTCAGTCTCAGGAAGAAATTAATCTTCAACTGTGCCGTATATTTTCTGGTAAACATAACTTCTATTAATTATCAAGAGACCCTGGACCAGTTGGAGAAAATGTTCTCAATATCTTAGGAGGCTATACAATCTAGTTATGATTAAATTAATTATTTGACTTAATCAGTCTGATATAACTTTAAAGAGTACATTTCAGTTTCATTTCCCTAATTTACTTGTCTAGGCAGGTAAACTAGGAGCGAGGTCCTCTTTCTTTAGTCATCTCATCAGAATCTGTGCTGGTTAAGTTGGTTAAGGTATTTCTCCCACAGATGCGTAGATCTTTACCCTCTGAAACTTCACCCAAAATGTGTTTCAGTGCTGTATCAGAATCAAGTCACAAGCCCAGTTCCTTGACCAAATAAATCAGGCATCCAAACCTATTCCCACTGGGTAAAACCCAACCTGAGACTCACAGACAGAGTAGCACTTAAATGGTCTATATAAAACTTTCAGTCCCTTGTCACTTGCATTTGTCCTTGAGAGAGTTGATCCCGTTTGTTTCCAAGAGCTATTAAGAGTACAACAGGTGTTAAGATGAGGCTTGCTGATCAGGATGGGAGATGGGGACATTTGTCCTTTAACTATGGAAATGCAGGAGAAAGCTGGAGCATCAGGGAGGAGCCATGAATATAGGGAAGGAAGGAAGACTGGAAACTGGTGTGTTGAGTGTCTACCTTATTCAGTGTGGCGTGCATGCATTGTCCTAAAAACCATGTTCCTCTGACATTGCTTCAGCTTCCAAACATTATGGATGAAGCCAGAAGCAAGAAACACTTTCCCAAATCCAAAACTTTACAATACAATTACTTTTGCATGCATTTGTTGGTGTGGAAACCATGAAAACACATAAACATATCTCTTCAAGACTCACTAACTGCTCTCCATACATGGGCAGCCAGTCCACACAAACCAGAGCTTGTGCAAGTTCAGGGAGATCATCTGTAATTGAACATCCATGGTCACCATTTTCCCAAAGAGCAGTAAGTTGAGAACTGGACCAAACAGGAATTCATCTGAAAAGACAGAATTTCTAGAAGGCTGCAAGTAGCTAATGGGACTGTACATTGTCAGGTGACAGAAGGTCTATCCCATGAATTTGATGGCCATCTGTGACACTAATTTAGGATACATCAATACCTTTAACAAGTTGCCAGGGCCTGTTCCAGGCACCAAAATCATGTACCAAAGTCATACACCAGCTTAGCCTCAGCTCATACTTCAGCCTAAACAAATCCAACAGCTAACTCCTCTGCTTTTGCAACTGCTGTTCAAAATTGTCTGGATGCAGCAGACAATCTGTCCCACATGTCCTCTTCCACATACACACTGCCCTACATGCCTCCTCTGCATTCCTGGATGTTAACTCTAAATCACTTCCTCTTTTCTCTTCACAAAACAGTGCAATAATTTCCTTTCACTTTCATTCCTCATTTCTGATAAATGCTTCCAGACACTTGAAAATGAGCCCTTCAGTCAGACTTCTCTAAGACATCAGGCCTCCAGAATCCTCAAACTCCAGCAGCAGAACCCCGCAGTCTAGGAACCCTCTAGGACATCTCCTGGAAAACCTGTTATACTTTTGTGGTCTCCAAAATATATACCTCTCTTAAAATCTTCCATTCTCAAAGGTCCAGGAGAAAGTAGCAGACATTAGTGAAAGTGAAGAGTACCACTGGGACTGGGACTGTCCCACCACTGTGACATGGATGGTCAATAAGGGTAACTAACTTCAAACAGTCCTTTTCCTAAGAGTATAAGATGCAGGTATGTCAGAAATAGTGAGTCCACTAGGCTCACCAGAGGTAGAAGATGCTGCGTAGCTGCTCAAATAACAAAGTGAGAGGTGACCTACGCATAGACTTCGGAGCATAAGACTGGTGGGCAATATTAGGAGGAAACAAGGGACTTACTAAAATAGTAGAAACAGCAGGAAGAAGAAATGGTGCAAAATTGAGTTTTTTAAAGTTTCTTTGTGCTCTGCAAAAATCTCTGAGAAGGTTATGTCGAGAAGGATGTGTCAAAAATTATGGTTCTGATCTAGTGGAAGCTCTTCCCTCCTGTAACAGCACCATTTCAAAGGAAACAGCAAAAATCAACATGGTAGTCTTGCACTGGGGTTACAGCTCCTTTTTTGGCTCAATAACTTGGACAGGATTTTAAGTCAGTAAAGGATTGAAGAGATATTTCTAGTACTTTTCACGCAAAAACAGTCCTAAAGAGCAAGAGGCCTCTAAACTTAAAAAACACCAGACTGATTGAAATTTAAATAGAATATTTAACTTTTTAAAACGAGAAATTAAAAATGTCACGTGGAATAGATATGCAAATATTATATAAAGAATTCACTGTCAGTGAAGGCACATCTTTGCTTCCAGGAGCAATTTCAGTATACTTAATGGCTTTCTGAGCCCCACCAAACCCACAAACTCCCTCTGGTCCCATGATACAAGGAATGTGTGTCCTCTAGGTCATCCCTGGAATGTTCTTCTCCCTTTGCATGCTTGGTGGTTCCCATGGGAGAAACAATATCTGTCTCTGTTTACAGCAGTGCACTTGACATGTTTTTCTTTAGGAAACAGCACACAGTGGAAGAAACAGAAAATAAAATAGATGCTGTTCTCTACTGTGACCATGACATCTTTGCAGTGAGGGGAAACATGATAACTGCTGGACAGGACTTGACATTAGCTATGTAGAGGAGGCTGTCTTCTCTGAGGGGCCAGTGCTTCCCTTTGAGATTGTTTCCTGTCTTTCTGAATTTGTGCCAGCTGTGGAGCTGTCTATCTCCTTTGGTTTTGGTCTTGCAAGTCAAATCAGAGTGTTTGAAGTGTTATTTTTTGCACCTCTGAATTTGGCAGAGTCAAATTGTCAGTGGCTATAGGATTGCTTAGGAACAGCATGACCTTCTGTCATGAGCAACCTCATGTGAGCTCATTAGATATTTGTAGACATTGCTCTGGTCTCTGGCTCTCTGCAGCAGCACTAAAGTTCTGAGTGCATTTGTAAAGCACTCATTGTGATGATGGAGTTGAACAATCTGCTCATGATGCATCCTGTTTCCACTTCCCACTTTTCTCCAAAGCCAGTTGCTGCTGAGAGGTGTGAAGTCCTTAGAAGAAGCAAATTAAACTATAGCAGCCAGGTTGGTTGGAAAATTTCAGCACAGACTCCCTTTGAGCCCTGCCTGAGGGTTGATGCCCAAGGGACACAAACAATGGCAGGGAGATTAAGAGACTGAGTCTGCAAAATCAGATGTGTCTCACCTTAATAAGATGTTCACCTTTTTTTAGTTTGGTCTGAACACTGCAATGTTTGATCTGCAGGAATGAAATGCTATTTGGGGACCTGTGGCTGGGAGTCAAAAATGTATTTAAGGGGAGATGAACACATGACTACAGTCACGGACCTCTATAAAAAATAGTTGTGTCTCTATTGCTTTTGATGGGCTCTAAGAATATTTTGTCTTTTTTCTCTGGATTTAATGACAGGCTCATGTGCTCAAGACCTGCTTCTCTCATTCTGAGGAAAAAATAATGAAAACTGAAAGCTAAAACTGATAACAAAATATAAATTGCATTAAAAAGTTTAATCTTAACATTACTTAGACTGATCTAGAACATACATAACACTGGAAACAGAAATACCGGAGACTTACTCTTTGGGTTAATATAAAATCTGGTGTGAAATTCACACTGAATACAAACAATCAAGTTGAAATCTTGAACACCATAACAAGGAAAAGCCAAATTTGTCATGGTATTGTTCTCTGTTGTACTTGGAAGATTGATATTTTATTTAAAGATAATAATGAAGACACAAAAGCATTACCATGTCACCAAATAAAAATAAATACTCTAGGACTGCCTTAAGCTTCATTAAGACAAACATCAATACAGTCAGTCCAAACTTTACAAAGTATGTTCAAGTAACTCAGGAAAAAGCATAAATGAACTGGAGAAACACTGCAAAGAAGAGCTAATTCAGAAAAGTGTCTGTGGAGGCAGCACATAGTGAATCAGTAAAGTGTTGTGTTAACATGTCTAAAAGATGGGCTGTATGACAGAACAGCTCATTTCCTTACGGAAGATATCTGCAGAGATCTCCATCTGTGCTGCACAATGTCCCCTCCCATCTGAAAACTCGGCTTTTAATATTCATATTTCCAAGATGTTTTTGTAGGTCTGGTAACAATGGAAGAATTAAACATGTTTTCTTCTCTCCCCCTGTATGTGATACCTCTGGTTTTTTCATTCTTATAACCGTTTCAGCTGCTCATCTAAAAAGGTGACTGAGTGAAAAATTTTAAAGCCAATGAAAATATATGGTCAGGGTGCCACAAGAGCCAGGTCCCACCATGCCATCCTAGACAGGAGCAGGGCAGTATGGGGGCACTGGGGCAGCCCCAGCCCCAGGCAATGAGCATGTCACTGGAATGGGAACCATTCAAGGCTGGGCTGGGATGTGGGCCCACAAGGAGTCCTGGCTCAGTGGGGCCCACAGCCAGGAAGAGCAGAGCTGCGGGAAGCTGGTGACTGGCCCTGCTGTGGTGTCACTGAGGCAAGACCTCATTTCCTGAGGGGGGTGAAATGGGGTCCTGAGCCATGAGCAGGATTAGGGAGCCCTAGAGGACAAGGACAATAGATCCTATGGTGTCCTTATGGCCTATAAGTACACATTCATTGTACAGAAACGTCGCAATGTTAGAAATAACTCTTTTCATAATATTTCAAGTGCATCTGAATCAAAGCACTAGTTTCCCAGACAATTAGGTCTTCTCTAGGAACATTATTCTTAATAAGAAGCTTCACAGTGGTTTTCAAAAAGCTTCAACTTCCTGTGGAGTATTGTGTTATCCTTCCTAATACCTGTACTAAAATCTCAGAACTATGAAAAGTGATTTGCAATTCATTAGTTTTATCACCTCTTCAAAAAAGGTTGTTTTAGAGATCAAAGAGTGATCTGAAATCCCAAACATCTGATAAAATTAAAACTAATGCTATGTTAGAAGATAAGGACTGGCTCCAGCATAGGACAACCTATGCACATCATAAGCAGCTGACAGAGAGTCTAAAAGAGGTTGTGATGATAATGAGGTGGCAAGGGAAAACTCACTTAATCTTCTCACTTTAAGGTGTCAAGAACTAAAAGCTTCTTTATACTTTTTCCTATTCCAGCTCCTTTGGACTAGTGTTTTGATGTTGAAATGGGGGATATAAAGAAAGGAAAATAAGGACATCATCCTTTTATCTTTCATGGCATGATGCAAATCAGAAAAAATGTTTACATGTCAGTATTTCTTTCTGATAGACCAGTATGAAATATTATTTTATATCATATTTTAAGTCCAAGTAAGAAATTTATATGATGATACATGATCTCAAAAAAAAGGGTGTGGAAGGATGCATTCTCACAGAGAAAACTCAAGATATATTGGATGTTAACGGCATACAGATGGAGGGCTTGATGAACTGATTTTCTGTAAATCACTGAAATTGTAAGATGTCATAAGAAACCTGAAGAGCATGAGCAGCATTTGGTGCATGAAAGGCTTATAAGACTTCATTGACTAAACATCAACATGAGGATCAAGGCATCAGCAAACTCCATCATCAGCAGTATTGTAGTTCTCTAGAATTCTTCAGCAACTGAAAATGGTCTCTAATTAGTGAATAAATAGCAACTATGAATATGCAACAGAAAGTATACAAAAAAAATTAAGGGTTGCCGCTTATCGATTTTTTGATCCCTAGTGTAAACTTTCCCAATAATTTTTTCTAAGTAGATAATGCCTGCAGAAGGACAAAGAGAGGTATATGCACTGAGGTACATGGACAGGGTGAGATACACATGGATGTCCTGCTGAGATAGTGATACATGCCCCGAGATGCATGCAGATAGATCATGCATAGCAGCACAACCTTTGTTCCAGTAGGCAGAGTTTACTCTTGATATTCTGATCATTTGAGGTTCTGACAGGAAACCAAATGAATGTCAGAGAAGGCACTAGAAGATGTCCTCAAATCACATCATTAATGCTGTCTAAAATACAGGGAAATCCTTATTGGCATGGTTATCGATAATCTTCTGAAATCTGCCACAATCAGCAAATACACACCACACACTCTCCTATTGGCAAGAAAGTCTGTGAAAAAAGGGAGTGTATTCTTTTGGGTTTCTTAGTTGATTGGCACTTTCACATATTTAGGCAATGCATTCAGAAGACCCAGAAACTACATTTTGTTGAGGGATGAAAAAGTTGTTTTTACTGAAAGAAGTCCCATAACTACATGACTGGCATCTCTGAAGAAGCATCATATACATGTTATGGCTCATGATAAAATCAGGAATCAGGAACAGTGAAGGCACTCTATGAGGAAGTCCAGTATTGGAACCGTCATGTGGTATAGGCTGGAAAATATATTACTGGATGTTAAAGTTACCACACAGCATGTACAGACCACAGTAAAAGGCCACGTGAAGGAAGATCAAGCATTGAAGTACTGAGGTTTTTTAGTTATTGCAAGCTGTTCTGGTATTTACTGTTTGCCCAGACATATGTGTAAGGATACATTGTGCCTACTCACAGCATGTTCTGCTATTTTCTCTTTATCTTAGGCATCAATCAGCTTTGAAGCTTTTTCCTTTGTCATAATACAAACACACTTTCCAAATTTTATGAGACATCTGTGTTCCAGTAAAAAATGACAGTGTTTTTATTTGGGCATATATTTCCGTATCCATACACATACACACATAGGGAGCGTGTCGATTATCAGAGAGGGCTGGAGCATCTGTCCTGTGAAAACAGGCTGAGAGAACTTGGGGTTATTCAGCCTGGAGAAGAGAAGGCTCAAGGAAGACATTATAGGAGCCTTCCAGTATCTGAAGAGGGGCCCTCAAGAGAGCTGGAGAGGAACTTTTTACAGGGACATGTAGTGATAGAACAAGGGGGAATTGTTTGAAAATGAACATGGGTAGGCTTAGCTAAGATATCAGAAATAAATTCTTTATTGTGAGGGTGGCTGGGCACTGAAACATGTTGCCTAGAGAAGCTGTGAATGTCCCATCTCTGCAAGGCCAAGTTGGATGGGACTTTGAGCAACCTGGTCTAGTGGTAGGATCCTGGCCCATTTCGGGGGGTAGGAATTAGATGGTCTCTAAGATCCCTTCCAACCCAAACCATTCTATAATTGTATGATTTCATGATCTTCATAAAGTGAAGTAAACAGAACTGTTGAGAAGTACTTTGGACTGCTCAAACAGGTCTTACTATTACTACACCAAGAAAAAGAAATCTGTTGCCATAAAATCATTATACATTTAAAGTCAAGGCCAAAAAATCCCAACAGTCAAAGTTCTTCCACATTAAGATGAAAGAATGCCAGAATATTTGGGTTATAACTGTCTTTCTTCAGCACTGGAAATTAAGGACATTTCCTGCAAGTTATTTGAGGTGTTCATACAGCTGTGCCACATTATTTCCTTACTCACTTAGCTTTTTAGGCTTCATAAACCTTTATCTTGAATGTCCAAATTGGGATCTCTCATGCTTGTAAAGTTGAAGATATTTTCTTCTGTTTCTATTCTTTCATACATTTACATAATTACATCCAATGAGGATGCATTTACTTCACAAAATGGACAGAGTAGCTCAGGGTACACGGTCTAGTGCTCTCCTTTTAGACAAATGAAATGGTTATCAAAACCAAAAATTTTTATTTCCTTGAGTAAAAAAATTCCCTTTACCATAATGGAGTGATCAACTCTTAGTAAGTGTGAGCTTCATTTCCTACAGAAAGAGTTCATTTCCCTGTTCCTTCAATGCCATTTCAAAGTCAAAGTAAAGTTTATAACAATCAGACTGCTTTTTGAACTATAATGACATACTTCTAAACTAGAATCACTATTGGTGTTCCAGGGACCTCCTGAGAACATCAAACTCTCCCCAAATCTGGCAAAATTATATTTACCAGTTCTACCTGGACTGAAATGCAAAAACATTAGTCCTGCCCTACAATGTATGATTGGATGAATTGCTGATGTGGAAAGACTGTCTCCTGAAAAATGAGTAGGTCCCTTCAGTACTCCACAAGTGCCTTCTCACTGGATTGGGATGGAAATGAAAAGCAAACCAGCCTGGTGGGCCAATCCTGGTAGTAGATCTAAGCCTTCTGCTTGCACTTAAGCCATGCTCCAGCTGTTTGATGCTCCCTCTCCCGCCTTTCACTGCTCTGTGTCACTGTCTAGCCTGGACATTTGACAATACTTGTAAACCGTTCAAGTTAATCCAGTTAGATACATACTTTTCACGGCCTCCTCAGAATGCTTCTTTGGTAACTTTCTAGATAAGTTTTTATTAAATGGCATTAATGTTGTTCTTTTTAGACAGATGTCTTTTATTTGTAGCTCTGCTCTCACCCTTCAGAGCCAAGAATGTGGGCAGAAACAGAAGCTCTGAATAATCTTAATCTTTAAAATTATATTGTCACATCAAAGAATTTTCTGTGGCTGATACATGGTACCACATTATTTAGACTGGGCTTTGTCCTCAAACAGTAGAGCCTTTTAATAGCTGTCCAGAATTTGTCTTAATTAGCCATGAAAGGAGCCATGAACTGTAATGTCTTTGGAAGGAATCTGAGGGAAACGAGAGATTTTTTT
This sequence comes from Gymnorhina tibicen, assembly GCA_013399875.1. Taxonomy (NCBI): domain Eukaryota; kingdom Metazoa; phylum Chordata; class Aves; order Passeriformes; family Artamidae; genus Gymnorhina; species Gymnorhina tibicen. The sequence goes on along the minus strand of VXAZ01004092.1, from coordinate 205,372 downwards.
TTCAAAGTGGGCATACCTTGACAAGTTCTTTATGTCTCTGGACTGAAGAGTTATATATATTTTTTTCCGAACTTAAACAATTCCCATATATATCACATTCCTCACTGCATTCTTAAAATTATTCTGGGCTTGGCCAATTTGTTGTCTCTTAGCATTCACTGCAGAGAATTCTTCACGGAAGAAATAAATGTTCACAAAACCGAGGTGATAAGTATGGAGTTATTTGTACAAAACTAACAATTCTCAGTGTTTTATGTTTTCTGTGCTTGTAATTGTTTTATAGCTCTAATTTTCATTTTTTATTACGCATTCTGCTCTACATTTGGATCTTGGCAAGTTGAGAGAATTAAGGAAATATTTCTCAAAAGTGTAAAATCTTTCATTTCAGAAATAACATTGTAAGTGCTGCCACTGTATTATGCAGTTCCCAGCAGATGATTTTACAGGATGAGTTTCTTTTTTGTAGAAACAACTCAAAATATCAATTGGTAGTTTACTCCTATTCTTACCCAGTACAAGGTGACTTCCATTAAGAAAATGGAAAAGTACATTTTTATGACTGTGGCATTGCAATTCTGGTACAGTTTTTCACTTAACTTTAAGAAAATATAATTATATTTGCTGATATAATAATCAGCACCAGATGTGTCAAATGCCTTTGATTAGAGAATGAAAGCTATAATCCCTTTTGTTTTCTATGAGTTTATATTAGACTGCAATCACAACAATTTAAGGTGTAACATCACCCACTGCAGCAGCTATTTTGAAACTAAATTAGGCTGTGACTCTAATGAGACTGTGAATACTAATACAGGTACCTACTGCTGCAAAGCAAACCTTGAGGACCTTGATTTTGTTTGGTTAATAAAACATAAGAATATTCAGTATGGGTCAAATACAAGTTATTTTGTGAAGCTTTCTCAACTCGGCAGAATTTATTAGGCAAAATCTAGCCAAGAGATTTATCTACCTCTAGAGCTGCACTGTTAATGACAGGCATTGAATACACACATTAATTTTCTACAGTTCACACAGTGCAGGACTTTTTTCTTTATCCCAGCAGTTTTCTCTTCTCTCAAAATTCAAGTGTTTCACCACATTGCAAGTTTCCCTAAAAGGAAAAAAATTGTTCTTCCATTCTTCCTTCTTTTCAGAAAAGGCAAGGAAAGAATATATCTTAATCTATTTTAAATATTTCCCTTATTTATCAGGAACATAATTTGCACTTATTTGGGTATTTGGGTATTACATATAGAATGAAACCCAAAAACCTAATGAAGTTGAAAGAATCACACTGATTTTTGGAGCTGAGCATTTTTGTCACACGTTTATTATCTTCCCTTCCTTTTGTCAGCTTTTTGTAAACATAGTAAATGCATTAATCAGACTGTGCATGAATTTCATAAGCATTGCTGCATTTCATGTTCTATTAATAGATGACATATTTCCCATGCACAATATTGATTATGAAAAAATCTTAGAGGTGAAAAGGTTATTTCATCCAAGGATAAATTAAGTTTGGATTGGGTACTTGGTTTGCATGGCCTGGGTTTTGGTAGTGGGTGCTACAGTGATGGCTTCTGTGGGACGCTGCCAGAAGCTTCCCCCATGTCTGACAGAGCCAGTCTGTGGCAGGGCCAAAGATGGATGTGCCACTGGGCAAGGCGGGGCAAATTAGAAATGGTGGTAACACCTCTGTGATAACATACTGAAGAAGAAAGAAAAAACAAACTTATTGCAGAGTTGTCATTGTGGCCAGAGAAGAGTGGGGTGAGAACATGTGAAAGGAACCACTCTGCAGACACCAAGGTCAGTGGAGAAGAAGAGAGAGAGTGAATGTGGTCGCGGCACCTGAGCTGGGATGCTGCTGCAGCCCGTGATGAAGACTTGGGTGAGACAGCTGTGCCCCTGCAAACTTGGGGGATAGATGGGAATGCAGAAATCTACCCACAGCTCAAAGGACATCCACACTGGAGCAGGTGGATGCCTGAGAAGAGGCTGTGACCCCACCAGAGGCCTGTGGAGAGAGGGGCACCTGCTGTAGCAGCCGGTCCTTGAAGGACTGCACCCCATGGAAGAGTGACCCACACTACAGCAGTTTTTGAGGGACTGTTGCCTATCGGATAGACTCATGTAGGAGACGTTCATGGATAACTGTCTCCCATGGAAGGGGCCCCACGGTAGAGCAGGGGAATGATTCCTCTTCCTGGGCAGTGGGAGAAACAACCTGTGATGAATTGACCCATTCCCTGTCTCCCTGCACTGCTGGGGGAGGAGGTAGAGCTGGGAAGAAGGGAGGGATGGGGGACAAGATGTTTTTAAGGTTTTATTTTACTTCTCATTATCCTACTCAAAATTTCCATACACATTTACAGATGAATATGAAAATCTGTTGCTGGAAGATTGTATTAGTACAATTAGTGCTATGTTTTTGTCTGCAGTTTGGCATTTTTAAGGTACACCAACAAGGTTCATAATGTTGTCTTTTCAAAGCTTGAAGATGGAATGTCTAAATTACAGCTGCTGTCCAAATACTTTTCTGTTTCTTTCTGGCCTGATCCTAGCCAGGGATACCATGTCCTTATGAGGAAGCACAAACAAAACAAAAGATATATGTTTATTTAATATAGTGAAATAGCTGTAAAGTTTCTAAGGTTTTATCAATATAAACACTGTAATTACTTTAACTAAAGGTAAATGTCTTCACATGCTTTCTCTGTAAGTTTTCATTCAGTTGAAAGATTATACCACTGTCACTGTCAGAAAAAAAAAAAATTCTTGACTCACATATTTCATTCTGTACTGACAGTGAAGTTCACGGATGAAACATATGACCATTGCCCTGAACTCAGACAATCCTAGAATCTTAGCATAGCACTAATTAAATGACTGTCAATGAATAATTTTGAAAGTAGCCACAGGAAAGTGTCTGAGATCAATTGCCTCTAGATTTAATAACTTAATAGAAATTGATGATGCATGTCTTAGGTTTCTCCCAGATAGTGATGTAGTCAAGCTGCTCTTGTAAAAGACCATGTCTAATCCATACCTTTCTGACTTAAACTTTTGTCATGCTAGAGTTCCCATTGCTCTTCAGTACCTTTTTTACTGCTTTGCTGAGACAGAAAGCATTCATTTTAGCAGGCTGCAGCATTTGCAAATCAGGCCTTGTGATATATTGAAACATGAAGACCATCCAAAAAAAGCAGCTCATGAGAGGATTTAAAATAGTACAATATATTCTTTTTTTTGTCGGAAAAAGATTGATAAAACCCATATTTCAGTAAGGTGAAGTTTTTGATACTACTTTCAAAAAGATAAGTATTCTTAAAATATTTATTTTAATAAATTCAGACATTTTCTCTTACTTTTTATGAACATAGCACATAATAAATATACCAAAAATTACAGATTTTTCTAGTAATTGATACAACATGTTTTTATTACTGTACCAAAATTATGATCTTATTAAGTGTTTCAATTACATATTTTGAATACACCTGTAATATGCCAACGTTCCTAAAGATCTGTATCTAATTACTACTTGGTCTAAAGAAGGCCAAATGAAAGGACATCTGAGTCAACAGCGCAGAAGAGTAAACTAACCCATCTGGATAAAAACCTCTGTGAGGGAAATTTGCAGGGGAATCAAATTATATTATGCTTCAAAAAAAATAAATACTAGATTTCTGGAGGTATTTTCTTCTCTCCTTTCTGAAATACTGGTAAGACAACATTAAGAAATTCCACCTTCAGTTTTTAAATCGTATAGTTTTCTTTTCTCCTGTTACATGACCAGGGGTTCAGTTATTTTTGCAAGCAGTCCTTTTTCATTGTGATACTAGATAAGTAGACAATTAGCAGCAGCGCTCCCCAGTGTGTTTCATGATATTCTCATTGTCGGTGTCCTGAATTGATTCAGGAGTTAAATTATTGCTTTGAATAAACACTTTTAGAGGTCTTATTTTCCCAATTTTATTTACTTTTTTTAACTCTAGAAGCTTCTTTTTTAAAAGGTATCCAAGCAATATCTATGAAACCAGCTTAAAAAGAAAAGATTACAAGGTCTTTTTTCTAATTAGGAAATCTTGCAGTAATCCAACTAATTGATTTCAGTGCAGACACATAAACTTCAAAATGAAGCTAAATAAATCTTAAGGGCTGATGGTCCCTTGGTAATGCAAAAAAGGGTCAGCACAATTTCATGGCAACTACCCAATTATGTGATTGGGAACAAGCTTTGAGTGATGTTCACACAGAAAGTAAAGAATCTTTATTGCTCTCTGCTGCAAAACTGCAACTGTCTTTCACAAATGTAGGGGTTTTTCTCAAAACCCAGTCTGATATTCTGGAAAATCTTTTAAATTTTATTTAAAAATTAAGTTTAATAATAGCTTGCTTTTTAAAAATTATCAATTTTTTAAATTTCCTTTATTATTATATACTATATACCATAAAAATATATTATACCAATACCATTATACTGTTATATATATTAATATGTAATTCTGTATTATAAATAATATAAAATAACAATATTATTAATAATATTAATATATTATGAAAAATAATTTTAATTATTAGAAAACATAGAATTTGAAGGACCATATATTATCCTTTTTTTTTCTTTTTTTCCTGATCTTCTTTCACTCCACACTACAATTTTTCATATCAAAACAAGACCACTCTCAAATACAGTTGTAGTTATTGATACTTCTTGTCTTGGTCCTTTTAAGTTCACACATTTTCAAGTCATTTCAAGAAATAAGACAATTAAGGACCTAATTACATTCTAATTTAATTAGGGTGTGTCCCTCTTTTCACATATATTAAGAATCATTCATTGTTAGGATTTAACTACTTATATTCTAGTTTAACATGCTTGAGGTAGCTCTTGAAACAATTAACATAAAACAGTCTAATAGTAACTTCCATGCATTTTATTGCTCTGTCTCCCTTCTCACTATCATCCTCTACCTCTACCTTTTTCCAAAACAGGAGGGCAAAAGGGACAACTTACAGGACCAAAAGATCATGGCTTCATTTTGCCTTAGGTTGTAGCACTAGAATACAGAAAAGACTAAGTGATTTCAGCTAAAATAGAAAGAAACCTGAAGCTTTCTCAAATTTCTAATTGTAGAGCTGAACTGGAGCTCAAAGTGCGGAAAAAACAGTTTACTTCTCGCCAGTACCACAGAAACTGGCTAACAGTTCATCAAGAAACTATCTAAAATGGAATAAGCCCTCTGAAAATAAGACAGTTTGAGCTGTTTGACATCTTGAAGACAAAGGGAGAAATTACTTGAGTGGAAGAGACTGGTAGTAGTAGTAGGTTACTGACATCATCCCCTCAAGGAAATGCAAGTATTGGAATAAAAATGTTGGAACTGCAAACTTCGAGAAACACCAAATGGGGAAATATTGCCATGTGAAGGTCTTAATCCAAAGGCATGTGTAACAGAGTTTTATACAGTACTAAACCATACCATGAAAGTAGAAAAGGCATCTGCCTCCATCATTTAGAATTTCATTACCTGATAAGGACTGACTCCAAGGCAGAAATAGATTATCATTGTGAAATCTGAGAGGGCATCTTATTTTGCTGTATATAAAGATATGGAAAACCTATCCTGTTTCCATCTTAAAAAGATGTCTGAACAGGATGTAGAGTCATCTATACACTGAGCATCATTACACATATGCAAATTTTTGGTGCATTCAAATTTAAGTTGCTTTAATCTAACTGTAGGCATTTAATTGAGATGCCTGACTTCCACAGGGTCTCTCTATCAGTGGAGAGAAGAAAGTATTTCCTCTAGGTAACTCAGACCATCACTCTCATAATGTGGAAGTGCACTGATTAGAGGGATAGCTTAGGGTGATGAGGGTCCTCTGAAGTACTTCTTACTTGAGGTTAGATTGACTGTATCTGAGGGTTATGTTTTAAACAGAATTTATATAAAGCCTGAAGCAGCTTGGTCTGATTTAATTCACTGAAGAACTCATACACTGTATATTTAAGAAATGTGCAACATTTATGCAGTCCTTTTGACTAGCATTAGACTCTTCTGATGATTCATAGATTAAAAAATAACTTATTTTCACAGATCTTCTCTCCCTGCACTACCAACTCATAATGCCTGAGGGGTTCATGGCAATGCACCAAGAATTCTTACCTTTCTGGAGCAAAGTATTCCTGGTTTGCATAATGGATTCTGTCCATTGCAACCCCTGGGTCTAGTCATCCATCTTTTTGGTCCTAGGCATCCCCTGCCTGAGCACCAGAAGGCAGAAATAATTCAACTTCTCTTTCAAGAAAACCTCTGGCTTTTGCACTCCTGTACAACCTCTTTTTTTGACTTGACTTGCAGTCTCTCACAGATAAATATGCTTACAGTTCTCTCAAACCCCAAAAATTAAGACAGAGGTAACGATGAAAACCTGTCAGAAGAATTATCCTTACATACATTTTCCATCTGTTGATAGCCACTCCAGATGTTTTGATCAAGTACTGAGACATATGCCAGCTTGCTTTTTACAAGACAGTAAAGAGTAGAAGTCGGAATTAGTATGCAAATAATGCTAAGAGGAAAGATACTTGTGCAAAAAGTTGTGTTTGTTTTGTTGTTTTTTTTCTTTAATATCAGGCACACATTTTAGAGGCTGCAAAGTGGTATAAAGTGAGGAGCTTGGGAAGGTAGCACACACATTCACCTGACTGTAAACCTATCCTAGGCAAAGGGTGCTGCAGCTTGGCCATTTCTGCCAGACAGTAAGTGCAGGTGATTGGAAGCCAGAAATCTCCATTTCAGTGCATGAGTTCCCTGTCCTATAGCCATTAGAAAATTCTTTTTTTTTTTGCTTCCATCACCATCCATTTCTGAAAGATAACATCACAATAATTTCCTGAAACACAAGATGGTATTTCTTAACGACCTGTATCGTCATTAAAGTTTTTCTGTATTGACACATTTGTTACTTTTGATGTTCCCTTTTTCAGAACTATGGCAAAAATGAATAGAAAACCCCACGTGTTCAGATTTCAAAGATTAAGAAAATTGGATCTTGATTTCAGTCCATAAGAGAATTCTGGCCCATGAATCTTTGGAAAGATTATAATATAAATAGAAACTAGCTAATTCCTCCTATCAAAATAATTATGTCCTCCATAATTACAGTTTGTCAAGCATCAGATGTCATAAGAGCTAAAGAAAATTATAATGTCCATCTATCCATCCATCCATGTGCTTCTATTTTCTATTTATTGTGCATTTCTAGTAAAAACTACAATAATAGTTATTCTCAGTTAGCTTCTGTCTTGATTCAAATACTTTTGAAACAACAACAAAAAAGAATATCTTTAAGCACTACAATGAATATCTCAAAGAAAAAATTTACATATAGAAGGAAAGACAACAAAAGGATCCAAAAAAGTAATTTGTAGGTTTTGTTTGTTTGTTTGTTTGTTTGGGGTTTGGGGAGAGTGGGGTGGTGGTTTGGGGTTTTTTTGTACCAGTATATTTAGGACTTGGTCACTTGAGCATCTTTACAACATTGCCCATGGTGACATCTAAATCAGGGAGAGGGGTAAATTGTACTAATAAACCACAAGACTTTGTTGTAGTTTTGTTGCATTTCACTGGAGCCTCGTTAGAGTTTCAAAAGGGGTCTGGGTTTTCTCAGAGCAAGAGGTCTCAGAGAGGGAGAACAGTCCCCAGAGTTCCCTCTTCTCTTCAGTCCAAGGAGTGACTGTGCCCAGTGTAGACACACATGGAGTAGCTTTTGTCAAATCTTCATATTTTCACTTGTGTACACACCACAGGACAGAGCTCAGCACCCTCTATAAACCTGCTCGACATGTGCACAGCTGGACCTGTTGCCATGGTCATACTGTTGTTCAGTGTCACAGACAGGGGATTCAAATTTCCATCAGTAAATGCAACCTTCAGTTGTTCCACTACCCGTGGTGTAAACACACCCTGAAGTCATGCATCCCAGGTTGCAGTCTACCAACCACCTGTGGTTTACAGATACCCATTAAAGACAAAAAAAGCACAATCTGTCATGCCTGTACTCACATGAGACATAAATTGCTCCCCTTCAAATACACAGAGGAAGTTTCTGTGTCTGTGCTCCTCCTGCTTGAAAGAAAAGAGCTGTGTAACTCATTGTTCAGTCCTGGGGAAGTTACTTAATCCTACTGTACATCTACTTTCCAGTCTGCTAAATGGTTTGAAATGACAAGGACCATCTATATCAGAACAAAGTGCTGTAAACTAGCATTCATTAATGTTACAAAATAGTTTATGTGGTGGTTTGAACCTGAGTTGATGGACAGTTGTTTAGACCAATAACGCTCCTTGAAATTTACATATTTAAACTGCGTGGAGACGCGAGAAATTCCCTTTTGTGTTCAAGCTTCCTGCGGGGAGGGGGGAAATGGGCCCCCCGGGCTCCGTCTCTTGGAGTGGCCCCAGGCCTCCCCTTCTCCAGCCCTGGGTCACGGGCCCTGGGTGGCTGCAGGAGAACCCCTCAGAGCCGCGGGCAGCTAAGAAACAACCATTAAGCTGCTGCATAGCCGAGAGCACCCGGAGCAGCCCTCCCCCTCCACCCCCTTCATGCGGCCCCGCGCAGACCCGGCGGGAGCCGATAGAGCTTTCTGCAACCAACGTAGCTGGAGTCGAGCTGAGGAGCCAGCAGCATAAAAGGAAAGAGGCTTTTTCTCCAACATGAAGCCTGAAGAAAATCATGGTGACTTCAAGGTCAGAAGGAAAGAGAAAGTAAGTCATGGGAGATGAAGCTGAAAATGGCTACAGGAAAAGAGGGTGGAGTCGCACCCAGCGCGAAGCTTAAAAATACTTTTTGCAGGCCGTGGTAAAAACTGTAATATCACAAACTGTTCTTTCCTCTTTAATCCACTTAAAGACATGGGGGGGATGAGAATTTTGTGTGCAGCCTGCGGGAAAAAGAAACGTGACCACGCCAGGTTACCTTGGCGCTATAAGAGACTTTAGAGGTTTTGTGAAGAAGAGAGCAGTTGCTTTTAAGCTGGAATTTGCCCATCCTTAAAAACATACATCCCGTGTGTGGCCCATGCTGGCAGTTGTGGGAACACTACAAGATTCATGGGAGAGATGCTTTTTGCGGCAGCAGAATTTCTGGGCGGGTCTGTTGCCTTTTGGGCAGTTTGGAAACCACGTGAAGCAAAAGAAACCTTTTTTCCTTAAATAGTGGAGAGACTTTTAACAACTATAATACTGACCCAAGTCATAATTTGTTATCCTTTTTGCGAGTTGGGTAAAAAGGGGAGGTGCTGGAGGAAAAGGGGGTTTTGTTTTAATTTCTTATTATTTCTTTTTACTTTTAGTTCTGTTAGTAATAAACTTCTTTATATTCTTTAAAGTTTGGAGGCTGCTTTGCATTTCTCCTAATTCTTACCTCACAGAAGGTAAAAGATGCGAACAAAACCACTACACTTAATTGGCGTTTCTGCCCGGTTACAAACTGAACCCACTATAGATTATTAGATAAAAGGTGCTAATATTTTGAAAAATTTCTATCTTAGATTATATTAAAATGGTAATAATTTATAATTGAAAAAGAAAAAAACAAATATGGACAAAACTTAAATGCATGAAAATATAAACATGGAATACAAATAAAAAGCTATAAAAATGTCATTTAGAAGAATTGGTTGAGTCATGAAAAGGCACAGTATGCTTGTAAAAATATTTTTTAAACAGCAGGAACCTCATTTGGCTGCATTTCCACAGTAATACCTGTTGGTGGCTTGGTAGGAAAAAGATATTTTTCCTTAAAAAACACCCAGCTAAAAAATAAAAAACCCTCAAATGTGCATTTCAGAGGAAAACGAAAGTGCAACATCTGTATAATGTGGAACTGCATCTAAAATTAGATAAGAAAAACAATCTCTTGGAAAAGTATTAACAAAGCAACATGCTGTTAGAGCAGGTTTATGATACAACCTGAATGGTTTTTAAAATATGTTTCAAGGTTTTCAGGTGGTGGATGACTCTGTAAAGCTCTAAGCCACTTGGCCTGAGCACGCAGGTAATTCTAATTTTACATCTGAGATTTAGAAAAATGTTAATTATAAATATGATATTTGAATATGAAGAGTAGAGATGGAGAATTTATCAGAAATTTAAGATAAATACTTGAACTTTTTTTGAAAAAGAAGTTTTGAACAAGAAATACTTTAGACCTAGTAATTATAGTTGTGTGATTCACAGGAGTAAAATACCCCATTGTTTCTAAAATTTATCACTAAAATCTTAGAGGCTTTTAAAAGATTTCTACCAATACAGACATTAAAATACACATAACAACAATTTTTTTGGGGAGATAAGCAGTTGTTAATATTCAGTAAAACCTCTCAAGAGACACTGTTTCACGATTAATACAAGAAACATATTTTCATCCTGAAATATACTATCAATCTGTATATGTACTCCAGACTGGACAGACTATTTGTAATTATGATAATGAGCAAAACAATACTACAGCTGAGATCCAGTTTCTGACTATTTGTGGGAATGAGACTGTATGTAGGAACTGGATGATTTAAACACAATATTTTAAACAGCACCATATGCATAGAGTTCATCTGTCTATAATAAATCTCTGGTTATGCAACAAAGGAACAGATTCTCCCTCCCCTTCCTTCGATGAAACTGCTTTATACGTTCTGAAAACTAATTATCAACCATTTTATATTAACACAGGAAAAAGACAGCGATGTCAAGAATTTACCTGGAATACTCACTAAAAAAAATTAAATACTCACTATTTTGAAAATTGAAGAAAACCTAGTTTTTCTTAGTACCTGAGAAGGAAAACTAGCAGCAACTATTTCCCAAATTAGCACTGTGAATAACTGCCTTTTACATGAGTACCTCTATACTTACAGATTTAAATTTACAGCTGTAGGCAGTTTTAGTCAATGCAAAATCTGATGAGACCACTACAGGTAGCATGCCACCTTTAAACCAGCTGGTATGAATAACCATTGAAGGGGCAGTGTGTTTGTTCAACTAAAACCTATCTAAATCTATTGTAAACTAAATCACTAGTCCGGCAATTAATAAAATGCCTGGTTTTCAGAAGGGCTGAACATTAACAAATCTTTCAGTGAATATTGAGCTTAAGATAACCAAGTGCGAATATCTTAAATACCGCATTATGTCTTGCCTCTACTTCAGGCTTCTGCTGTGAGAGCTGGGTATATGATTTACATATCCACAAAGAAATGGTGATTCCTATGATTGAAATTGACTATTCAGAGGTGCCTACTTTACTAAGAGATCTGTATTTACTAAATCACGGAGTCTGAGATAGCCATAGTGGACATCTGAAAAGGCTCTCACATTTAATGAAGAATGGTTTGGATAAGATTGCTGATCGCTATTCAAAAAAAGGGAGGATTTACTGCAGTGATGAGAACAAAAATAAAGTTCTGTAGAAGGAAAATACTTTTGGGAAATAACAGTCCTGTTGACAGATTATATTCAAACTAGCAAAGTAAGGCAGAAGCAAATAATTTGGATTGATATCGAACTTCTACTCAAGTATTGCTGAGTTAAATAATTATCTCTATAAAGAATTAATAGCTTCTTATGGCCTTTAACACACTTTGTAGCAACGTAGCTATAGTTATACATCTATATTAATATAATCTATGATGTTCCTCAGATACCCATATCTGCTATCATTTCCTGTTGTTTCATGTGCTAGCGTTGGACACAAGTTCCCTCATCTCTTTAAACTGGTAGATTTTTGAGATTAAGTAAATTTAAACATTTGGATCTCATTTTATTGATCCTGTATTTGTGGCAGTCACACATATTTCCTGAAACACAATACTCATGTTTTCAAAATGTTACACAGATTATTGTTAGTTTACCGGAAACAGATAAAAATTGTACACAAAAGTACAGCTGTATAAATAGCACATGGTAGTGCCAGAAGATGTTTTGACATATTTCCTCTTTAATGGCCATTGCTACTGCTTTTGTAATGTAGCAGGATAGAGGGAAAGATGCAAGAAACTTGATCATACAGGCCAGTTCACATACTGTGGTCATTATTTTTCATTACTTTTGAGTCTACTCGGTCAGCTAAAATAAAACTCTAGCTGCAATGAAGTCCAGTAAACATTGTCTTCTTATTTCTGTCACCTTTTTACATTCAAGTACAAAAATGTGAAAATGGGATAGTTTGTCCTACCACACTGGTCAGCTCAAGATCTTGCCAAATCCAAAATTAAATGCAGTTTACTTCTCTGTAGGAGAATGATTGACCTGGTGCGACATATTTTTTATCACACATCTACATTGTGAAATGTATTAATCCGAGTTCAAGTTTCTTTATCCCCTTCACAGCCTTCTATGTGACAGGAAGATATATAGAGGCAAGCACTGGGTAGCTAGGGTAAAATATGAAGATATTGATTTTTCAGGTTGTAGCAGATTAAGTAACCTGTAAAACCCAAAATTCATCAGGAACAAAAAAGGTTCAGGTCAAGTGCCGTCATGTCTTCAATCTGAGTTGTTATTTTTGGATGATTAAGAGGAAAACATTTTTATTTCTTCAAAAGGCTGTATATTTATTGCCTTTCATTAAAACTGGAGTGCTAGTTGACAATACATCTTTTTCTGGACTGTAGCAAACATGTACAAAAAGTTCCACTGAATCTAAAACTAAAGTCAACTGTTTCTATATAAGGAGAGGAAACTTCCTGCAACCTTTTCGGTTTTGTGGGAAATGGTACCCACATGTTCAACATAAAATTTATTGCTATTAAAAACGCGGTTCTTGAGAAAAATCACTATGTCTGGTGTTTCTGATATTCATTAGGTATGATCACTCCTCTCTTATTCTTTCCGAAACAGAGGGAAAACTGAATTCTCGGTAATCAAAAGGACAATGATATTTGACATTGTTCTTGCACTTTCATAAAAAACTGTTTCTTGTTGGCTTGCAATAGCAGGGAAACGGGGCCCAGGATGATGTTCTTGTGACGTGGATTTTAAAGGCCAACCTTGAGCAAAGATGATTTAGAGCTATCCAGAGGGCAATTACCACCAGAATGAAGGATAAACCTTTTTTTACTATGAACTTCAAAAAAAGGTCTTTGATTAATCCTCCAAACTGACATATCATCACTTGATAATTTTGATAGTAATAGTATAAATGAAATTTTGATGTATGCAATACCTGGTGTTATTTTGATGCCCTCTTTGCTTCTTATAGTTATGGCATTTCAAAATAATTTGCAAGGAAAACAAATGTTATTTCTTATATAAAAATTTACATTGTTTTCACGATTTTGTTGAAATCTTGTTGAAGTTTTCAAATCTTGGAATGATTAATGCATTATAAAGCTCTCTGAAGTCAGCAGATCAGTTTTTCAGAGATGTATTTTATATTATATGACTGTCGAAAGTAAATTCAGAGGGAGAAATGTGAAGGGTAAAAATAGTTTACAATTGCACTCAGTTTGAGATGAAGGAAAAGAAGTTAGTTGTGCTAGCTGCAAAATCAAAGCAAAAAAGAAGTTGGAGTTGGGCTGATAGTCAAGAATTTTGCATCATGCAGAAGAATCTAAGATCAGGAGGAGGTAAAGTGAATTAAATGATGCGGAAGGGAGGCAGAAGTGAGGATCAGGCACATGGATTCAATAAACTGATGCACAATCTAAAATCTTGCTGAGAAGCAAGAATAATCAGTAAGATAATCTCATGCAATAAAACCCCAGACTCACTGGGGCAGACATCCATTCTCATCCAGATATTGTTACTGATCTTCTCTAAGAGATTATTGGCACTGTTACTGGGCTGGCAGCTGAAATGAACTGACATTTCCAAGGAAAGAGGCATCAGACTGTCAAGCTGCAGACCTGGGTGTGATCTTTCTCAGAAAGCAGCATTCTGGTAAGCACAACTGCAGACTGAACCTGTGAAACAAGTGTTCAGCTCTAGGTCATGTTTAAAATATCAAATCAGTCTTCATTTCAATACACAGACTATATTGCTTCTCTATTTCCTCTCCTTCCAGCTCTGCTCATCACAGATCCTTCCCCTCTTGCTGAGATTTCTGTAGCATCCTCCTTCATGTGAGCCTTGTCATTTTGGAGAAAAAAATCGTCCTTATAGTAAAAGTAGGGCATTATCTGGGACTCTTGTATCATTTTATCAGGAAAACATGAAGACCTTTAAAGGGGTAGAATGCAATTTCTAAGTATGAAACTTATACAAATTTTTGGATGGCTTCTCTTTCCTGCCTAATGCAGCATTTTTGATAGACCTGTAGTACATCTCAGAATGAAGAAGAGGGAGAAGACAATGTTTCATACATTCAGACAATCTGTTTGAAATATTTTGGAATCCCTTGTTGTATTTAACTTTGCAATTACCTAGTTCCATGCAGCTTTTCTCTTTTTACTGTTGACTGGCTACATTGGGTTCATGTGTGTGAACTGTGTGTGAACTCTAATTTGAACTGTAAAAAAGAACCCTCCAGACAAGTGCACATATTTAAAAACGAACAAAACATGCATTAAGCAAAGCATAAAAAGTGCTGTGGCAATCCAGTAGAGTCTAGGGAATAGGACAATATAGGCATCCAGTCCTGAATGTGAGAATTAGAGCTGCTGTGTATTTTTCAGATATAGCTGAATGTGCAGTTCAAGTACCTCAGCTGGAGCTTAATAAAAAGGCAGAGTGAAAACTAGGTGGTGGGGAACAAGTCAGCTGTTCTTAGGTCACACACAAGTGATGGAAATCTTCCAGCCAGGAAATTTTCTGACATGAAATGGTTCAATACAGGATTGCCATCTGAGCCTTATGAAAGGGATGAGACAATCTGAGACATATTTAAAGAAAAGTCAAGAATATCTCCATGAAGAATGCATGAAGACATTTTGTGTATGAAGATGAGAGACACCTTATTGTGGAGACTTAAGCTGGAAAAAACAGCTTATAAGCAAAATCTGCAAAATGCTCCATTTCTGTTCCTTTTCTCCTTTCTGAAGTCAACTCTGCAATTAAGTAGCGTAAAAAAAAGTATATTTCCCCTAGAATGCTGCACAAAAATCAGCCAACATGAAAATCAGAGAACCATTTGGGATTAATGGGCTGATGTTGTTGTTCTTGCTTTTATTTTCATCAGCTGTGCAGAATAATGATAAAATATTAAACTGTTTCCTGCATTCTGTTTACCTCGCTACGGACTTAATAATTTATGTACCAATTTTGGCTTAAATTTTTTGGGGCTTTCAAAGATATTAGAATACATACAAATATTTTTCATTGAAAATTTTCCAGCTACTAAAAATGGCAAGCTGTTCATTTATTTAACTGGCTTTCATATATGTGTGATTTCTTTGAAAAACCTTTTGTTTCTTGTGGGTTGAGGCAAGAAACCATTTGGGAAAACAGTATCTGAGAGAAAAAGTTGGTCAAAAAGCATCAAAGAGATCAAATGCTCACTAATAAAAAAAGAATCTCAATATATTCAGTGGCAATAAGGAGTTCTCTACAATGCCTTATGAAATGCTTACCTATGCAAGATAAGAAACCACCTCAAAATAAACTTTACCATCAGTTACCAAAACCTGTTGTTAATTTCAGTGTGCCAAATACAGTCACCTGTGTACAGGAACCATATATCTGGAGTATAACTGGTAATTTGAGTAGAAGATGGGTGTTCAGACTGGCTTTGTTTTGCAATTATAGCACCCTCCTCTTTCCCACCCTCCTACCCTGAATCTTATTGGTTTTTTTCTAGAAAAGATTGACAAGACTATGTTTCCCTATTTCTGACATAAGTTGTATAATCCATAAACTAAAATATAATTAAAACATCACAAAAAAAGAAGCAGCATTTTAAAAATAAAATTGCAGGTATTTTAATTCTTGGAGTAGAATTCCCTTTGTACGGCAGAGATCTTAGCTTAAAACCTGTGCAGTTGCATTAAATTCTGGTTTTATGAAGGAACTTTAATTTGAAGTGCATTTCTCCTTTGATGTTCCTGATACCAAGAGCTCAATTGTTTGAAAGAATTCTTAGGCACATATTTCTTAGTTGAAATAAAACATATTGTGTCTTTTGTAGGTACCTTAAAATACAGAGCAGAAATATCGGCATAACTTGCTTGATTCTCTTCCCCCTACTCTGTTAATAAGACACCTGAAATATCTCCCCACAAGTTTAATGTGAATAAATGGCTACTGATGGACATCATGAGAGGAAAGACAGATGCACTGATTAAGAAATTAGACATTCCACAGTGACATTGCAACAAACCTTATGTCTCGTCTGACTGAACTCGTAGCATTCATCAGGACTACCTCATTGGTATGTCAGTCGGATGTTTCTTGTTCAAATACACCATGCTACAGGCAGTCCATAATATCTTGAGCACTTAGCTATAGCTAAAGGAAAACTCTCATATCCTGTACAAAATGACACCAAAGTTGTCAGTCTGTAGGTTAACAATGACAGTGGGTATTTAGCTACATGAATTTTTCTGGCTTACCATCTGTCATCATGTTCTGTGCTTTCACTGGCGCATAAAAGCTGATTAGGCCACATCAGCAAGTGCTGCTTTGAAGAACAAATTAAAATACACCAGAAGTTATGCATTTCTTTAATTGCCTCCCTGGAATGCATCCAAATTAAAATATGTTTGCATGGATAAAAATGATAAGAGAAACCTCTAAAGGACAACAGAACAGCCTCATGCTATTTGGTTGAGGTCAGAGGACCTCATCCAGTTGGGACACAAAGCACCTCAAATCCTGTGTTCAGTTTTGGGCCCACGACTACAGGAAGGACATTGAGGTGCTGAAATGAGTCCAGAGAAGGGCAATGGAGCTGGTGAAAGGTCTGGAGCACAATTCTTATGACAAGCACCTGTGGGAACTGGGGTTGCTTAGCCTGGAGAAAAAGATGCTCAGGCATGATCTTATCACTCTCTACAACCACCTGAAAGGGGTTGTAGCCAGGTGGAGATCTACTTCTTTTCCCAGGCAACCAGCAACAGAACAAGAGGAAATGGCCTCTAGTTGTGCCAGGGAACGTTTAAATTGAATAGTGGGAAAACATCTTCACCAAAACGGTTATCAAGCATTGACACATGTTGCTCAGGGAAGCTGTTGACTCACCTGGAAGTATTTAAAAAATGTGTAGGTGTGGCACTGAAAGACATGGTTTGGTAGTTGAAATGGCAGTACTTGGGATAATGGTTGGACTTGATGATCTTAAAAAACTTTTCCAGCATAAACAATTCTATGATTCTATATATTAACACTATGAGAATACATATGGTATTTACAAATGCATACATGCTTGCTCTCCATTTTATTTCCCTGCCCTAATTTAGGAACCAATGTCTGTTAAAGCTTCACACCTTTTACATGTGCTCACTTGTAAATACCCTTCGTTGTAGACATAAACTTACAAAAATAATAGATCAGCATAGATTTGAGCGCCAAAAGAGTGTGGTAAACCAGCACTTTTTTCTACGGTCGATTTCCCAGGCTTATTTATTTCTTATTTAATGGATCTCACCATATTTAAGCCCTATGTGTAGTTCAGCTACTTAGAGGAGCACAAATATTCCTATGGTTTTAACAAGGCTACAATTAATTTTTTAAAGTGTAATATCTTCTACTGGCCAAGTAGACTCAAAGAACCTAAACCACATAGCAAAACCAAATGCAAGACAAATCAGGAATTTGTTCTACCTAAATGTTACACTTCTAAAGTAGCCACCTAAACAGTGTGTTACATAAATTATATGTACATATATTTTTAAATACAAAGAGCATAAGATTTCTACAGAGAGAGGTACGATATGATACACACCAAGTTTATCTCCCTTTCTGTCATCCCTTTGTTTTTCATCTAACTTATATTACCAGTATTACTTTTTCTTATTTTCCATTTTATCCCAGCACCATGAAATAACCACAATAACTGCAGTTGGGCCTGCATTTTCAAAAGCAAGTTGCTGAAAATGCCTTTTTGTTTGTTTAATCATGCAATTTCATAAAATACAAAATTATTATGTCTCAGTCTCCTTTTTTTAAAGTCTGTCAAAGATGTAAAAAAAAACCCCACAATAAACCTAGAAATTATTTTCACCAGAAACTCATCTAGAAATAATTTAACTTCTAGTAAGAAGACAGAAATTTTACAAACAATGAAACCCATCTGGACCAAAAAGGTTATATATGTATAAAATATGTGTATGTGTGTGTGTATGTGTTTGTATTTCTTCCCCTTCCCCAAGGCATTAGGTGTTTGCCATGCAAACACATCTAGATTGTCACTGTAAATTTATACAAGTGCTGTCACTTCTGTGGTTTGTCTAAGTATGCCTTTATTGGTTCTATGGTGTTTTTGCAATCCAGGCACAGAAGAAATACTTGTATTCCTCAGAACCACCAGGATATAATATTTTAAGAGCAGGGCTCTCTGCTGTTAGCAGTCAGTGCAGAAAGCAATACCACACCTGGCCTGCAACTGGAACACAATGATCAAGCATATGTTCCTGCAAATATTTAGTCTTTTATACTGGATGTCTACAAAATACTTAATTTAATGTCAAGATGGCTTTTCCTAATTTTCCAGTACTTTAGGGTGTAAATTTTGACTATATGCCAGGTCTTCCCTTTGAACAATGTTTTGAAAAACATCTGTGCCAACAGCACTTGGGTAAAATATACTATCCATGCAATTTAGGTGTCAGGCATTCCTACTTTTTGGAAACAGCTTCAAGGATGTGTAATTTGCTCAGCTTTAGTGTGTATAGCAATTAATTCTTCCTTTTTTTCCTTTCCTTCATAATTTCTCTCTCTCTGTATGTGCAGGGGTCTAAATATTCATCTAAGAACAGGACATTATCTTATTCCATTCAGCCTTCACATTTGAGTCTCAGTGGTAGAATTCATGCAAGATCCAAATGTTTTAAGGGCTTCCAGAACATATTAGAAACAGATTTTTGATTAGGCTGCAGTGGTCATGATATGGATGATACAAATGAACCGTGATATAAACAAAAGCATAATGGTAATGCTTATTATGCCAAAACCTTCTACTGTTTGACCCCTCCTGTCTTTTTTTGGTTTTATGACAATCCATTGGTTCATATCCACCTCTTGAAATGTCAACAATGTACTTCAAATTTTAAAAATGCAATTAACTCTCCACTGAAAATATGGAATATGACTCTTCTATTTGGTCTGTTGCGATTTGCTGCTAGCTCATTTCAGATTAGTTCTCATTACTAGTTGGGCTGTGAAAGATACTCATTTAGCACCATGTGCTCAAGAGGACATAAGTCTTAAGTTTAAATTCTGCTGCCTCCTCTTGGCCAGCAGTTCATTATAACAGACCTTATTTGCATGCATCACCAAGTGCTCTTGCCAGAACTGGTGCAGTAGCATTTTGTGGTTTATCTGCCAAAAACCCAAAATAAGTAATTTCATTTCTCTTGGTTAGCTCCAGGTTCTCAGCATTGATGTAATGATAATAAAGATAAAAGGCTCTGATAACTTTGCAGGGATCAATGGCAATAGGGCTTTCAAGCTGTATAGAAATAGAAAAGAAGCTTCCAGAATAAGCAAAAAAAAATTTGAAGTCATATATTTTCTGCCGCTTTAACCCTAACCAGATCCATTTAATAAATCAGTATTTTCAAAATGAAACTCTGCATGATCTTCAACCAGCTGTGGTTTATACACACATATTTGGGGGTATTTTTCAACAGTGAATTACACACTGAGTACATTTAAAATTCTTTTTTAAGGATGAGGCCAGTTTTCTTATAGAGTTGGACAGCTGGATATTTATTTGGCACATTTCAGTGAAACTGAAGGAGATAAATGAAGTCATGGAAGCAGTAACCATGCTCTGTCCAGGCAATAAATCCTGCTTCTACAGCAGGACAAAATAGCTCAGGGAGAGTTATTCTAACGTGACCATACTGTTTCAAGAACCTGAGCTAGCTTATTAATGTGTAGTGATGGTACAGGTTCATGGCACTGCATCATCACTGCTGGACTCAGTCTTCGTCTGCAGACTACTCAGTCCAAAGTAGGATAGAACTGATTTTCACTGAGAGTTTCTTACACAGACATTATTATTGTCCTATGTTTTCAAGCTTAGCCATCAAAATAATCATTCTCTTCAGCACTAAGAACCTTATTAGACCTGTCATATTTTAAATCATCCTTCCACCCCTGTGCTACTACAACTTCTTACTAGAAGCTTCTCAAAGCAGCTTTGAGGTGGCTGTGTACATGCGTCATAGTGAAAGGACTCTTATAAATGCCTTCAGTGTGTTTTGAAAACTTACTATTATAATAATTTCAATTCAGACAAACAATACCTATTTGTTCCTTACACAACAACAAAAATAACAACAACAAAAAGAACTAGAAACAGCAGAAAGACACCTAACTAACATATTATCCAAATTCTAACCAGGAACGTATTTAAACTCCCCAGAGCAAGGCAGCAAAGAAGATCATCCTTGTTTAACAAATAAAGGATTACAGTTCATTTGAAGCCAGACAGAGCTGCCCAGCTTCACACCTTGAGCATCAGGCACAGGGAGCTTGCCTTCAGTTTTGCAGTCCTCTGAGGTGAGAAGAGTCCCTCACACACCCAGGCAGCCAGTACCACAGCTTCTCTGCTGCCTGAATGGTGCACACACGTCCACTATGCCTGTGGGCCACAAAGCCATGGCAGGAGCCACAGCGCTCCACATTACCCACAGTGTATATTGTCTGTGTCACATACTGGGCTCTATGAAGAAAAACCCTCTCCTGTTAATGTGTAGGTCTGAGCTGCAATAAAAGCTGTGTTCTCCCCTCAACACCACCGCATGACTCAGAGCACAGCACCATCCGACACTTTGGCAAGACATAAGAGCATCTGACTTCAGGACATGGCAAAGTCCCACTGTACCAATGAGGAAGATAAATCCTGAAACAGTTCCCTAAGAAAGCAGTCTATTCCTGTCAATGCTGGGATTGTTTCTATTGTTTTTATTACAATTTCTTTACCATAAATATAGATAGAAACCCACATTTCGACATGTAAGAGGAACACATTTTAAATGCAACAAATTACTATGTAAAAGTCTTTATGTGACTCCTCTTACAATAGTCTAAAGCATTCAAGGGTAGATTTTTAATAACATGAGAATTGTAAAGACATGGCAGCCAAATAAGACTGTCATTTGGAGGGTAATAAAACAATAAGCTTGTCCCATGTTTTCAAAGACAGAGAGCAGTATTTTGAAGTTATACACGAAAATGACAAAGCAAAGTTAGTTTTACATTGTTAAAAAAAGCAAAACACAAAAATTTAACATTTTTAATATTAATAAAAACAAAAAACAAAATACGAAGAAACAAACCAACTGAACAAATAAACAAAAGAAAAAAAACAGAAAAAGAACAAAAGAAAAAAGGGAAGGAAGTACCTGTAGGTATTTTAAAAGATGGCACTGACCCTCATTTCATTTCACTAGTATTCGAGTTTATCAGACAAACTTTTACATTTCTTGGATATTCTTTGTTTCAAAGTCATTACCTACAACAGTTTTACTAAACAGTATTCTGGTTGATGAAAATAAATAAATAAACACCTTGACAAAAATCCTACTTACAAATATTTCTGTGAAGTGAGTCAAATGCAAAGTAGAAGTCAAATTTTTCAATGTAAATAGCTGGGAACACAAAGATTTTCTCACCTCAGACATAACAAAGGTGGTAAACTAAGTGAAAATCAGTGGTGCCAAGCAGTAAGACAAGAGGCAAAAGGCAGAAACTGATGCATGGGAAGTTCCACCTGAATATGAGAAAGAACTTCTTTACTGTGCAGGTGACCGAGCACTGGAATAGGATGCTCAGAGAGGTTGTGGAATCTCCCTCACTGGAGATCTTCAGGAATTGTCTCGATGTGATTCTGTCTAGGATGACCCTGCCCTAGAAGGGAGGTTGATCACTTCCAATCTTACCCATTTCCTCTTCTGTGAAAAAATAAAAACAAATTTCAAAATGCTGCCCAAGAGAGAATTTTAGGAAAAAGATTGTATTGCACAGGAAAAATTACATAATGACTCATAATGATATGAAGGACATCAACTTAATTAATTCAAAGACAGTCTGCAAACACCCTTAATCCTCCAGTATGTATTAAGCCTGAATAAAAGGAATCACTGTTACATAAAATGCATAAGCTGTAGTCTATGTCTATACTGTCCTTGACACTTGTTCTGAGATTCTTGATTATTACCAGTTCAAATGGTATTGCTGAGGATGTGCAGAAGCTTTATGCTATAGGATAGTAAGCATTTTAACCAATTTAATTTAATCTTATTTCATTTGCAGAAATCATCCTGCAACAAATATTGACTCCTTTGCAATTATTGAGTATAACTTTTTAAACATGTTATGCAAATAAGATTTCAATCTGGCAAATATTACAAACAACACACTTCAATATTGCCTGTAATAATATGCTTGGATGAATAAATGTAGGTCTGTACAGATAGCTATTTATTATACTTAGGCTAGTTCACATTTTCCCTTGACCTCATGTTGATGTCTCTGCTAAAACTAAATTCATTTTACCCCTCACTATAAAGGAAACTGAAGAGAAACAGCTTCTGTGGAGATACTGCATGATAGATGGCTAAACGGCAGATTATCCAAACCTAGGTAACCACCTACCTAAATCAGAGTACTATTTCTGCTACTTGATCGAATGACTGAAATCTCAGATAAACTGAAGACAAACAAAACTTATATCACAGAGTAAAAATTACTGTTCTTATCTGGAGTTAACTTAAACCTTATTTACAAAAATGTTCTGAATAAAAACTCATCTTCTTCCATTCAAGCCAGTAGCACTTCAGTCAGAAGCATTCTAGAAAAACAAACAATATAAAAGTAATTAAATGTATAAAAAGCATTCTCAATTTTCTCACCAGCTTTAAAGAAACTGCTGTAGATTTCTTTTAAACAGGGCATTAGCATCTCAGAACAAACTTACTTTTAATCACTAGTGGTATGAATCGGGTTGAAAGTGGGAACAGAGAGATGAAAAGAAAAACTTATTCCATTACTCATTTCCCAGTATGAGGAGTTAATTTAAATGCAAAGTCTTGATAATGTAGCCATGGAAGTAAATATTGCAATGTCAAATTTTTCCAATAGTTCTCTTTAAACAGGAACACAACTTTTTCATCTATCATTAGCACTGGAAATAATTGTGGAAACACCCTTGGTTACACTGTAGGCCATTACTTTCTGATAGTAGTTATCACTGCATATTTTGGTGTGTGTGATTTTTGTTTGAATAAAAGAATTAATGTTGTTTCTTCATATTTTAAATATAAATAAATATGTCATATACTTCATAGTTGACATGCAAGAGCTGTTGGCCACGAAACATCTTCAGTAACTGAGAACTGTGGTGGAAAAGACCAGTGGACAAGACACTCACTTTCCAGTGTGTTCTGGTCTCAAAGATTCAGCATAAGCACCTGTGTTTCTGCCAATGGTCTCAAAAAATAGCAGTGGATTCATTTGGCAAGTGATGTTAATTGCATTCTCTTTGAGTTCAGGAACTTGGAGAGCATTTCTATGTTTTAAATTAAACCTCCTCACCAGGGACCAACTTCAGAAATGGATTGAAGGCATTGGAATGATATAAATGGATACCTTATTCTGACTCATTAATATGCATATTGCACTAATCTAAACTCCCTTTATATTCTTTTTAGATTTCCCCAGGCAATTCTATAATTTTTTCCTCTCATTTTCATAAATTTATCAATATGTTACATCCCACTCTTTAACTTTGTCCAGTGTATTCACATGAAAAAGAGCGAGAATGTGTTTAATTTCTAGGCTGAAAAGTAGATGAATAGGAAAAGGGACCCAAAGGAACGAAAAAGCAATAGGTAAATTATACAATTACATTATGTGTCATCTAGTTGAATTTGTACTAGTTTCTAAATGTACTTGCAACTTCCATATGTATTCTTTTAAATGTTAGTAAATGGAATGGATGAAATTATGTTAAAGACCTCTAAATGAAAAGAAATCTAGTAACTGAATTTTTTAAGTCACATTAATACATTAAAACCATTGAAAAATTTCAAACCCATTACATTTCAGAAAATAACCTTGTAATTGATTACCTCAGAGCACTTTTACATAATCTCTTGCCTTAACTGTGGCTGCTTTCTAAAGGACATGTTGATTACCGACATAATATATTAGACCTGCAGGAATGCAACATTCTATCTGGTTGCCCTTGAGGAAGAAATTACAGACTGTCTACATGGAAGGGCTGAACGTACCTGCAAAATATTTATAACTTAATGTGAAATGAATCTGTTAGTCTTTTGACACCAATATAGTAGTTGCTAAATTTGTGCATGGGTAGAAACCAGATAGGTAGATTCAGAGACATCAAAATGATTGGGAATTATTAAACATATGGCCATATGGAGACATATACATGGAGGCTAAGAAAGCATTTAGAAAATTTTTGCTATATCCTTGCCCTCTTCTTGTTACTTTTTTTTAGTTGTCTGTATATGGTCAGTCAGAGGTGAAATATCAAAGAATGAGGTTTTAGTCTGACGCACCAGAGTTTCTCTTACAGGTTTTGCAATTTTTCACCATTCAAGTTGCATACATCATCATATCCATGTTCTCTTCAACAGAATAGAAAAAAAGGAGAAAAGTGATAGAAAAGAAAATTCAAATAGGCTTTATTAAAAGGAATGCTAAATTCCATAGGTGCTAGCTTGTATTATGACAATTTGTTTAACTGTGAGCCAATCTAAATGAAAGTGAAAACCAATCAGAATCATAGAGCCATAGAATGGTTTGAGTTGGAAGGCACCTTAAAGATCATCTACTTTCAAATCCCTAGCCATAGGCAGGGATACTCCTTCCACTAAAGTACATTTCTCAAGCCCCATCCTACCTGGCCTTGAACACTTCCAAGGATGGGACATCCACAGTTTCTCCTGGCACCCTGTTCCGGTGCCTCACCCTCAAAGTAAAGAATTTATTCCTAATAGCCAACTTCAACCCACTCTCAGTTTAAAGCCATTCCCTCTTTCCCTATCACTATGTGTCCTTGCTAATTTTCCCTCTCCACCTTTCTTCTGGGCTCCCTTTAGGTACTGGAAGGCTTCTCTAAGTTCTCTCCAGAGCCTTCTTTTCCACAGGCTGAACATTCCCAACTTTCTCAGCCTTTCTTCATAGGAGAGGTGCTTCAGCCCCAGATCACCTTTGAGGCCCTGCTCTGGACTTGCTCCAACAGGTCTATATCCTTCCTGTGTTGGGGACCCCAGAGCTGGATGCAGCACTCCATGTGGAAAACTAAGTATCATGTTACATTTTTTAAACTCATTCAAAAACAGAGCATTGAATTATTAAGTATAACCCCAGCTCAAAACCCTGAAGCAGGTCCACATGTGATACACATATTTGAACAGAGATATATCATATATATGTGTGTTATACTAACATAAACCAGCAAGTGTGTGCATGTATAATGCGTTGAAGTCAATTGCTAGAATATAAGCAGTAAATATTTTTAAGACCTGGCTTTCAAATTTCATGTTTATGAAAAATAAACTGCATATTCTCTTCTTATTAAGATGAAAATGCGTTGCCAAAGTTTTCAGTGAATCCCATTTGATCAGAATAGTGCACCCATAATTGACCTCAAATGAACTATTAGAAAGGGAGTAATAGTCCTGACAAAACAGCAAGTGTGTCCTAATTTTTTTGTTCTGTTTTTAAAGATACTTCTGAAATTATACCCCCAAATGTCTCATTGTCAAGACGAGAGACACACGGTCTATTTGGCTATGAATTACTTCTTTGAAACAGCTTAGTTATTGTATGGGTCTCTAATGAAACTCAACATTCTGCTTCTGTCTGGAAACATCTGTTCTCTGGATGAGAAAAAACCTGAAAACCTTTTATATATCTCTTAAAAAAAGGATTCTGTCCTGCTAAACTACCATTCAATGCATTGTAACCAAAAGAGGCTGTTGAACTTGTACATTAATGGATTTATAGACCTTGTCAGGATCACAAAGATGAAGAGAAATCCCTCGATTATTTTACGTGTATTTCTCATTGCCCTTCATCAGCAAAGTTATTGTGAGAGAGATTAAAAGCTCTTGACCATATTTGTATTTGTGATCTTTTTATAGGATATTGATATCTCCCAAAAGTTTCAAAAGCATTTAGAAATCTCACTGATCTTCCTGGATAAGTTAACTTAAATCTTAAAATTTATCAGTAATGAAGAATGAGATCTAAAACAAAAAAGTTATTGGAAAGGGTAGTAGCAATAATTTGCATCTAACTGTCTTCAAAATAAATAGTGCAGTGAGTTTAAAATCACAGAATCACAGATTGTTTCAAAAGAGATAAACGGAAAAGAACGTATGTTTTCTATGACAAAAAATAGAAAAGGTTGCTGTTATTCTGATGAATAAAACATCAGTTTTATTGAGTGCTTTATAACAAGAAGCAGAGTTACGGTATTATTCACTAAAGTAAATTTCCATTAAACTTGTTTTGAACATGTGAAAGACAAAAGTTCAGCAGGAAGTTGAATCAGTCACTCTCTCCTACCTTTCTCTGTAGTCATCCAGGAAAGGAATTGCAAGCCCAGAGTCACCCCACATCATACCCTGAACTTAGTTATTCCCATGGCCATTGCAACAGCAGTCCTCCATCAGCAAGCCAGAGTGATAGAAACACACAAAAGATGGTACAACTCGCCAGTGGGCTGCACTGTCCATCGAGGAGCCTCTCCCTCCAGCGCCCACAGACAATAATCATAGGGCAACCAGGCTTCTAGTTTGGACCTCTTCATGAAGTGCCTGAAGAGAAGTGAGAAGAATACAGGGTGAGGACAACAGTACCTCAGGATAGGAAAGGCTGCCTGTAACCCCAAAGAACCATGTTTTTGTTTCTCCCCTCTAAAGTACCAGCTTTTGTTTTGCACAAAGACCAAACTGAGAAGCTAAAACTGCTAGGAAATGCAGGAGTAATTAGCCATGCCACCTGTGTTCTCAGGACACAAATGGCGCAATCTTAAATTACTCTGTTGACACCTGATGGGGCATTTTATATATAGAAGCAGAAAATTATTCATCTAAGTCAAAATTTACCTGTGAAGAGTACAGGATACTTCTTTTCCCTCCCACATGCCTTTATCTGTGCACTTAACTTTATGACATAATCTGTGTGCACTCCCATTACTTGATAAAAGGAGAGGGTTTTAGAAGTCCAAAGAGGACTCCTGTTGACTTTCAATGTAAATCGGGCACTTTTTATTATCTCCCACCAGATCTATAAATATCCTCACTTGCTCTGTACTTTAAAGAATATAGGGTTCCCCAGGCATTGGGTCATTAACTTAAGTGTTCTCTTTTTTTGCCCTAGATAAGGGGTCATGGTTAGTTAATCTGGTATTTTTAAGAAACATCATTAAACATTCATCATGACTTATTAAAAGAGCCAGAAGTAAAATAGTATTTCAGACGCAAAAGATGTCCAACTTTTGACATGTGCAAGAATGGCTAAATTAAGCTTGATTATTTTTTAGAAATCTATGATTCTGATTTTCATTATTATGTGGAGGACTTCTTCCTCCACAGCCTGCTAGGCACAACTTATCTGCAGTCTCAGGCCTCCCCTCCCAAGTAAGCAGAGGACAACAGAGTTCTGCTGTGATTTGGCCTTTTCCAAAACAAATATTAAATTTTGAATTGGTTTCATGGCAAAAGCAATTCACAGCTGCAAGATCTGTTAGAATACTGTAGAGCCGATCCTGCATGAGCATTAAAGTTTCTACTTCCAACAAATTAAAGGCTGTAGATGATTTGCATATGCCTTTTCTGCGTAGTCTTTCCCTCCTCCACCTTTTTTCTTTTCTTTCTTCCTGTGGACCAGCAGTCAAATGCTCACTCAATTAGCAAGTATTGAGGACTGGATGCTTTTTGCTCTTAAAATTCAGCTGTTCTCCACAGCAAGGCAGAGGACAGGTGCTTTTACACTGTTAGATTACTGTATATGGTGCTCTGTCACTTTCCATGTTTCAATCCATCCTGCAGTCCTAGAAAAGAAATTACTAGGAGCAAGCAGTGTAACAGAATTCCAGAGTTTAGCAAGTCCTTTCTTCTAGTTAAAACTTATTATTGTAATTGCTCAATTAATGATGTCTCTATATTTTGCAAAGCTCAAGGTTCTGCATATAAAACTAAGACTCAAGAGAACCTACACTGAAATATTGCTGAATCTTATTTTAAACATACTGTTCAGGTATGAGTCTGAATCTTATCTATGCTAATAAAAATAGGGTCCATGTTTGCTTAAGCAAAAGAATAGTAATCATGAATCAGACCAAACAGCCATTTTCCATACCACACACAAATATATCAGGATAGGGAATCCACTGATATGAGTAACCTAGTTCAATGTGTTCTCAGATGTCATATAAGATTATAATACTGATTAGAGTAATAACAGTCTGGTTTGTTCTGCAATGAAGAAGCACCCTAGGAGGTGGTATAACTTGCCAGCAATTCTGTTGCATTACTCCCAAATGATGCATAAACTGCTAAGTAGAGTAGTTTATTAAATATTTTAAAAAGCTGTTGCCAATGTGAAACTATAAACTGAAGATTGAATTGTAAATATTTAGTATGCATGACACTAGTGCAAAAGAGGCATGGTATAAATAAATAGTATTTGATTACTGAAATTATGGCACTGGGACCAGACTGGGCATTAGTACGTTTAACCTGGAGCTCTACTCCTCTTTTGCTGACAATAAATTCAGTTGCTCTAAAGGATTTTTCTTCCTTGATTTTTCACTTCTTCCTTTTTTTTTTTCATAATTAATCCCTTCCAAAACCCACTAGATACCAGGTTTTATTTTGGAGCTAGTCAAACTATATTACAGTGTAAATGTAGCTCTTATCATCTGTTTGCATATGATTAATTAATAAGTTTTGATTTCTGTGGATATTTTTGACAAGTAAACGTCTTCCAAGTAGTTTATTAATATAAATACCATCTTATAATAGTCCATGAAATGTCAGCTTTGACAGTTCAGTATTGACTGCTTTTGGTCATACGACTTTGTTTTTCTCCTATCTTGGAATTTTTAAATATTTGAAAGTAGCATGATGTGGACTGACATATTAAACCACAAACATTCAAGCACATCTTCTACTGAGTTTCTTATTAAGTTAATGTTTGCTCCGGACTTCTTTACACTTTGAAATCCTTGAAGTTTTGATAATTCTAAAACAATGTATAAAAAATACCCCAAATATTTGCATTATTCTTTTAAAAAATGTTTGTGGAGCTCTTATCTTAATTTGTTTAGTCCTTTCCTGCACAAAATGTCCTGTTTTGGTGTCTGAATATTTTTCTCAATATCTGCCTCATGTAGGCAGACGATCTTCAGATTTCCCTGCCACAAACTGTTAGGTTGCAAGGGAGGGAAGATTTGCCTTGGGATGGAATATGAGCTTAGGTTAAGCATTGGTCCAACTCACATAATTTCAGCCACCCTGTGCAGGTCTTTAATCTTCCTTTCTCCACGTGCATTACATCACATCAATACTCATTGAAGACTACCACGACTTCTAGCTTCAAGTTTAGATTTCTTCCATTTATAAATGAAAATATAGGCAAAAGATAAGGTGCATGATTGTGATTTATCCCAATCAGAATTTGGAAGGAGGTCAGAAGAATATGCTATTGCACAGGGAATTGCAGACAGACTGTTCAAATAAAACCTACCACCTCCAAAAAAAACCCCACAAAACCATAAAAGAACCAAAACAAACCAAACAACAACAACAACAAAACACGACAAGCAAAATACCCCAACTATTTTGTTGGGCTATTTAGCATGGGATGATACTCAAGTGGGAAATCTTATCTCCAACTAGTTGGTCGGTGACTATCCAGGGGGTGATGGGAGTCCATTTTAATGGTTCTTAGCCATACCAAAGGAGACTTCCGAAACTGTTAATTCTACTAAATTTTTATTAGCAAGCTGAACTGTGATCCTATGCAACCATTCCAGTGAATGCATGATCCATTTCTATTGATTAACTTAAACTACAACCAAAATATTTTAATTTTCTGTGTGCAGAAGACTGTTCCATGTGAGCATGTCTGCAAGTACAAAAGCAGTTTATGCAAAGTATTGACAAGCAGCTTTCCTGTGTACTATCCAGGTAATTGTACAGCAGGATTTACCTGGGGAAGTCTCTGCAACAGCCAGGTCCTGCACCCAGGGTGTTAATCAGCATGTTTAAGCATATAAATTATGCCTGTCAGTTGGCTTGCGGACAGCAGGAGATGCCTAGGGGAATCTACAAGACCGTTTAAAATTCCCACTTCAAGTACCCCCTGTAAACACAGTTCCTCAGGAAGCCAGCCAGAAATTTGATCAGTGACCCTGTCTCAAGTCAGCCTGTTTTTCATTGGTGTGAACAGCTGGAGAACACCTGGGCCACCCAAGGAAGTGATGAGAATGCACACTGCACATGCACCTGAGCACAGTCCTGACAGCCAACTGCAGCTGTATCTTCAACTTCCACTATGTTATCATTAAAACAAACTCCATAAACTTTTCCACAATACATGTTGGAGGATTTGGGGCATAGGTTCAATTTCATTCCCTAAGTGACTGTTGTACTTTATTTAGAAATTTTAGTCCTTTGAGAATGAATGCCTACACCCAGATGGGATGAACCAGTTTCTATGTGACCTTTGATTCAGCATCTTTAACCTATGAACAGAAGAATCCTAGAAATGAAGCAAAATTTTTTGCTCTGAAAGTTTCCAGAAATTGTTCTGCCCTTTTCCTCCATCTCTCAACATTTTCTCATTTGCTGTTGTTGAGAGAATGAGGGTAGAAGAATTCTGTGTAAACCACAAGTGTGAAGGCAACTGTTGGCTACAATTTACAAAAGAGTGAAAGAAGTGAATAATTCAAGATGTACCATTCCTACATGACTTTGAACAGCTGTAGACACTGAGTATTTCCTGCTGAAGCTCTCTGGCTCTTTGGAAATTCAGTTTAGCTATAGAGGTGCCAGTGCAGAAAATGCAAGTTAAAAATGCAAATTAAAAAAAGGCATTAGGTACTTCTCTGAAGTTCTTACGCACTAGTTTTTGTTTGCCAGCTTTATTTCAATTTGCTCTCATTTAGATGATTTCTTTTTCTCTTAATCTCTATAAAACCTTTCTGACGTAAGAAAGCATTTCTCAGCTTATTTCTATCTACATCAAGAATTTTTTGTTGTTGTTTTGCATTTTGACACATAGCTCTAGATAAATACTCATGATCAAAGTCAAATTATCTTTTATTCCAATTCCTGGTAGTTGAAACAGAGATGTGCTAGGGTGCTATCTGCCCAGCTAGCCAAGGTGACCAAGCGCCGAGCACCCGCCCGCACAGGAGGGGGTGACGGAGCCGCTCGCGGGGGCGCGAGTGAGGGTGGGCAGAGCTCCAGCTCGGGTCCCCCTAACCCACCGATGGTGAGGTCACGCCAAGGAGGTAGGACTGAAGATGGAGGGACTTCTTCAGGGTTGAACAGGAGGAACTTTACTGAACGAGGGTGGGCATGAAGAAGACAGAACAATGCCCGTGCCGTGGTATTTTCTACCCCCATGAAATGAGAGAGGAAAGCACGTAACAACCAATGGGAGAACCAAAATGGGGCGTTACAGAGGTGGGAGACAGGGTACAGAACCAATGGTAACAGGGGAAGGCGGGGGGGGTTAACATGGGCTAATGGGGGACTGAGTAACAGGGAACTTGCTAGAGGGGAAACCAAATATAGGCAGGAAAGGGGAGGAGATGGCAGTGGCTGCATACCCTGCACAGCCCTCTGGGTACTGCTCTTGGGCTCTGGGGGTATCAGACCAATGCACCGGCTGGTCCCACAGGTATAGCTGGCCAGGGCCGGCCAGGGCACACTGCAACAGAGATTATTTCAATTAATAATAAATAATATCAAATTGGAGATGGAATTTTGAAGGTTTGCAACAGAAATCTTCCCATTTCATATGGAAATCTGTTTCAACATTTGGAACACTTTTACTAGTTAATTTAGCTTATCCAAACACAGTAAGTCAAATAACTGCTTTTTTTTTCTTTCCAGGATAAAGATAAGTTTCTTACAATGAGATGTATTTATTGCACATTCAGATGACCATATAATAGGCCAAGCTGTAGACTTGCAAAAATATGTCCCCATAATACCACAAACATATCTTTAAATTGATATTTGAAATTCTTTGCAGTGATACCATGAACTTAAAATAGTAATGTGTTTTGCAACAGACTAAATAATGAGTCACAAAAGGCCATCTCCTCACCAGCAAGTTCTAGAAAAAAAAAAGTAGGGGATCCAACACAAGCTGGAGTTTAGTGCTCTTCAAAAAAATCCTCCATTTTTTTGAAGGGACACATCACTGATAACATATTTCTGAGGCAGAATATGGGAAGTGACAAATTCAACATTTGACTTGCTTGGTAACTTTGAAAAGAGTAAGTTGAAGTGTCTGTACCAGTTCCATCCTCTGAAGCTAATATTTTCAGTTTAGATGTGAAACTTTCAATATTTACTGGGCCTGGGAATGTCTTCCAGTTGAGAAGCCTAAGAAACATCTAACAAACTCCATTCTGAAATATGTAATAGATTAGAATTAAAGACTTTCACACAAGAGATGGAAGTCATATGTTTGAAAGCCTCGTGCACGGCTAGGCAGAAGAAAAATGGGCACATCACATCACTTTGTATGACAAAGGCAATATTGCCCCCCTCATGGACTTCCCAACGTAAGAGTGAGCCGACTTAGACATCCACCAGTAAGTAAAAAAATATTGTCTGTGTCCAGACTCTTCAGTACTGGTGCCCTAGAGCACAGTCTTGCATTGGGTACCTGGAGCCTCAGTCATGGCTACAGGAAATTGTTAACACATCTGGATGTGATCCAGGATGCCCACGAAAAGCAAGACACATGCCTTACAAATGCAGCCCCTCTACAGAGTTCAGGTACTTTATGCAGGTTACCGAAAGGTGAATCCCTCCCTATGGGATTCAGTGTCCAGATCCTTTCCCTGGCAAATATGTCCAGCCCACACCTTTGTTCTGTTAAAGGACACAGGTAAAATTGTGTACAGGAGGAGCAGAGATAAAGAAACAGGTATTATCAAGCATTTTGTGTTGTGTCTGTTAGGTCAAGATTCTACTGAGTGGGATAGATAGAAGAAAGAGACAAAAATTTCATAACTACTGCTTAAAGAAATTATCTAGGAGTGGTAAAGATGTGAATTACAAGCCCTATTCAAAGAATTGCTTCTGTGTTTTCCAGGATGTGGTTAATGCAGGACAAAAAATCAGTTCTTGAGGAAGGAAAAAATATTGTCCACTGGACTTCTCTGGGCAGACATTTGTACCTATGTATTACAGTAAAAATTTCACACTTACCTCTGCCTTCATGAAACACTGTAAATCTTAACATGGAACCCCCCCACCCGGCATTCTAGTTAATTTATTAATTTGTTAATTTAAGGATGATTAAAAAAATTATTCCTGAAAACATTGTGAGTAATAGTTACAAGATTTTTAAATATATTTATACAGAATTATCTAGACCTTGGATATTTTCGAGATAGTGTCAATGTAGTCCCCATTTACAGTTCTGCCCTTCAAACAGTACCCCAAATGTCTTTGTATAAACATACAAAACATTAAAATTATTACAGCACTTATTCCAATAAACAGCTACATAAAAATCAGCACTTGGCTGCATTTTGAGTCTGGAACAATCATCAAATGTAACAGCTGCATGGTGTGAAGAATAAAGCACATATAGTATACATGGATACAAATCACTTTCAGCTAACTTTTTATGATGTGCCTCTAAACAGTGTTTGTGTCTGAATTTGTAATTCGTGTATGGAACAGATGGAATAAACTGAAATACTGGAGTGCCCATAAATTGATTCATGCCACCTCGTGATTGCACACTGGAATATAATTTGCTCACCAGAGCTTTGTCTTGGTGGATAATGTCCCTCATGAACAGAGGAGAGAGGTAAAGGAAGGAATGTTTTATAGGCCTGGTCTCTATTAAGGGCCATGTTCAAGGAAGCAGCTGCTTCATTGATCAACTTTAAATGACAAAGTGTTTGATAATCATAATGCCAAGCACCCAGAAAAAAAACTAATTTAAATGTTTCTCAGAAAGCCCAAAAAGTTTTGACAGCTGTAAACATTCTCATAAGAATGAGTATATCTGTGTCTTTTGTTCAGTTTCTCAGCAACAACTACAGACACCTTCAATGCCTCTGGATGATATTTCAAAGAAGAACCTATTTAGTCAGTACAGAGAGGCTGAGGTCCACTGTGACAGATATTTAAAAACATATTGTCACTTAAATCAGTGACAAGAACTTGGCATTCCCATCACTCTGTGTCCAGGTGAAAGCACAGATGTGACTAAGAAAGTCTGGGCTCAGTTCTTGGCTACAGCACTGAAAGAGACATTTGCTGTTGGCACTCCACATTTCAGTCTTCCCATGCACAAAATGTGGATAATAAATTATACTCTTCCCGATAGCTATGAGACCTAGTTCGCTAGTGCATGCCATGGTCTGCTGGAATATCCAGTAAAAACTACCAAAAATTAGTATTAGTTGTCCATAGCAGTTGGATTATCAACAACAAAAATGACCAATTTCCTCATTCTGTGTTGCTTAAAACCTAGTAAGCCAAGAATACTTACAAATCCATTCTGCAAGCTGCTTTTTATGGTTGCATCTTGTGTCCAAACATTTGTGCAAATCAGCTGGCTACAGCTGCTATGTTACTTAGAAAGACAACTGTCCTGAATAATGGCAATGCAATGCTTTCTTACTCGAGAGACCACTGAAATTCATATATTCTAAGTTCTATGACTCCTTAATTTGCAACAGAAGAGAGGTTATAGTCCTTGACAGTAGCATTACAGGCATTGATCACTGGCTTTGAGTCAGGTTTCAGTATGCTTGTATATAGAACTCAGTCCTGTATTCCTTCATATACATGCATTTGGTATACATTTGAATTTGGACTAAAAACATACAAAAGCATATATATTTAATATTATAATGTAAAATGGACAAGCAGCTGTGACATTTCAAGTCTTTCGCTGAATTAGTGGAAGTGGAGACCCTATTGTTTTTAATAAGTGAAAAAGCTACATCTGCCATGCAAGTTTTTGTCTTAGAAATGTTTTGGGCTTGGTTTTTTGTTTTGTCTTTTTCTTAATAAAAATCACTGCAGGTCAATTTCTAATCCCATTCAAAGAATGACAAACACTAGATGGACTATAAGAATTTGAAGATTTTGCCCACTAGCCTTGTTCTGTCTCATATTCGGGGTTCTCAAGAGGGTTGGAAACATGGCACACAGCACAGTTTAACTGAGTAGCTGAAAAGGGAGAACATCTTCTACATGTCATTGTGTAACCCAGCCAACAACTAAGCACTACACAGCCTTTCATTCACTTCCTCCCACAACTGGATGAGGCTGAGAATCAGAAGTGTAAAAGTAAGAAAATATGGGGTTGAACTAAGGACAGATTAATAATTGAAATATAAACCATAATCAAATATAGAATAAAATAAAATAAAAGTGGGGGAGGCAAAAGATGAAAGGAAAAAGGAGGGAGGAAGACAAGGGAGAGATGGAGCATAAAGCAGCCCTTTATCTCAGGCTTGAAGCAGATACATAAAATAGTGGAAGATTCACAGCAGAAAGCAAGACCACTTAGTACATTGTAAAGAAAAACTGTTTTTAGAAGAAAAATATCATAACAGATGGCGAACTGTGTGCGCTATAGTTTGTTCAAAAGTAATAAAAAAGTAAGTAGGATGGAATAGACAGTGTAAAACAAGAAAAGAAACTACTTCTATTAGCAGAAAAGGGTAGTTAGGATGCTTAAGGATCAGAAAAATATAAAATGAGTATGAAGATCAACTTTATTGAAAATAAATCCAATTAGAATGGAGTCCTTCACAACAATTATAAAGGAACTAGCCTCTCAGCAAGGAAACTAGAATATACTGTAAGTATTTTATATACATCAATATTATTCTTTTTTTTTTCCACATGAAATACAGGATACATAGGAAGGTATGCTTAAAATACATTACAGCAATTTAGATGGCAAAGATTTTTTTTCCAAGACACGTGAAGCAATGTAGATTAAAGGTCTATTTAAAACTGCTGGCCATTATTGCTTCGATAAATAATAAATCAACAATTTGCCAATGACTTCAGCATGCACAAAACTAATGCACAATTCATGGACCAGCTGATGCATGACTCTTGGTGCTTGAATTTGGAGAGATACATTTACATGCCAAAGAATATACTCTGCAGCTGAAAAGAAGGAAATGCAGAAGTTATGTAAAAGTTTAGAAGGATTCAGGAAAGCGTTGAACCAGAGAGAGATTAGAACACTTAGGAAAAAATAAGTTCAAAGCGCCATATCTCACTTTTACCAAAAGGGATGAGAAACACTGTCCTTGTGAGCAGGCTGGTCCACATTTTTGCACTCAGAATTTGTTACAACTTCCCTCTCTGGGTCGTGACAATGGTCACTGTCAGCAACAGCTCAATGCTTTGGCTTCATTAATTTGGTAGGGCTATGACTGTGACATTCCCATCCCTCTACAGGGACCAAAGCCAGGTGGATCACAGACCCCCAGCCCTACTGTAGTCCTGTCTCCACTAGACTTTCGAAGAAGAGTGGGCACTGTATAAAGATAGAGGCAGGAATCTACATCGCCTCTGGAATGTTCCAAGAGATAGATTTAGAGAGAGCACAGCTGGCAGAATATAGGTAGGCCCCTTTCCCACTGATTGTCTGCTAAGACTTTCTTTTAAGAAGTGATTTATAATATTTATTATTTTTATTTTTACTTGAGACACAATGTGAACTTCATGGGACAATGAAAAAAGGAATCTTTTGCTTTGGCCTATTTAGCCACCATTTAATATGTTGGAAGTTTTTTGAGGGTTTTTTCCCCTAGTATTATGACTCAAGGAGTAATTTTTAAAGAGATAATATAGAAAAGAGGAAAGAGACATGCAAAATGAATTAAGGATATTTACTTTATTTTGAGATGGTACAATGAAAGTATCTACACTTATAGAGGACATAAAAGAGAAATATTTAGAGCTACCTCTTAAGAAATATTTTTATTGCTAGAAATTTTTGCATAGATGGGACTAGATTGGCACAAGCAGGTTTTAATCTGAATCTCTTTAGACATTTTTTAAGTGTGTCATAATATCATTAAGAAAGGGAAAAGTTTTTCTTCTTGCTTGAAACTCATGGGCCTTTTCTTAGCCCAAGCCTTTATTTAAAAACCTGACACATTAGTTATGAATAGAATCATAGAATTGTTTAGGTTGGAGAAGACCCTAAAGAACATGGAGTCCAATTGTTAACCCAGTACTTCTAAGTCTACCACTAAACCATGCTGCTTAAATACCTCTGGAGATGGTTTCTCCACCACATCCCTGCACAGTCTGCACTAACGCCTGACAACCCTTTTCATTAAAAATTTTTTCCTACTCTCAAATCTAAACCTCCCATCGTACAACTTGTGGCCATTTCCACTGGTCCCGTCACTTGTTATCTGGGAGAAGAGACCCACCCCCACCGGGCTACAACCTCCTTTCGGGCAGTAGTAGAGAGTGATAAGGTCCTCGCTGAGCCTCCTTTTCTAGAGACTAAACAACCCCAGCTCACTCAGCCCCTCCTCATCAGACTTGTCCTCCAGCCCTTCAGCAGCTTGTTGTCCTTCTCAGGACACACTCCAGAACCTCAATGCCTTTCTTGCAATGAGGGGCACACAATAGGACATAGGTTTTGAGTTGCAGCCTCACCAGTGCTGAGCACAGGGGAACAATCACTGTGCTCATCCTGATGGCCACACAAACCAGGATGCAATTGGCCTTCTTGGCCACCTGGGTACACCCTGGTTCGTGTTCAGACAGCTTTCAACAAACACCCGAAGGTCCTTTTACAATGGCTGATTTCCAGTCACTCTGTCCCCAGCCTGTAGCATTGCATGGGGTTGTTGGGACTGAAGGGCAGGATCTAACACTTGGCCTTGTTGAATCTCATTCAGTTGGCCTCAGCCCATTGATCCAGCCTGTACAGATCCCTCTATAGAGCCTTCCTACCTCCAGAATATCAACACTCCCACCAATTTGGTGCTGTCTGCAAACTTACTGAGGGTGCACATGACCCACTCATCCAGATTGTTGCCAAAGGTATTAAACAGGGCTGGCCCTGCAGAACACCACTACTGATGAGCCATTAGGTGGATGTGTCACCATTCACCACCACTCTCTGGGCCTGGCCATCAGCCAGTTTTTAACCCAGCAAACAGTGTACCTGAGCAGACAGTTTGTCCAGGAGAATGCTGTGGGAAAGAGTGTCACAGACATTACTGAAGTCCAGGTAGACAACATCCACCACCCTTCCCTCATCCACTGAGCAGATTACGTTGCCATAGAAGAAGATCATATTGACCAAGCAGGACCTGTTTTTCAGGGCCATGCTGGCTGGGCCTGATTCTCTTGTTGTCCTGTATGTGCTGCATGATGGAATTCAAGATGATCTGCTCTGTTATTTTCTCTGGCACTGAGGTCAGACTGAGAGGACAGTAGTTCCCTGGATCCTCCTTCTGACCCTTCTTGTAGATGGGTGCCACACTGGCTAGCCTTCCATCATCTGGGACCTCCCTGGCTAGCCAGGACTGCTGGTAAATGATTGAAAGTGGATCAGTGAGCACTTCCACCAGTTCCCTCAGTACCTTAGGTGGATCCCATCCAGTTCCATAGGCCTGTGTGTGTCCAAGAGGTGTAGCAGTTCTCTGACCACTTTCCCCTGGATTATGGGGAATCTTTTGCTCCCTGTACCTGCCTTCCAGCTCAGGATGCTGGATACTCTGAGAATTAGTCTTATTATTAAAGACTGAGGTAAAGAAGTCATTAAATACCTCAGCTTTTTCCTCAGCCATTGTCACTACATTTCGCCCTTCCATCCAGTAGAAGATGTAGATTCTCTTTATCACTTACTTTATTCCTGATGTATTTACAAAAAGTTTGTAGTGTCTTTTACTGCAGTATCAGGATTAAGTTCTAGTTGGGCTTTGACTATTCTAATTTTCTCCCTGCATAACCTCATGATAGCCTTATAGCCCTACTGAGTTGCCTGCCCCTTCCTCACTTCCTTCTTTTTACCCCAAGTCCCAGCCAAAGCTCTCTGTTCAGACAGGCCTTTCTTCTTCCCCTACAGTTCATCTTCCAGCACATGGGGACAGCCTGCTCCTGTGCCTTTAGGGTATGTCCTGTACCTTTTTGAGGAATATCTAGTGTTCCGGGACTCTTTTACCCTTCAGGACTGCCTCCCAAGGGACTCTCAACCAGCCTTCTAAAAAGGCAGTCTGCCTTCTGGAAATCCAGTGTGGCAGTTCTGCTGAACCCCTTCCTTACTTCTCCAAGAATCCAAAACTCTACCATTTAATGATTTTATATATTTTAGTTTATTTCTTTTTGGGGTAAGGAAAAAAAAAGCACCTGCTGTCTATGACACATCAGAAAACAGGGGAAAAAAAGAGATTCTAAAGACTAAAACAGTAATGTCTCCAGTCATATGCTGGATAAGTGCACACAGAACAGAGGAAAAAGACAGCAGTCCTTGAGACACATGATTTAACCTGATCAGCTCTAAATATTACTTACTGAACTACAGCCTCTGTATAGACATGATTGACGGAAGTGACTGGTTTTCAAAAAGGTCAGTGAAAAACTGATAGATCAAGCCTGGGCTAGCAAGTGGTTACTTGGGAATCAGTTGGTTTAGGTGCAAGTTACTGCTCCTGTTCAGGAGCAGATGCAGTCAGGGTCATCCTGAAGAGGTAATTGTCCACTTCCACTGTTCCATTCTTTCCTCTATCAAAACACCTTTAGCTTGAGAAGTCTCCTATTATAAACTATTTGTGGGTAGCAAATGGTCTTGATTTTGATGAGCTGCTGTTGTGTATCATTGAGGAAGTTTTCTGATAATTCTCAGCTCTGAGTATTTTCAGTATCAAGAAAGCAGCTGCAGTTTGAAAAGACGTTTGTCATCAAATACATATAAACTATACAGTCAGAGCCAGTTTCTTGACAACTGATGAGAATTAAAGTTCTGATTTTCATCACAATTACCTATATCTTAGTTATAGGGTTATTTGGCATTCACAGGGGTAATGAGTTAAACAATTTCTCATAGATACCACTAAAACTCACATTACTATGCAGAAAGCATAATTTGATTGACACTGCCAAAACTTGTGTTTTACAGCAGCAGTTAATCTGTTCTGTGCTGCACCTACATCAAACAACATCTTTAATGGCTCATAAATTATAAATGTTGAAAAAAGAAACATGAAGGCAGAGCTGGAAACGCAGTTAAAAAGAGCACTGCATTGGTAAACAGCAGTAGATAACGGCATGCGAACTACGTTTCCAGACAGAAGGTTTCAGGAATCCAACAAAGGCATGGGACTGGTATCCATTTATGTATTTTAAAGATTTGTTTCTTCTGCATTGAATATTCATTTTTTCTTAATTACCACAGTTTCAAAGTAATATCAAAAGTCTTCTAAGATTTTTTAAAATAACAGCAGTAATCATCAACTTGTCTCATGGGAACAAGCAAATGAGTTAATGTAAAGAGGTTTCTCAGGGCAAAACCCAAGAATTTTCATGCATAAGTCAAATTGGTTATTATAGTATTAGGAGGTGAATAGGACTGTAATTCTGGTTTGCTTTCTATGCTGTTATCAATGGAAAGTAGAATGCAAGTTGTATTGTTCAGCAAATAAAAAGAACAGTTTCAGAAGGATAATAAGAAAAACAAGAGCTAGGGTTTTATTGAGAGTTTGGGTTGAGATTTTTGGAGAAGGGTGGATTACAAACGTAGCTGTTCTAAACGAAGTCATTAAAAATTATGCACTATTTCTTACCACCATATAATTTTGTTCTCATAGCCATGCTACAATAGTCAGCAGCACATAATTTTTTTTACTTAATTTTTTTTTAACCACTACAATATTTCTTGAAGATTCAATGTCCTAATGTACGCCAGGATGAATGTCCGTGTTCTTGGATGGCTGAACACAGACAGCAGAACTGTTTATATGATCTCCATATAAACCCAGGTTCACTTGCTCTGGAGTTTGATCAGTGCATGCCAGGGAAGTGACTCCCATTTATGGCACTTTGATGTCATACCAGGGATCATACCAGAGGTGCTCAGAGTGTCCTCACAAGGGAAAGAAAAAAAAGTTGGGTTCATTTTTACATCAATGTTCTACATATTCTGCAGGATGGCAGGGAAATGGTGTAGTCTATGTAGTGCATTTACTTGCATCATAATTTGTATTTGGGATCAGGCTATCCCAGTTTATGTTAAAATGCTCTTAGAAAGAAGGAAAAGCACAGACCTCTATACCTGTAAACAAAACACTGCAGCTGCAAGACCACATTAAAAAAACAAACACTGCACAAGTAGCTGACTCCTTTGGACTCATCTCTGTAACAGTCAGAGAGATTCTGAGTTATTAATGAAAGACAAGATTCCTATGTATACAGCAGTATTTTAAATAGTTTTGCACTAGAAATATTACACATAGTAATGATTATTCCAAGACTTAAAAAAGCAGTTTCTATAGACAGATTTAATTTGCCTAAATGAAGAGCTTAACAAAGACAAATAATTGTGTATCAGGTTTTTCATGTCAATCCTAACAGGTCACTTCTTAGTTTAAGGGATCACCTCCAGATAAGTTCAATTTAACAAGTCAATTTTTCAGTGTCCAATTAGGACCCCTCCTTCCCTTACTTTCAGCAATTATTTCATTGATTGTATAAGACAGTTCTTGCCCTTGGAGCAATAGGTACTTGGATTCTTTTGAAGCAAAGATAGGTACATATAACACCACAAGAAAAATTTTCCTAATGCTATGCTCTGTGATTCAAGAACTCATGTCGTGAAGAATTATGTAACTTACCCAAATCTGCTAGTCTGCAAAGCCTGTGAAAGAAATAAGTCAAGAGTTAATTTTCTTCAGCTATCTGGACTTTGCTAAACATGATTTTTTTTAGTTATTTTAAGAAAGCGCTACGTGACAGTAGTCCTTGCAATATGTCCACAATACCCTTCAGGAAGGCATTGTTGAAGCAGAATATATTCATTATTTCTTCTTAATCCATGGGGTTCAAGTAGTAGAATAATCAGCAGAAGAAAAAGTGAGGGGTTTTCCTCTTCAAAAACTAAATAACTAATATGGGTACACATCTTCTTTCCTATTAATATTATCCTTTGATAATGTACAGTATTTTCAGAAAATACAGTACACTCTCTCTCCATTCTTTTTCCAAGGAAGAAACAAAACAAATCTCAAAGCCACATTATTGACAGTAAGTTAGTCTTTTTTTGTGTGTGTTTCTAGCATGATTTACTTTCATTTAATTCAATTTTATCAGGGAATTTACCTAAAAATTAAAACTACATTCAAATTAAAAACCATAATTTTACATAAAGGTAAGAGCAGTAGGTTTATTCTACAGTTAACTAGCAATAAGGTAAAAAATGCAGTGCAATATTATTACTATTACTAGGGTCATTGCTTTAAAAACCATTAAGGTGTATCTAGATTTAATGAGGTGAGAAAAAGTGTTTCTGGTATTGGTCTAGCACCCATAAAGAGACAAAAGGGAAAGCTTTCTTAGCTGCCAAGGCAATAGCCAACTACATAATAAACATGCACTTACTGAATACACACTCCATTTAGAAGAATACTAAGTCCTGGACACACTCAAAAATAGATTTATAAAACAAAGATAATGTCGTTTCTCACCTAAATTTTACACGTCATTTTTAGATTAAAGGGCATTCTGTTTACAGACTTACCATGAGATAGAACTAAAAAGACATAGCTATTCCCAGTTAAATCTTTGCACTAAACTGTGCAAACTAAAACTGTGTGATGACCATATTCTTGATCCATTCAGACAGATTGAAAACACAGGATTAAGCTTGGCGGGTTACACACTTCTTGCAGAAGACTTTATTCTTCTGCTGATTGAAAGGGACATTATCAATCAATTTACAGCTCCTGCAATGTTGACATTAACAATTAAAATCTCAAAGTACAGTAAGAACAATGACAAGACTGCCATTCTGCACTCCTAAGAGGAACTCGAAATGTGGGAAATAAGAGATTAAGGCCCATATCCATTAAAGACTTTCTACCTAATTTATACACACCTTAGGTCATGCATCCAGACATTTCACCTGAAGATATCTTGTGATTGGCTTCTTCCATTGTCAAGTATCCTAGATATAGTCCTTTTCTGGTGAATGACAGCACAACTGATTTCACATGGATGGTGCACTTTCAAACATGTATAGTAGATACACTTATTTCTACATCTTGTGTCCATTTAAATTTGGCCAACTTGTATAGCAGTCACAATAGCAACCGGTTGCCCAGCTCTCCTGTACCAGCATTAAACTGGCACAGAAATGTCTGAGGAAGGGTTGCTCTCACAACAATCACTATATATGCGGCAAATGCTCAAACTGTAATCACCAGCTGGAGATGGAAGAGGAGAAATCCTATTTGCCCAGCCAAAATGCTGATATATTTTTTTTAAATCATACCTTTTGGAATCTGTTAGGCAAGTTGCAGAAGAGA
Organism: Gymnorhina tibicen; assembly: GCA_013399875.1. Classification (NCBI taxonomy): domain Eukaryota; kingdom Metazoa; phylum Chordata; class Aves; order Passeriformes; family Artamidae; genus Gymnorhina; species Gymnorhina tibicen. The sequence goes on along the minus strand of VXAZ01004092.1, from coordinate 161,437 downwards.
AAATATTTTTCAGAACCATTATAAAGTCAGACTGTGAACAGCTTGGCATTTAAGCCAGTTCTGGTATTAGTGTTTACTCTCCTGAAAGAATAGTTACCTTCCCAGAGGAATTCTATTAAGATTTTTATGATAAGCAAATTGATTTTGTTTGTGCTAGGTATTGCAACAGTGATAAAATATTAAATCAAAACAAGAAGCTATGTATAGCATATCTTTTCAATTGCTCCTGGATTTTACAGTTCAATATCTTAAAATAGGTGTGTTTTGATAGCTTCAACCCACATAAAAATAGCTTTACTTCTTTTTTCTGTCATAAGAATTTGTAGAAAAACTACTAGATTTCCGTTTTTGTCATTACTTACTGGCATGTCATTAAGTTTGTTATCCTATGCTGCAAATAGACAGTGAAAGAATTCATTAGACCTCATCAGACCATTAGAAAAGGGTGACTTTTTCCTCCTTGAACTTTTTTTTAAATTATTTGTGACTTGTAGTATTTTCTCTCTACTGTGCAAAATGGTTTAACTTTCTTTTCAAAATGCATGCTTTTCTGTTTTATCAGCATTCATGCATTTGCTTCTGATGTTATATTTTCTGTTAAAGGTGTAGCATTAAAATGTTACCTCTTAAGATGGCATTACAACTCAGGTGAAGATTAAAGAGCTTGACTTTTGAAATAGGCGATTACTTGTCAATGTTTGTGAGTCAGTAATTTGCCCCAGTATCATCAGCAATCGCACCTGTTACCTAACTTCTTTATTTTTCAGCTGACGAATTATCCAATGTTTGCACATGAAGTAATGCTGCAGAAACCACATTGATTTTCAATCCACAACATTTTGACTAGAAATAGGGACATATATTACATTTGCCTTTCTTTGCTGTCCCATCTAGCCCCCCAGGGATTTCTTAGGTAAAGGGGATTTTGAAAGAGAACATTTGTCCTAGCCAGCTGGAGCCAAGAAAGTGTCGTAAACCATGCACATTAAATGACATAATGCTCCATTCTATGCGATCTCTCCAGCAGATAATACAGACAACACTTGTTTTCCACTATGCCACAGTCTGCACGTTTGTCTATGCACACAGGCTTCCTACTACTTCAAACAGTATCAGGAGACAGGTAAAACAGATTGCAAGAGACATCTGATGCAAAACTTAGTGTAGCTGAGCAAACCGCTGGTAATACTCTAGGTTCCCTGCAAAATGTAAGAGCAAGGACTTAAATCTTGAGTAGAGAAATCTTTAACAGGTTAAATTCTTATGAGTTTAACTTATTTTTAAAATCTCAAAGTTGAAAAAATAAGATTTTTTCTTAATGAGATACTTCTCTCATGTGGCAAGGAAAGGTATATTGCACAAAACAGAGATCAGATCACTCATCACAAGTAAACCAAGATCCAGGGAGCTAAAAGAACTGGCACTAGAATACTGTGATAAAGAAGATAAAAAAGATTGATAAAGAAGAACATTTGATAGAATATAGCTATAAGTACACATCTCTGTGAACTGAAATCTTAATAAAATATGTTATTTAGTTCGTAAAAACATTAAGTACTGCTGCTTTTTAAAACCACTAGAAATTAAGCTCCAAGTTGCTTGCCTCCCCCTGTCCCCCGCAATGAGAAAGGGACAAAAAGACAGAGATTACGGGTTGAGATAACGATTTACTAGAAAACCAGTAATGATAAGGAAACAAACACTAACAGCAACAATACGAATAACAACTGTGTTTAAAAGTGGGTGATTTCATGGAAAGAATGCTACCACAGCCAGCAACATGCAGCTTCCCGAGACAAGGGGGAAAATGGTGGATGTTACCACAGCCAGTGTTTTTTTCCCCCAAGACAACAAAGAACAATGTCAGAAAAATCATGCATACTCACATTTCTTCCCCAAGCCTGAAACAAGGAAAAATAGTGATGGACAAACCCTCCAAGTTGAAACATCTTCACCACGTCACCCCACCACTCTGTACTCAGCTTTTCTCTCCAGCTAAAAAAAGGAACAAAAATGGTGGTGGTTCCACATCATGTTCCCTTTTTCTTCCACCAGAAGCCATGTCCCCCAGTAATGATGCGCATGATATAGAATAAATAACCTGGACATGACCATACAGATCCAGGCTCCACATCCCCTCACAGGAACTATGACAAAATTAACTCTGTCCTAGCTAAAACTAGGACAAGAACACAGTATGGTTGCACTTTGATAATGTAGTATTTCATCTGAGTTACATTCTTTAATAATAGATATAGACAAAATAGAATAGAATAATGACAAAAATTGTTCTTTTTAAATTAGTGGGGCACCTTACACAGAAATCCAGCACTGTAAAGAATAGATACTGCAGAAACTGAAGCAAATATAACAGATACCCAATTAATTGCATTTTCTCTACAATGCAGGACATTATGTCTGAAAAGGGAGTAATATACATGCTTCTATTATTTCTTGAAATCTGTATCTCTGTGTCTGCAGTTGTCAACAATGCTAATGCAGACAGAAAGGATAAACTCTGGAGTGCTACTGAGAGAAACTTACCTAAGTATGGCATTAAAACTTGCTGCTTTCCTAGACATCTCCTCAAATGTTCTGACAGATCATTTATTACATTTAAAATTTTGACCTGGCCTAGCACTTCAGCACTTTACTCCAAACCCCATTTTGCTAGCCGTGTCAGGAGACCACAGAGGCCTGCCCCTATTTGCTTACAATCTAAATATAAAATAACACAGATTCAGATAGTTAAGGGACTGTCATATCACTAAGAAAATATTAGCCAGCATAACAGCAAACACAATACCACTTATAGAATAATTATTATTCAGTGTTAGCTTAGCATTTTGGACTGGTGCTAAGGGCTTCCTGCCATTTCTTTTCCTTCAAACAGAGCTCTTGCTATTACTGCAATTCAGCAGCATTTATGAAGTGCATTTTGCCCTTAAACCCAAATTGAACATTAGCATTTTCCAACATTACCCTCTTATATGTTCCAGTATGAATTGAAGCCAAAGTAGGTTCAAGGGATGAGGGAATCCAGCTCATAAAATGTTAATTATTGCTCCTATAAAAATGTTAATTAACTCCACTCTAAAATGTCAACAGAAGTATGAGTATCATCCTCACTGTGAACTTGGAACTACTGGTGGTCTGATATGTCCTGTAGAGGAATAGTGGTATTTACCAAACAGAAAGTAAAACAGGATTGCATAAGTTATAAAAATGAAGAATAAATTTTCTGACTTATAACCATCTATATAAAAAAAGTAAATAAGAGAATACTGAGAAAGCAGGCCTCCTCTCTCACTTCCCCTAAACAAGTTTCTGAGCAGTCAGTGCAGCAACTGCACACACCAGAGAAACATTATTCCTACCTGAAGCAAGTCATTTCAGAGCAAACCTCTCAGTAGCCATTGAAGAAACAACCAGGAATACAGGCTCCTGTTAGTTTCCTGTTGCTCAGTTAGCCACCTTCTCCTTGAGTTTCACTTTTCATGTCGATATTTATCGTGATTTGATCAGTGGCATGACCCATGAGATGCCAAGGCACTCCAGCGATTAATCAGTGCAACTCCTTTAGTCCATGAATGGTGTGAGAGTTTGTGACAAATGCACTTGACCCCTTGTTATAATTTTGTTCAGGCTGACTAAGGGGCAAGAAACCTCACACCCTGCGGTGAACCTGTGAGCTGGAAAGCTCCTGTGTCACGTACAAGGGAGTCAAGGTGCCTTGGAAAAATATTTTTTAAACTGGCTTTGAAGCCCCACAAATGCAAGATAACCAAAGTAAAAAATAAGAGTGTAGAGCTAAAATAAAGACATCTAACTTGTCTATATTATTGACTACCAACCAACTACTTCACTCTATAAATATTCCTATCAGGATGAGCACACTTTTGAGCTCTCCCTGAAATGCAGCATGCCACTTACTCTCCCCCTGAGTAGGGATGACTCGCAAGGTTTGGGATCCCTTACCGGAAACTAAGAGATCCTTCTTTGTCGAAGATGGAAAAATACTTTTTCTCACAACAGATCTCTGGTAAGTGACTGATAACACTGAATTAATACTAATGAAACATTACCAATCCATGTATCTACTCAATATTAATTACTATAAACTTTGTACAGATATTTCCATGAGATGTAAACCATTGTCCAAGTCTGAGACTAAGGCTGGACCTAGCCGAACCTAGGCTGTCTAAGGAGTTTAGAAAGCAATGGGGTCCATTCTGAGCCTCATGACTCAAAGGAATGGCCTTCCTTATCCTTTGCATCTCTAGTCTCTGTGTGAAACTCGATTCTAACTCAATGTGCATTTGTGTGTTTCTTCCATGCAGTAATTAATAGGTGAACCTCACTGTCAAACTTAATTGAACCTTGGTAAAACAGTGATAAACTTTGCTAAATTCCACTGAATGTACTGAACTCTGTCAAATTATTATTGCACTTCAATAAAACATATTGCTGCTTCTCTCTTTCGGGTGATGTGCCTTTAATTCATCTGCAACAAATTGGGATTGTCAAAAGTATGGCAAGTAGTGTCACAGATTATTTATGGAGTGATGAAATAAACCTGAGTCCCATCTTCTCAGAAAAATGTGCTTGTGATAATTGGCATGATTGGGAAGCTGTGGAAGAACAACCAAAAGTGGCCAGGGGGCATATAAAGGATGGAAAAGGGAAAGGAATTATTTGTAAAATGCTAGGTACCCATTTAGAAGCTGCTTATCAGGATAGGAAGAATAATAATAAAAAGGAGCAAGACCAAATAAAAGAAATTGAAGACAAAAAGGCAGCTGAGTTAATATTGTATTTGAAAATTGAACAGCTGCTGAAGTTGAACAGTTACAGGAAGAAATGTAGAAAAAATAAACGTTAGAAGAAAAGGTCGAGATTATGCTTATGGAGGCTCCCTATCATCCTGACACCGTGCAGATTAGGAAATTAATAGTATCCCCTGAACTGTGGGATGGGAACTTATAGGGTGACATCAATGATAGCAACCAGGGGGAAGATCATTCTTTGTTTTCCAAAGCCAGACCCATCATTAAAACAGAACAGTCTGATGGACCTCAGGGTGCTCTGTCTTACACTCCGTGAGTCACTCTAGGATCTGTTACCATGGACAAATTTACAAGAAAAATATGACAAAAAGGTGAAATTGAAACACAGAATTTGTGGCAAGGCTGCTAAATGTCACCTCCTGAATAATGCTGAGTAGACATGAAGCAAACAACATTTGGGGTCAGGACATCTCTTAAATATAGGACCCAACCCTGAATATGGGGCGCCATTCTATCATCAGCAGTGTAGCTTACTGGGCTGGGGAAATAGATGTTATGGAGCAAAGTGAACCCACAGGATGTCTTAATAAGCTCTCCTACAGTCATCACAAAATTTGCCTGCATACAAGACACACATAAACAAGAATCCAATGATACCCTATTGTCTGCTACAACTGATTATGTGATGCTAAAACTACTACTTAGAGGTGTCCTAGCAGTTCTTAAGTCTACTTATTTGCAAAAGAGCATTAAATTAAAAGAGACTCAGAACACAATGAGGGATTAGGTGATAATGATCCCTGCAAACACCCTACCTGGGCAGAATTAATGCATTTGAGTAATTGGTATGGGCCCATGGGGAGCCCTGTGAGTCGAACGTTCTTTGCAAAAGATGGAGCTTGATGCTCCACCTGCTGATCCAAGAAAACATCTGATAGCAGTACTGTCAGGAAAACCTGTCATGGTAAATTTATCACAAATCAGAACAGTAGCAGTTAGTCTAACTAAACCTTGTGGTCTACTTGTCTAGAAAGCTACTGATAGTAGTGGTGCAAAACATAGAATCAATGCATTGTAGATTTTTCTTTCTTTCTCACAGGGTAACCTGTCCAGAAAAACCTGAGACCAGTCCATTTTAACCTACTTGCTTCCCATCAATCATCAATCAAGAGATCAGCCACTTTTGTGGCAGTACAGATCACACAATCACAGAATACTCTGAGGGACTCATAAGGATCACCAAGTTCAGCTCTGAAGTGTCAGGAGATGCAGTACCAAATGCAGTAATCAAACAAACCCACAGGCTGACGGTAACCTCTGACTTAACATGTACAGTGAAACCCAACATATCCAAAATCAACCAGTGGGCAGCAAGAACAAAGGCATCCATCAGATCACACACATCAACCTTACATTTTGCCTAAGTGTCAGTTGTCTGTATCCGGGAATCTGGGCTGCAGACACTAAGATTTGCATTATAGATGGAGAAACTGCCCTACAATATGATCACGATACTGCTGAAGGACCTATTAAGCTTGGCCTTTTATACAGCTGCACACAGGTAACAATACTGGGTAAACCCAATAAGGGATGGCAACACCCAAGAGGAATGGAACCATTTGGATTCATTACGGGAGTTTGTGTGTCGATTAACTGTCAAAATCATGGTTCAAGTGCCACAGTGGGCACTGGGAAGTTTAACATTTCTCCTACTCCCACAACACTACTACATCAACAGCCACACCTGCTGCCTATCAATCTACTTCCTACTGTATTACTCCCAGAATCAATCAAATCTTATCCTCACAAGTTACTGAAATTAGAGCTTATGCAATTAAGTACACAGGCCAACAGTGAATGTTGTTTAATTCATCATGCTCCCTCAAATGAGTGAAACTACCAATACAGATCAATATCTCAACAATTAGACCTATTTGTTCACTATTCTTAAGTATGTCCCACGCAGGATGGTTAGACTGGTTGCATGGATAAACCCTCACCTCTCCAAAAAAAATCAAGAAGAGATGTGACTAGTATGTAAGGAGTAGGATTAGGAGTATTAAACAGCATGAATGCTGAAGTTTTAGCCAACAAATAAGTTCTGCAACAAGTAATTTACACAAGTTAGAACATCCATAACAATCTATTGCATTGGGATCTAACCAATGGCTCTTATCTGACGCATTTTCCCAATGGGAAAGAAGGAAAGGAACCACCGACTAATTTCAAATGAACTATGTGCAACCCAAGTTAATGTCTGTCTGGCTCTTCGTTGTTTTCAGGTTCAGCTTTGGGTACAATCTAATGTGGCAGCAATTGTAGGAAAAGGTGAAGACAGCACCTTACCCACTGAAAGAGGTAATCTGGGATAATGCAACTGAGTTTAAAAGGTGATTCAAATCCTGCTGGTGTCTAGTCAATTTTACCTATTACTCTACAGACAGTAAATCCACAACTTTTAGTATAAATATCCAATGCTTTGGTATATACCACATCCCACATTATTGGGCTGAAATTAAATCATAATGGAACTGCACTCTGTACAATCAAACATGGGGTATGGGCTCAACAAAAGGGAAACAAGTAGCAGACTGTTGATGTTGATGTATGTGTTGAGTGAGAACAACAAGGATTTGTGAAAGCAATGCCATTAAAGCCCAAGACATTTGTCTTGACACTGAGCAAGTATTTGCCATTTTGAGATATATCCTGACACAACCTCTGAAACTGTACTTGTGTATATTGGAAATGGATGTGTTTGTTATGAGAACCCTCTGTGATTTTATATTTCTAGGCAATATCACTGTAGATAGAAGCAATCACTCAAATATTTGAAGATTTAATTTTACTGATGGGCTGTGACTTTAACTATTCAGCTCCTGCCACTTCTCATCAATTATTACAATCTAACTCTACATTGTATCAAGATTTACTACCTAACTCCATTGGAATGAATCTTACATTGTTAAGAAAGCTATTACAGCATGATGATCTCTACTCATTGAAGAAAAAAAAGTTCAAGAAAATGGACAAAAAATATGGATTACTGCTCATTATGAAGCAAAATAAATATGTCATCTTCTGAAATGTGCAAAGGATGGAAAACGTAATTGTGGGATAACTTATTCAGATGGTCACTAACAGCAACAAGAAATTTGATTTTAAGCCTTCATCCAGTTCTGATTTTGTTAGCTCTTCTGATTTTTGTTAGCTTTTTACTTACAATCTTTCCATGCAATGTTTTGGGACTTAAAGAAAGTAAGTACTCCATGTTCATCACGTGAAATCACCCAATTGGGTAAAAAACCCCATAAAACTCATAGTAATATTTTAAACTAAAAGCTGTTTTCTTATCATGGATCCTCAAGTGTGTCAATGGGATATATCAAGTGTTTATAGCATAGAGACAAGAGGTGACCACATTAAGACTCTGTGACATGAAGTAAGTTGACTCTAGCCGGGGGCAGAGAGTGATACATACGCTTTACTCCTCACTGCACATTCTAACTCAATGTTCCTTTGTGTTTCTTCCGTGCAGTAATTAATAAGGTGAACCTTGCCATCAAACTTTATGAACCGTGGTAAACCACTGCTTATCTTTGTTAAGTTCCATTGATTATATTGAACTCTGTGAAAGTATTGCCTCAATAAAACTTATTGCTGCTTCTCTCTTTCGCGTGAGATGCCTTTCACTCAGCCAGAGTTTTAAGACAGAGTTTTAAGGCACCAACGTAACAGACCATGAGCCAGCAACCAAATAAGATCCTGGAATTTTCAGTTACACTCATCCCTAGTAGTAGGAGATGAAGAGTCAGACAACTTTCCGGACAAGTGCAGCATCTACTTGATATCCTGGGCATCTGAAAATAATTGATGTTTTTCCAGTCACTTTAGTGAGGGCAGAAGCAGACCACTGGAAATACAAAAATAACAAAGTGACTCAAAAGAGGATTTTTTTCTTTTTTTTTCTCATGAAAATGGTAGAAAGAAAGAAGAAAGGAAGGAATAAAAATAAATGAAGAAATAATGAATAAAAGCTATTTAAGCAATTCTATTAAGTTTTTTAAAAAGTAAAAAAGATTATTTACAAAAATCTATCAGATTTGCAGCATATACCAGTGAAACATTATACTTACACAGTTCAGAGAAAAAAAGCTTCATTCATTATTTTAGGTTAACAAAAGGGCAACACTGGGAAATATCTGACTCACATCACTTAAAGAAAAAAAAGTTATGATAATCAGTTGTACTAATAACTTCTTTACAAAATGCTTTAACTTTCAATAGCATCAATAGATGCTCTTGTTTCAAGGATATTCTAAAAAAAAAAAGTAATTACAGAAATGCTTCTTATTCAAATGAGGCAAAAGATCATCTGTATAAAGTGGTGCAAAACGTAATTAATATCTGGCTCTTGCTCTTTGCTTAGTCTTTTTTTCTCCGCATTTCATTCTGATTAATTTTTAATAAGACACTAATTTGAAAAACTGAAAAGCATTCTCTCACAACATGTAGAAATAACTTTCATTCTCTTCTTGACAGCACCAGGCAGAGATGTTGACACCCTGAATATGTCATTGTGTATCAAGAGAAATAGGTAGTAGACAAGTCATAGTGAAAATACATTTATTGCTACTTTGTCATAGCTTGTTCATTGAGCACATGGAAGAGGTTCTGTATCACACCTTTCTATTTTAAAGCAAAACTGTTTACTGATTTAACTGGTGATGATGTGGCTGCCACTGCCTTGCAGATTTCCTACTGAGTGGGCAGACCACCACTTAAAATATTAGCCTTTTTAGTACAGGGAATAGAGGTCTAGTAGTCCTCATTTCTTCTTGCCAAAGAATGAACCACCTGCTTGCATCAGATCAAAGATGTAGATAGAAAATTTCACTCTCCATCTGTCAGACTGATAAATTTCATATGGAAAGAATAATACTTTAAAAAACTCTTATTGGTGTTTGCCTTTTTTTTCAGGTCACACACTTCAGCTTGACAAGTTTCCTTGTGTTTGGTTTGGATGGAAATATAAGTGCGTAGTCAAATTCAAAATGGTTTATCTGCACACATTAAAAATTACTTAAAACGTGTTCTTCCCTTAATGATGAGGCACACTGAAGCCTGAAACTTATATACCTTTATAGTTTACCTCCTGCATACAGCCTTTGAAAATAAAGTCTCACGTTTAGTTATATACACATTCATTGCTAGAGCACTACAAATGGACACAGTGCTAAGAAAGCAGTCTCAAGAGAAGTACCTTCTTCAAAATCAGACTGGAATCAAATACTCCAGCATATTACCTGCTCAAAGAAAACTTGATCTTGTTCTCAATGAGGAAAGAACAGGTATAATTAGAGAGCAAGACTAGTAGAGTATCTATCAAAGTAGAGACAGACACCAGTACAGAGTTACATATAGTCTGATTGAGTGAGAAGCAGCGGCTTGGACTAGACAGTGAAGGATGGAGATAGCAGAAAGGAGGGAAAGCAGGAGAAAAAGACAAACTAACAGCTTGTCTTTGACCAAATGAATGGAGGGGAAGAAAACAGAATGTGAGGGAAAAAAGGAGTGGCCACAATGGCTTTCTGAAAAGCCAGAAAGAATACCAGTTTGGAACTTTGGATGAAAGGATGAATTTCAAAGGTTTCTTTTCCTTATTGGAAAATATCCAACTTAATATTGGCAATTTCTTCCCATGTAAATGATCTCTTTTGAGAGAATAATCATTGCTAGTTATGCATTACAAAATATAATTGTTGAAACATAAAACTTTCAGCCCATTAGAGTTATGTGTGTTTTGTCATGATTTTAAATAGGAAACTGAAACACTAATATGCTGGCTGACTTTGAATTATAATGCCAATTAGACAAAGCAGACAGCTAAACACCATTTCTATAAATGTGACTACAGGAGAGGATGAATTCTCTGCTGGTATTAAAGACAAAATTCAGAGAACTACCAGGCTGACCAAACTAGCATTTACTGTACTCTTTATTGCACAAAGGAAAAATACTTGCAGGTTCTTTAAACCGTGAACAAAATGAGCAAATCTGGGACAAATTAGCCAACTAAATCATTAAAACGAGTCATCAACTTGACTCCCATCTGCTTGCATTGCATAGATGGAAATAAAAAGAGCAACTCTGCCATCCATTTTTCTCAGGTTCCAAGTAAGTCCAGAGAGTCCTATACTGAGTCAGACAAAAACAAATGCATAGTTTTTATAAATAGTTATTGGTGTGCATTTAGCACTTTGTGGGCCCTATGAAACGCATTCACAGCAGTACTCATTCAAGTGTTTTAATTACTGTAATATCTGCTGTAGCAGTAGTCATATAGTAGCATTTTGAACTTAACCTATGGGTACAGCCTCAGGAATAGCCCTGATTATCTGGGCTTTGCAGCTTTTGTCAAAAGTCCTTGAAAGTTTACACAACATTTTTCCATAAATGTTTTTTAAAAGTGAAATAAAATGGGCAAATGTGTCAGCTCTTCAGGGTATGAAGGCTAAGCAAAAGCTAAGTCATTACAGTAGAGTAAAACAAATTTCATTTTTGAGGCAGGACTAGTTAACATGGAGATTTTATGCTCAATACCTGAGTTACATATGTCTAAAAAGATCCCACCTGATCTTAATTAAGTCAGGGATTACCTGACTAGTGCTACTTTACAAACAGTAATCATGAGTTTCATCGCATGTACTACATCCAGAATGCCCTTCAAAATTAGAATACATTCTTTAACGTGTAAAAATATCTGAGGACTTGCAATACTTATAAAAATTTTTCAGGTTTCTAAAGGTGCAGCCAGCTGGTTGTCTTGCTTTGATCATCTCGATACAGTTGAAGTAGTTTGTTACTGCCTATATCATACTTCTGAGATCTTATCCCTTTCTTCAGCTAAATATCCCTGGAAGCGGCCAAACCTTTGCATGCTCAGCTTTTTATGCAATCTACAAGTCATATCAGAAGAAGTATGTGCTAGCAAACAGGAAATATCACTCATGAGTAGAATTCATAAACAGATTTTCAAAAAAGAAAATGCAGGAAAAAGAACAGATTACTCTTCTTTGTTCTAAGACTGATCCTAGGATAAAACTCCTAAGATCTGGAAGCCTAGATAGTGAACAGATTACAATTTTGACAGCCTTTATCGTTACTGCTTTCTGAGTTTGTCATCTTCCAATAAAACTGAGGATTGCTGCAGTTAGGCCAGTCAGCATGTTTGTAGCAGGAAAATGTATATAATTAATGTAATTTAGGCAGAGGAGATTTCAGTACAAAAGAGCTACTATAACCAGTACACCAGTACTTTTTTTTTTTTTTTTGGGTGGGGTATTTTTCGTGTAAAAACCACCATTCCATTGCTACTGATGCCAAGTCCTGTATCTAGCTCTGTAGCTGTCTGGAGAAGTTTCTTTGACCACAACTACTGAAAAACAAGTTTCTTGATGACCTTATCACAAGCTGTCCTGTAAAAGAGAACTTGGTGATAACCACAGTGGCCAGAGCTGCAAAGCTTCTGAAAAGCCAGTGTCCAAGATCAGTCAAAGGAGGTGCTGGAAGGCATGGCTGTTTCTCTCCCCTCCCTAAAAACCACAAACTAGACTGCCATTCTTCACTCTGGAGTGGGGTCTTGGACATGCTTAAAAATTACGCAGGAAAAAATATGTGGTCTTCTAGTTGTATGTGCTCCAGATCAGTTATCTTGTACAGCGCAGCTGAAATACTGAGGCATAGAAGGAAAGAACAGACAACATAAAAAAGTGTTGCAAGGTCCTAAGTCCTCATATCTCAGAGACTGTTGCAGTGGGAAGTGATCTGGGAAATCTAAAATCAAAGCAGTAAGGAGGCATAAAAGGGTCTCAAAAAGACAGACCAGTGAACTGGCATAGATTTAGGTGGCATCCAAGGATTGGTCACATAGCAGTCACAATGAGGGACTATACACTTGGTCAGGAATCAGGCTTCTCAGAAAAAAACAGAGAAAGACAAGCTACTTTCTCCTTTAATTTTTGGATACAAAATCTCGTTCAAACTCCTCACTAAACTACTGTATTACAACACTAAAAAGTAATTTTTTACATAATTTTTAGTCATTCATAACAAATTCCTCCTGTGGAAGGTATATTTGAGGTGAGAGCAGCAAAAAAATACAGATACGCAGATAAGAAATACTGAAATATTTTTCCCACCCTGAACTGGTTTAATCAAACATTGATATTTTCAACTTAAAAATTTCCTCTATTCATGTAATCTTTGATTTTTTTTCCTATAATAATTACTAGTCTTTTATATACTCTTTAGTTTTACAGTGCTATTTCATCAGCTGTACTTCTGAGATATGCCTATTTTTCAATTAGTTTCCCTCTTCTTTTCCTTATTTAATTTTAGAATTTGCTGCAGAGTATAAAATGCAGAATGAGTACAGGTCACAACAATGTCCATGAAGAAGAAATAAAATTAAATAGAAACATTTATATATTACATTAAGCAAAGATTTCATTGCTTATTCAGCAGTGCTTTGTTCTAACAACAACACTAAAAATGGTAATGTTATCCATGTGATCAATAGAATAGACCCATAAAAGCAGTTATATTAGATATACACCAAAAGATATTACAACTGTGCACTGAAAATTCTGGGGATCATAAAACACTCACTGGCAACTGCCCAGCTTGCTTGGTCAGGCAATAAAAACAATTTTAGATGAATTTTTGAGTTGCAAGGAAAGGGGACAAACCCCCTTATTTGTGATTTTTATTTAACATTCAGTAATATTCCACCATATCCTTAGTAACCAAAAGACAGATATAGACTACACAGACATAAATATTTGATATTCAAAAACCATCAGCCAAGTTTCAAATATGCATAATTTTTAAGTGAAGCTTTATTGTTTTAGAAAGTTGAAGGAACAGAACACAAAGTTTCTGGCTCTGGTATTTGACAATCCAGTTACTAAGAAGTGTGTCTAGACTTGGGATTCTATCATTACATTTTTAAGCACAAACATTCAGCTAGAAGCATCTCATTGCTGAAATCATAACAGCTGCCAAGAAAACAGGTCAAGAAGAGGAAAAGTGGAGCAAGGAACAAGGTGCTATAGCCAGCCTATTCTCTAGGAATAAACTGAAGGCAAGAAAGGACATTGTAGCTACATAGTGATCTTGCTTTGTTCTTTAGATGATCTCTCCTTTATTCCTGAGCTCCTGTATAGAGAGATTTTCCTACAGGAGGAAACATATATATGGTTGAACTGATGGATCTCATCAAGGCTGCCTCTCTTCAAGCAGCAGAGATGCAAAAACCACCAGACCTCTCCGGGCTGATAGGTACACTCAAGTCTTTCTCCTCCAGGGGATGCTTGTCCTGAACAACATGAATAAAAGCCATTCCATGCCAGCCACCCCCAAGGCTTGTTCACCCCCTGGTGCCTTCACGAAGATAATTTTTACCTTTCTATGAAAGAGAGAGTGCATGATTTAATACCTGTCTCTAGGAGGTTCACCTATTAGATCAATTTCCTAAGTTCAAACTCCAGTGAAGAATGTTACAACAAGGGATATGAAATCGATGAAAGCACATAAGTTTGTCAGGGCTTTGCTTAATTACAACCATATAGTTTTGTAATTTGCTGAATTAAACTCTAGCTGATTTAGAGTCCACCCCATTTTCTTGCGTATTTTTTACTTTGGTATACATTAATTATACCAAAAGACATTTGGATCAACAAGAAAGTGTCCACTTAATACCTACCTGACTTTTCTTCCTGTAATTCAAATTTGCCATTGATAAGAACCTGTTTATTTTTGCAGACATTTGTATAATTTATCAATGAAGAAATATTTTTCTTGCATGTCAATTCAGATATTATCCCAATGGCAAGTGATCTACTTTATGCTTAAGCAATCTTCTGAAGCTTTGACATTGCTACTAATGCAAGGCACCAGATATCACTTAACTATCCTCTGCAGATGTAATTAAGTACTTCCAAATGTTTTGCTTAATTGCATTCCTTAATGTTCTGAGTGATGTTTTGCACTTTTCCTTCAGTTACGAATTGCTTTTATAGCTTCCAGTAATCCCATTTATCATTGCAATTTGCTTAGCTTGAAATGTGCTACATTAATTAGTTCTTTTCAAGTCTTTTGAAAGAAATGTCAGGAGATCATTAATTCTATATGGGCAATTTATTATTGCTTAAGAGAATTACATATTGCAGTCTGTTTCTTCTTTTTAGAAACTACTTTCAGTATTTCCCTGTATAAAAATTATCTTACATGATCACCTTTCATAAACCCTCCCTAGTGAGTATCGTTGTAAATTTTATGGTTATAAAAGGCTCCCAAGCATTCAGCAATCATTCCAAACAAATAGCATTAGGTTTTATGTTGGTTTTTGTTTTTGTAAACTGTTATCCTAAAATGAGTTCACAAAGCTGTATATATCTTAGGAATAAGTAATTTCCATGATTTATTAGTATGTAGCGTGATAATGATGCAAAGAAACACAGGGAACCAATAGTGGAATTGTTCTTTGTGCAGTTATTAATCTGTAGAAGAGATGATTGATTTTTTTTCTTCCTCGAAATAAAACAAGAATACAAACCTGATTCTCCATTCTCTTGGGTTTCGGCATTGTGTCCTGATATAAGAGTTTACCACTTGTTCTCGTGCTTGAATTCAAACACATCAGTTGTCACACTGAGCTTAGTGCCTTTAAGCCCAGGAGAAAGTCTTAGGAAGATCACTGTGTTATTCACAACATGTTGACTCCCATCCAGGGTAATTTCTGAAGCCATCTGTTCCCCTCCTGAAGAGAAGATGAGAAAGATCAAATATTCTGAAAACCCTAGAAAAAACTCAACTTCTGAATCTACTGACATTCATAATGTTATAATTCAAAAGGAGATCTAGTAAATAGTGGAATAATGTGAATATTAAATTTGAAAATCAAGGGGGTAATTAGACAGGAATAGTATTACCTGCGTAAGGAAGATGAACAGAGTTATGGCTTTCAGCTTACACTGTAAATTTGAAGTGGGAGGAGTCTCAATTGTTTGGGAAATTAGCAGAGCATGAACTCATACTTTTCATAATAAAAAAGGCACATATTCCCTTCTAACATGCTTGTTTAGATGCCCTTGATCATGTTCTGTGACGTTGAATTGACTAGTTTCTGTTCTATCAATCTGCTCCAAAGGGAAACATACTTTTCTACTTTTCTGAGGGTTTTTTTCTGTTTGCTTGTTCATTTTCTGGTTGGTTTTTTTTTAATATGAAAAGAAATTAACACAGCTGTAAGTGTCAATAAATACATCTTTGTTCTTTTACTTTTTTTTGTTAATATAATAACTAAAAGTTGGTTGTTTGCCTACAAGTAAGAGAAAGCTATTAAGCAGAAACTGTTTTAAAAAAAAATCATAGACTCTATTATCAATCCCTCTGAATTATTATTTGAAATACAATAACATTAGGGTACATAAATTACTTTTAAATGAGCCACCAGGGAAAGAACATGTTTCTTTGGGAAATGTTATGATTCAGTTTAAATACTTTAGATTTCACAGCCTAGAAACAGGACAACTAATCACTTCCCATAAAGCAATAATTTCTTGTGAAAACAACAATAATATATTATAAAAACAAACAATTCTTGTGAAAAACACACACGTTAAAGGTATCTTTCAAGTTTAGAAGTTATCTAGAAGTTTATAATCCTTTTAAAGTCTAAGTAGTACTGTGGAGTTTATTCATCTTACAGGACTCATTAATAAGAAAATCAGTATTTACCATCTTTAAGAATCTTGACCTCTTTCTTTATCTGGATAGGCAATGGGACTATATCATACATTTTGTGGATCAGAACGAGACTTTCTGAGTTGGTCTTGGTTTTGTAATATGAGTATTGTCACATTATGACAAAACTTGAAGACAAAACATACAGATTATACAGTTTGGGATATGATGGATTTACTGGATTTCACTTTAGCTGGTGTGAAAGAAAACCTAATTTTTTTGAGACATCAATTATGAAAATATGAATATGAATAACAAATTTCACCATGATCTATACGATTGTTCAGATAACAGCCAAAATTCTGGATTACAATGAAAACTGTCTCCACAAACTTTTTCATATCTCATTTGCTTTATAAAGAACAAAATCCTCTGTTACATTTAACGGGAGTTCTTCACAAGTAAACGTGGAATGGGATGAAAACTAGGAAAATACTATGAAAGAGGTTCTGACTAGGAAAGAAAATTGGTCTTTATATAAGAAACAGAGCAAAGGATTAAGTAGGATCAGAGTATGATGAAATAATAATTCAACACAGAGTCCCTGGCCCTACTCCCCAGGCTTTTCTTACTCATAAAAGTAGAAACTTGCTTAGATTAGGACAGACTTATTTAGTTCTTACCCTGCATTTCCTTTTCAGGTTATTACTGTCTGTAACATAGTGCCCTTGTAGGCACCTCTTGTCTTTTTCCTGTGAGATACAGAGAGAAGCAGCACGCTAAGCAACAATAGGATATTCCAATTACTACTCTCTATACAGAGTATCTAGCAATAATAGAATATTATTATGCTTTTCTTTCTATCTATTTTAAGAATGGATAATATCAGCATCTCTGTAGAGGGTTTCCAAGCAGATAGGTTTTTTTCAGAGTAGAGTTAAGAACTACAGGACCTCCTGGGGGCCCTTTCTAAACCTGAACTTTTATGATTATATGAACCCTTTGAAGACCTATAGATTGTGCCTTGTTCAAAGTGGAATATTCTCTCATCACTTGGACAATGCTTGGGTAATAGTTTAAATTATAGCTACCTTTTTATATTAATACACCCAGCACTCTTCTTGACCTTTAGATACTTTGCCATTATCCTCTCTGGAATGAGAAACAGTTTAACATCCTTCTGCCTCAACTGTATGCCATTACCATTTGAAATTTTTCATAGAAATAGTTAACAGAAATTTAAGGGAAGAAAGTCATCAACATGTATTTTTCTGTGATTTACAGTTACCATTGCAATACTTATGTGTTTTAATGGTAACACAGAAAATTGAGGTAATATAAATCCTTCCAGTCAAGAAAATTGCTGATTACTAGTGTTTCTGGTATATGCAGTTAGTTCAAGATTAAAGGGTTTGCCGTCATGTTACCGGCTAATCTTGATTCTTTTTTATGCTTAAATCGGTACATGTGGAACTGCAATTGCAAATATCAGTGTGTATAAACCACAGCCTCCAGTAAAATTTTTAAACACACACATGCTTCACAAACCATCACCATCAGCTTCCAGACTACCACTGATCCACATGCTGGAAAAAAACTACTTCTTTTCATTGACTTAAAAAGAATATATATCCTGATTTGAACAAGTAAATACTTTGACTAAAAATAAACACTGTCAGTGCTGTCCTAAATGCTCATAGTATTTTAAGAATTACCAGCAATGGAGTATCTAACTTAAAATGTAGGTATTCTGTATTGATCTTGTATAGCACATTTCCTTAAACCATTTCCCAGCACCATAACAGGACAATATTTCAATTTAGATTTAAAAGAATTAGAAATGCTCAGTGTTCAGAAATTATGACTTTCCATCTAAGTATATCTTAATACTACAATTTAGCTTGTGGAAAAAATACTGCAGTATTACAAATAACTCATGCAGAGTAGTGTGTTTTGTGTTTTCATTACTATATAATACAGTTCAGTATTTTCACTAGTCTCTTACAACACTGAGCTATAGATTCTGTTTAAATAAATGAGTGCATTAGTGTCTCAAAACACTACGCATATTTTGACCCAGATACTGCTCTAAGTTCCTTTCTGAAATAACACAGGAACTTTCTTCTCCCATCTATTTACATACTCAGACAAGACAAGGTTGACTGAAAAGATAGATATTGTAGAAAGATTATATTTTTTTTCTTCAATCTTTCTGGTCTTCAGAATAGTAAATATCAGCTGAGAATGGCTTTTCAAACTTCAGAAATAGCAAGAAGGAGGATCCTGAAAGCTACAGGCCTGTTATTCTCACTTCAGTGGCTGGTAAAGTTATGGAGAAGCAGTTTATTCTGGGAGGTATTGAAACACCTGAAAGAAAACACAGGCATTGGTCACAGTCTTCATGAGAGGAAAGTCCTGCTTATCAAACCTAATTTCCTTTTATGACAAGGTAACCCACCTGGCTGATCAAGGGAAGCCACATGATGTAATATTTCTGGATTTCATTAAAGCTTTTACTAGTGTCTCTCACAGGACCTGTCTGGACAAAATGTCCAGCAGGGGTTCAGCAGGGCTCCATCTTATGCCCTGTGCTCTTCAACATCTTCATAAAAGACTTGGACACAGGACTGGAAGGGATACCCATCGAGTTTGCAGATGATGCAAAACCGGGAGGAGCTGTTGAATAACGTGAAGATAGGGAGGCCCTGCAGAGAGATCCTGACAAATTAGAGGGCTATGCATAGAGGGCTTTGCAGTGATATAAAGTTGAATAAGGGAAGAGCCAGATTCTGCACCTGGGATGGGGTAACCCTGGGCATACGGACAGACTGGGAAAGGAGATGTTGGAAAGCAGCCCTGTGGAAAGGGACCTGAGTGTCCTGATCTATGGCAAGTTGAACATGAGTCAGCAGTGCCCAGGCAGCCAGGAGGGCCAAGTGTGTCCTGGGTACATCAGGCACAGCATCGCCAGCTGGGCAAGGGAGGGGATTGTCCCGCTCTGCTCTGCACTGGGGCGGCCTCACCTCGAGTGCTGGGGGCAGTTTTGGGTGCCACAATTTAAGAAACACATTAAACTATTAGACAGTGTCCAAAGGAGGGCAACAAAGGTATGAAAGACTTTGAGGGGAAACTGTATGAGGAGGAGCTGAGGTCACTTGGTCTGTTCAGCCTGAGAGGAGAAGACTGAGCGGAGACCTCATTGCAGTCAACATCCTCATGAGGGGAAGCAGAGA
Organism: Gymnorhina tibicen; assembly: GCA_013399875.1. NCBI lineage: Eukaryota > Metazoa > Chordata > Aves > Passeriformes > Artamidae > Gymnorhina > Gymnorhina tibicen. The sequence continues at coordinate 141,669 of VXAZ01004092.1, read as the reverse complement.
GGAAGGTCACTATCTTTGTGGTGACCAGGACAGGACCCGATGGAATGGCCTGAAGCTGTGTCAGGGGAGGTTTGTGTCGGATAGTAGGAGAAAGATTCTTCACCCAGAGGGTGGTTGGGCACTGGAACAGGCTCCCCAGGGAAGTGGTCACAGCACCAAACCTGACAGAGTTCAAGAAGTGTTTGGACAATGCTCTCAGGCACATGGTGTGACTCTTGGAGATGGTGCTGTGCAAGGGCTGTAGTTGGACTTGATGATCCTTTAGGTCCCTTCCAACTCAGCATATTCTGTGATTCTGTCAAGTCTCAGGCACTGTAAGTGCACTAGGCACACCTGAAAGTCACCCTCACCTTGCAAAACTTTTCAATTTGTCAGTTCAGTTCAAGAAGTCATATTGATTTAAACAATCTTTTATTTCAGCACACCTTTTTTAACATATCTATTATCACAGACAATAATCATTGAGATATTTTATAGCAATTTAACTATAGTGAACTTCTCTCTTCTTAGATAAAGGAATTATGACAATACAGATCTGCATAATGCCTAAGATGGAAATGATATCATCAGCACTCCTCTCAGCTTTCTAGCAAAGTGATAAGAAATGCTGAACAATCTACAAATTTCAGCACTGTGCTTTTGAACTTACACTAAGGGAGGATAGAAAGATAGCATCTAGATAATACATAAACTGTGTGTCTGTATGCAAACAAATCTTTCTTGTTTAGGAACATGAGGGTAGTATAGGATTTTGGGGGTCTGCTTAATGTGTCAGAGACTGATACACTTTTTTTAGGAGATGCTTTGTTAGTTTTATGACAAGTGATACAGTCTAGATGTGTGGAAAATTAATGCATTAGTATGTCAGTAATCTCTGCAGATCAGAGTAATATACTTACTATTAATGGCCATTAAATACTCATAAATATCTTAAAATGATAGTCCATTAAGTATAAGCTCTTTGGGTTAAACTACCTCTTTGTGTTCATACACCACCTCTCAGAAAGAGGAACTCATTCTTTGTTTGCCACTTTAGGAACTGGTGATACATGATTGTTAAAATGACAGATTTTTCAAAATGGAATCAGCAGTAAGCAATAACAAAATGTGGAGGGGTTTAGCAAGACTAATGACATTGCAAGTCTGGTGACGTTATCTATTTAATCAGTGATACAACATAAGCCATTAGTTATTCATCTGCAAATAGGGAAATCAGGCTACACTTATGAACAGGAGAACTGATTGTTTCTTGGAAATTTGTAATTCAGAAAAGAACCTGGAGGCTATAGAAGACAAGCCACTGAACACAGCATCAAGTTTAGGACTGTGGGAAAAAAGGTTAATGGCATACAACCAAGACAGTGGGTAAGACTAAAACTGTATGTGGAAGCAGCACTCAAATTGTTAATAGGTTCCACACTACAAAGAAACGGTTTAAAAGACAAAAAGTAGGCTAAAGTGAGTTACCTAAGGACCTCGCTGTATATGGCAGGAAAATACCTCTAACTTTAAAGACTACTAGAAAATTACATTTGACAGGGGAATCTTGGGTACAGAAATTATCCTAACTCTGTTAGGGAAGCAGCTAGAACCCTCAAAAAGAGAAATTAAAACAAAACAAAAACTTACATACACTTTATAAAAATACATGTGATTAACTATCAGAAAACAATAGCAAAGGAAAATTAAGAGGCGAGATCATGATGGGTATGTTCTAGCATAAATACAACTGATCTTCATATCAGACACAATATACTAGATTCAGCTTTGACCACCAAGTAAATCTCAATTATTTCTTATTTATTCAGACTGTCATACTAGATTAGTGGTATCTAAGTTTTCCAGCAAGGTCAGAAATATACCTTGGTTAATGTCAGGAAGGGGTGCACTGTGACCACATTTAAGGAAGTAATAAAGCTATTAGATAGCGCTCAAAGGAGGGCTGCAAAGGTGGTGAGGGGTCTGAAGGGGAAGCTGTATGAGGAATGGCTGAGGATACTTGGTGTCCTCATCCTGGAGAAGAAAACAATGAGGGGAGACCTCATCTCAGTCTTCAATTTCCTTGTGAGGGGAAGAGAAGGGACAGACACTGATCTCTTCTCTCTGCTGACCAGCAACAATTCCCCAGGGAATGGCCTGAAGTTATGTCAGGGGAGGTTTAGGTTGGATATTAGAAAAAGGTTCTTCACCCAGAGAGTGGTCAGGCACTGGAACAGGCTCCCCAGGAAAATGGTCACAGCACCAGCCTGACAGAGCTCAAGAACATTTAGACAGATTAAGACAGCACTTCTGCCTAAAATTTAACTTTGAGTATACTCTTATATAAATTAAGTGATAATGATTGAGAATTTCTGATCTTCCTTGTGATTATTTAGTCACAACAGAAGACTTGATGGCCTCTTGAGATGTAAGTACTTATAAGTAGTAAAAAGTACATACTGATGCCCGGGGGTGGCTCTTGTCCAGTTCCACAGATGACAAATCTGGAGTATACATTCCATAACTGGACATAATTTCTTGTGATCAACATGCATTTAAGTAATTTCACATGGCAATCTTACAGAAAGCTCCCTCTGGTAAGCCATTGGCTAGACAGAATCATAGCTGTCATCTCTAGCAAATGTTAAACAAAAGGCCAGAGCCTTTGCAGTGCTGTTGGATCATGAACTTGCACAACAGAAGTCCTGGAGTTGATGGTTGGCTTCCATGGTTTAGGAATGGTATTCCCCAATCTAGCGTTCACCCCGAAACACTCCAAACCACATTCTGCTTGGTCCTCCCCTCCGCTCTCCCCTGCAGTGGGCTGGAAAGGAAAATTGGAGGCAAAACAGGTAAAGACCACAGGCTGAGATATGAACAATTTATTGAAAACTACAGTGAAATAAGACAACGGACAGGAACAGCAGTGATACTAGTGACAGAGTGTACAGGAAAAGAGGTGTATGATTCACACATGACTGCTCACACCTGACAGTACCTGACCACTCCCTTTGCCACACTACACCAAGCAGAAGGGAGCCTTTCCCCTTACCCAGAAAATGATGTGGGGTAGTACAGGATAACCTCTGGGTCCTGCCATGCCCAGTCTTGGCTACTGCGAAAATTAACACTGGTTCTGGCTGGAACCAGGACCCTGATGAAACTAAATAGACAATAACAACAAAAAAATCCCACTTTGCTCATTTAGTTGTTTTGTTATGCATGCCATGCATGGGTTCACAAATTAACCTTTTTCCTTGTAAATTTATCATTGAAAAAATAAGTGAAGAAAAATGTATATTGCTGTGAAAATCCATTCAGAAATAGAATCAAGGAAGAAAAAAAAAAGACTTCTTTATTTGGAGATCAGTGATCAGTCCTCAGCAGCAAGACATACAGATGGGACACAACCTTTAATTATGGTGCAAAACTAAATCAATCTAGTACTGGAAAATAATCTGTTGTGTTCAAAAAAAGTTTTATAAGACTTTCAAAACTGCAGTTAGATTAAAATTAGCCCTAAGTCTCAAAAAATATTTTGCTTCGCAGAAATATAATAACATTTGCATAATACATTTTATCATACTATTTCACACTATATTATTTTAAAATATTTCAAGACAAAGCTTAGAGAAATTAAATTTTCACATTTCACATCTTGCTTTGCAACATCTACAGATTCTTTAGCACTGTAGAATAAAGATCTCCTTTTTAAAGAGTTTTTCTGAAAATACATTTCTATACTAGGTCATCTTTTCTTTATTAATGTTGTAGGAACACCACAGAAAGTTAGGGACTGCTAGGGATTAATGCTATAGTACTTAAAAAACATGTCAGTTATAACACCTCAGCTGATGCATTCACACCTTAAAAACAGCAATTAATATTTTTTTCCAATATCTAAAGATTAAGCAGCTTCCAAAATCTCTGTATCATTTTCAAAATTATAATCTTTGATACCTGAAAAGGGAATGTGGAGCAGAAGGAAGAAAGTTGTTTACACAGTTTTTCAACAAGGAGGGTGTTCCGGTTTGAGACAAATTGGAGGAAAATTTGTCCCCAAGACAGAGGGGTTCTTTCAGAAACTAGTGCAGTGGATAATGCATGAAACTACATAGAATTAATTATGTTAGAAAAGACCCTTGAGATTATTTAGTCCAAATTTTAATCCAGCACTTCCAAGTGCACCATTAAACCATGTCTTTAGGTGCCACAACTGCACGTCTTTTAAATACCTCCAGGGACAGTGACTCAACCACTTTCCTGGGCAGCCTGCATTGCATTTCCAGCAGACATCTGGGCTTTGAAGACCGCCATGCGAATAAAGACTTCATCTGCCTGTTCATCCTCATTGGGTTGTCTATAACAGACTCCTACCATGCTCAGGCACATCCGTGGTTTCTAACACATCAATCAAACTTGTGTATTTGCTGCCACATGGATCTCCTTCCCCTACCTCCACTGAGATGACAAAGACACCTGAGACCAAAGGATCTGGCTAGAAAATCACACCTCAAACACTGGCATGCCCAGACCTATCTCTACAGACACTGGGGTTTTTTCCCTTTCCCTCTTCAAATCTAGTTTAAAGTTTTTCAGTGAGCCCTGCTAACTCCTGCAGAAAGTTCCTTTTTTTCCCGTCTGTCAGCAGCAGGCCAGGTGTTGTGTAGAATGATCCATGACCAAAAAACTCAAAATCCTGCTGGTGGACACCAGGCTCAGAGACAGGTATTGGTCTGCTGGTTTGTCCTGTTTATTCCCTCATCGTTCCCTGCAACTGGAAGGATAGAGGAGGACACACACCCACAAAGACCATTTTCCCTGGTTATTGCTCACAGAGACTTTTGTAGCTATTTTGAGACTTACTAAGGTGGATCATTACGGTGATACTTTCCCAAGATCTGACCTACAACTTAGAAGAATAACATGAGCAAACTTAAAAGATGGCATGTGCTTGGGGTGGATATAAAAAAATTGAAACGATGATTCATATCTGGAAATCTGCATCTGAAACATATCATGATTGAATCTGGATATGCAAACAACTGGAAAAGGGGTGTTAATAAGTACAGAGCCTACAAGCATGTAAGCAAGTAAACTGCAAGATTTAAAGGTTAAGCCCAGACACATTCAGATGTGCAAGACTATCCTTTTAATTTAAGTAATTAATTTTTTATTTCTGAGCAATCTCTAGGATTTCCTTCTAAAAGGCATAAGAAAAGTGAATTTGTTATGCCTTTTAAAACATTTCCTAGGAGATATAACCAGAAGTTACAGGTTAGACATAGGAATATCCGGGTGAGAGACCACAATACGGGACTGTATCATCTAAGGGGTCCTTCTGACCCTGAATGTAATGAGTTTGTAAAAAGTGTGCATTTTGCTTCAACAAACAGTCATAGCCAAAATACTTTTGTCAAAAGCACACTAAAAATACAATTAGGCTGTAGATTTCAGCCATGAAAGAATTCATTTCAATTGAGCGTGCTCATTTGAAATGCTGACAATGAGTACAGTCTAACAGGTGCTCCTATAATTAACAGCACATTCTGAATGAAAGATGAAATAATTTGGAGCAGTATTACTTTCCATTACAATTTTCATAGATCTTAGGCAACTAAAATAACCATTTTGGTTAAAATTGCACAATGTTCTTATTTTAATTTACTTGTAAGTGTCCTCATGGGACTGTTCTCTTTATCCAGCTCGTGCATTGACATTTGACTGTGTTGCTGAGTTTTACACATGTTGCTTCCCTTTTAATAACCTGTTCCTGAACCTGATGGGGGAAGGCAAATGAGGAAAGAAAGCATATTACACTTGAATATGATACATGATATTTCAATCTTCACTGCATACTAAATGCTTAAACTATATAAGGTTTAGATATTCTGGTTGCTTTTTGTTTTTTTTTTTTTAATTCTAGTGTTATTACTCTGCTCTTTATAAGTTTATTTTACTAAAGTAAGAGGGAAGTGGTGTAAAGGTGTTTATAAATGCACCTAGGTATAAAGACTATGGGGAATTCAGTTAAAATCTATCTGTACTTGAGTATATCTCATCAGCATTTAGGAGAATAAGCAAAAAGGCAACAAGAGGAGTAAAACCAGTTGCCTCTTGCTGCTTTTCAGGGATTTGATGAACTTGACTTTTCCCAAGAACAGGACAAAGACATCAAATAGGTGCACTAGAGTACAAATACTCAAGGGACTCAGAAGAGCAAAACACACTTGAACTCAAAAGAAAAGATAGTACTTGTTAACCACAGGACTATCTTCATACACTAAAAAAAAAAAATCTCTTTTCAGAAAAGTCTGAAAGGCTAAAATGTGAAGTAGATAGAACTGCAAGAGCTTGAGAAGTCTTCCTAAAAGTGGTCAAGCACGATATTCTTTCTCAGCAGAAATACAACTATAGTTATTCTATTATTTCATTTCTTCTTCTCTCTCAGCCCCAAAATGGTGACTGAATTTCAAACCTTTGTAAAGTCTATATTTCAATTCATATACCAAACCCACACATAAACCATAACATAAATGCTGACAAAAAACAAACCTAGGACTGCCCCTCTGATACTAAGACATTTGGAAGAGTATTACTCATAGGATGTAAGTGTTCACATCACAACATTTCTAGTACTGGGAAAGGGGCAACACTGTGGAGCTACAGATTAAAGGGATGCCTAGAGATACAAAGCTAGAGACAGCACTTGCATTCTGCTCTGACACAGGTAACCTGGGGACTCATGCAGCAGCTTAAATTAAAAAAAAAGACACAGAAGCTTGTGAAGGGTCTTGCAAGGGAAAGCTTTACCAGTATTAAAAGAAAAAAGAATCTAGTTATCTTTAATAATGTATAATGAAACATGACATTTGTACAAAATTTATCTTGCTACTGAGCTCCAAATCTGTGAGAGACGAATAAGCTCCAAATGTGTTAAGATCAAGTTTCTGTGTTAGGACTAAATCTAATGAAAAATTCATTTTAATACTTTTGTCTACATTAAAGGAACTTTCTCAGTCTACAATCAGGTCTAAAATTGCAGTAGTACTTTATCTTCCTACCACCATTTTGATACCAAGTATTATTCTATGTAGCAACTCTGGATTTGCATACAGATGTCCATGAAGGATGGTGCAATGCATTCTCTTCTTTTTCATCTACTGCTATTGAAAACTGGGATTTTCAGGGTTTTTTTTAGATTTTCGAATCTTTGCTCTGATTTTAATTCAATTTTACGCTATTTACTTCAATTGATTCACTCCAGTGTGACTAAGATATAGTCTGTCCCAAAGAAAATCTTATCAGGTTTGATAGTCATAACTATCAAACCACCATTCTAATCCACATCTAGTAAATATGCTTTATGATTCCTTTCTTGCTTTCATTGGTTCTTTGAATTCAATAGTAAGTTGCCCAGCAACTGTCAATATCTTTTTTCTAGATTTTTTAGAGTGGTAGTTTATGGTAAAGTTTATGAACAATTGCCAACTATATTGAGTAACAAGTGATTTATTTTGCTGAGACAATGATTACAGACTGCAATTGCTATTACAGGTAGTGTAGTAACAGTGTCCCTAAACATTCAATGACAGTTTTCAGTATATTTCACTAGACTCAACTGAAAATGAATGCTCTTAGGCCCTTACAGTTACTATTTTTTCAATAATAGCAAATACCTCTCATGTCAAAGAATGGTCATGGTAACATGCATATGATAGTGTCTAAATTCAGTGTGCAATGACCAGGTTGATCTTCAAGCTGGTAATGCCTCCCTCTGCAGTGCCAGACCAGACAAAAGTGGGACAGAGGGAGAGATGGAGAGAGGGAGGAAGGGAGAGAGTAAGAGAGGAAGAGAAGGGGGAAGGGACAGGCTGTGGACTCAGCTCTCAACTCTTGTTACTGCCTCCTAGCAAAAGCAGAACTAACTGGGTGAGCTTCCTTCTCTGTGCACTTTTGGTCTAAAAACAAGTACATCACTCTAAATCAAAGACAGATTATTTTGCCTGATTTTAAACTGAAACAGCAGAGGAGCAGCCTCCATCTGCAGGCAACATTAGTGTTAGTTGGTACAGGAGCACAAGCAGCACCATCCCTCAGCTCAGGCAGGAGATAACTTTTGCAGCCCCTTTTATTAGTGTTGCTGGAAGTCCTGTGAGAGTCAGGGACATAATGGAGAAGTCACAGTGATGTGGGCCTTTAAGCATGTTACCTGAGCAAAAGGACAATGATTCCCCACACCAGCACGGGCTCCAGACACAGCCTGACCTTTCCATACAGTCATCTCTACACAACTGATTGGTGAGGAAACTGCTGTGTCCCACCAGTTTGATTTCTGCTCTGATATATAATCTGGAATAAGAGCAGTAAAAAGCCCAAAAACCTAAAATACATTATTTCAATCAGCACCATTTGCTTGAGTTTATGACGTCTTTCTTTCTGTGATATTTAGTTGACCACAAGCAAGAAACAACATGTGAATAAATTTTATCACAATGGGATGCATACTGAATATGTTACCAGAGCTATTAGGCTAAATTATAGAACTGGAAAATATAGACATACTGTATGGCAAGCTACCCTTCCTCAGGCAACCTCCTACAGCCAAAGCTTGTTAGTTCTTGTTGATTGGCTTTGGAAAGATACTTCTTTCCAGCCTTTTCCTTTCTTTTATCTTCAACTATAACCAAGCTGCTAAGACCAAACTACTAATATCACATTATTAATGCAGCGATACACTGACTTTCTCCAGTTAAGATCTGATTTTGAATTGTTCAAAAAGAATAGTATTACAGAATTTTTAAATTCAGTTAGTAGCTGAAGATACAAAATGGTTTTAGAAGGAAACAGAAGTTTTCAGCACAAATTAAACACTTTCTCAGCCTACATGAAGTGAAAAGAAAGACCAGAAGGAAAGTGACAGCAAAACTGAATATACACAACTCATCAAAACCCAGAACACAAGACCAAACTTTAGGTGATTAAATGCTAATTAGACAATTAAAATAATTTTAGATAAAAACAACAGATTGCATTACTGGGAGCAGCTAAGAAGATTTTGGTTCATCAGCAGTTCCAGAGCTACAACTGGAAAACAAAAAAACCCAGAGGCAGTAATAGCTAGGATAGAAACCATCCTTCTGCAACAAATCTGAGAAATAGGACAAAGAAGGGCAGGAAATGCTCTGTTCTGCTTTTTTGTTGTTGTTGTTGTCCCAGTCTTAGTACTTTTAAACCCTGGAGTCAGCAGCTACTTCCCAGTGAAACTCTTACACCTCACAGGACCATCACAAAGCTTGCCTTGCTCCCTATGTATTAAGTTGGAGGATGGGCATGGGGAGAGAGGCATGCTGAAGGGCAGGAAAAGATCTGGCAAAGACAGTACATGTTGATGTTTACTGTATTCCTTTCTAGAGAGTTTTAGATGCCATAATAAGGGATAAGATTTGAGAAAACTACAGAGGTTTTTGGACCATGAACAATTAGAGGTTTATTCAATTTTGTATCAGAATGCTTAAATTCAACTCTAAATCCTCTTCAGTACCTTTTCCAGTTCTCATCTATCTTATTTTGTCTTCCCAGGCACTTACTGAGGATGCAAGCAAATGGTGCATGCATGTCTAATGAGCCTAGTGAGTTTCCTGAAGCAAAGAAAGGATCTTGGAGGCAGGAATGCAGAGGAACACGGGAGAAGTCTGAATACTAAATAATTAAGAAATGGGATAGGAAGGGCAGGGTACATTATAAAAAGAAGAGAAAATCCTACAGACCTCTTAATCCTACAGTGGTGCGTATCTGCAGCAAATAGCAGCAGCACCATAAAAAGCCTTAGATGTAAATTTGTATTTATTACAGTAAAGTAAACCTGATGTCACTCCTGCTATGTCTGTCACTTCTATTTCCACTCTTTGTTTTTCTGCCAGTATCACAAGATAGTTCTTTTTTTCTGACTTTGTTATATTTATAGATTGCTATACCATTGGGGTTTTTATACCTATCTCGTCCTAAAAAAACTTCTGAGTCACCATCCCTGGAGAGGTGTGGTGCTTCATGACATGATTTAGTGATGGACTTAGCAGTGCTGGGTTTATGGTTCAACTTGATCATCTTCGGAGTCTTTCTCAAATGAAATGATTTTATAATTCTATGATTTTCTGCCAGTACAAAAGTTGTGGATCAGTCTGAATGATTTCTACTCAAAATATGACAGGCTTCCCCTCATAACAGTAATCTGAGATTAGCTCAGTTGGTGAGAGCCTGGTGTTAATAATGTCATGGATTTGAATCCTATATGGGCCATTCATTTAAGAGCTGGACTCAATGTTCCTTCTGGGTCCCTTTGAACTCAGACTATTCTGTGATTCTGTAAATATGAAACTGTATTTGTGAAGAAATTATTTTCAACCTTTTTCAGTTTATGGACCTTTAAATATTTTCCAAGACAACTGTGGAATTTAATTCTGCAAATTTAATATCAAGACAACTTTGAACATGTCCTACAGACTTCCATGTACCACAGATAAAAGACTGAAAAACTCAGACTTACACCCTAGCAAAGCAGATCCAGAAATCTGACCACCAAAGGGTGTTTCCATTAATTATGGTACAAGATTTCCATTGCTGCAGAAGCTACTGCCACTTCCACATCCAGTCCAGAACATGTTTTTTCAGGTATCTCTTTCACAGAAGTGCTAAAGGCAGTGAAAATAAATGTTAAAAAGAAGGAAGCATTTTAGCCTCCCAATAAAGCAGTCACTACTTACATATAATTTTGCCACCATAATTACTTGCCATAACTGAATTGTGCTAATCATGGAATGGTTTGGATTGAAAGGAACCTTAAGGATCCTCTAGTCCTAAAGATCCTCTAATCCCCCTGCTATTGACAGAGACACCTTCCACTACACCAGCCTACTCAAAGTCCCATCCAACCTGACCTTGAACATTTCCAGGGATGGGGCATTCACAACTTCTCTGGCTAGCAACCTGTTCCAGAGCCTCATGACCCTCACAGTAAAGAATTTCTTCCTAAATCTAAACCCACCCTCTTTTAGTTTGAAACCATTCTCCCTGCTCCTATCACTACAAACCCTTTTGAAAAGTCCCTCTCCAGCCCTCTTGTAGTCCTCCTTCAGGTACTGGAAGGTACTATAAGGTCTCCCTAGGGTCTTCTCTTTTCCAGGTTGAGCAACACCAACCCTCTCAGTCTGGCATAATTTGCAAAAAAGATTGGATGTTTGCAGTTCTTTTTATTAAAAGTAAATTCTTTGACATGAAGGACTGCGGAAAAGATCACCAGATGGTGCTTTGTACAACCAGGTTGGATTTGGTTAATAGCCAAAATGGCTAACAGCTTACAGTGAAGTTCTTAACGTTGTACTTTCTCTTATTGGCAGAGCATATCAATGTCACCTCAGCTGATTGGACAGCCACTTAGAATACTTGTCTGTCATGTTAGCATGCACAGAGTCTGTGCCTGAAGTATAAACAGCTCTTTAAAAATTCAGGGAAAGAGAAGCTAAGAAAAACAATGAGCAGGAATATTTTTGACAGAAATTAACAGATGAACACAGACTAGAAAGCTTCTTGCTGTGCCCCAAAGGCCAGTTCACTTAACCTTTGCAGTGCTTGGGCTTTTGCCTTTAGGGAAGCCTAGAAGAATGTAGAAGGTAGCTGTACTAAGAAACCCCACTGTGTCCAAGAAGGGAATTATTCATGCTGCGTGCTCTAGGACTTCAGACATATGGCATGACCTTCTCAACAGAATTACAAAGCAATAGCTGAGAATTCAACAAATAACTTACCAAACTTCCTATAGAAATTGTGCCTTTGAACATGCAGGGATAGAGAAATATTAGGATGAACAAATTCTAAAATATAATCTACACACTTAAAAACACAGTCTATGTGCATTCAGCATCATGCTTGCTTTTTTTGATGACAGAAGTTATTTTTCACCTTTTAGCTCAGAAGAACCAAACCAGACAGAATAGAAATGGAACTTTATTCCTTCATTCAATTCAATTTAAAAGTCAATTAAGTTCAAAGCAACAGATTCAAGATTCCCCCACGGAAATCATTTTAAGGCAGGGATGGCAGTGTTGAGTGAATTTGTAGCACAGGAGAGATCAATAACTGAATGAGGTGACAACCTGTGAATGCAACACAAAAAACAAAAAGAAAGATGAAACTGAAGTCGGTGGGTACTTGGTGGAATGGAAAGACAGGTCTTCAGGAAGCTGTATGTAGACAGGCCCTCATGCTAAGGCACGAGTTTCACTTGAGCTGAAAGCATTCCCTTATGTTAACCATTGCCACACTGAGAAACTGTGTACACACAGATAAGCAAGCAAAGGAGGATGGGATATGGCAGCTCAAGAAATGTGAAAGTTACCATTAGTGTCTCTGCTATGCAGCGGTGCAAACGTAATTAAAGCTTAGGTAGTCATACTGATCATAGGCCTGTCATACATTTCTCCCTTAACTTTTGATTTTGTTGGCCAGTTTTATCTATGTTTGTATTGGTTTTGCATGGCCTCAGTTTTGGGGGAGGGTGGGGGGGAGGCTACAGGGGTAGCTCCTGTGAGAAGCTTCTAGAAGCTTCTTCCATGTCCAGCAGAGCCAATCCCTACAGACTCCAAAGATGGATGTGCCACTGGCCAAGGTTGGGACAATTAGAAATGGTAGTAATGTCTCTGTGATAACATATTTAAGAAGCAAAATAAACACAAAGTTGTTGTGCAGTTGTAATTCCACCCAGACAAGAGTGAGAACATGTGAGAAGAACAGCCCTGAAGACACCAAGGTCAGTGGAGAAGGAGGGGGAGGAGGTTATCCAAGCACCGGAGCCAAGGTTCCTCTGCAGGCCGTGGTGCAGACCATGGTGAAGCAGCTGTGCCCCTGCAGCCCATAGAGATCCATGGGGATGCAGAAATCCACCTGCAGCCCACAGAGAGCTGTTGCTCATGAGATGGGCTGATACTGGAGAAGTTAATAGAGAACTGTCTCCCATGGGAGGGACCCCACAGTGCAGCAGGGGAGTGACTCCTTCTCCCTGAGCAGCCGGAGAAGCTTTGGGTGATGAATTGACCAAAACCCCCACGTCTCCCTGTCTCCCTGCACTACTGGGGAAGGAGGTATAGAGCTGGGAAGGAGGGAGGGGTGGGGGAAAGTTGTTTTAAAGGCTTATTTTACTTCTCATTATCCTCTGATTTAGTTAGTAAAAAATTCACGTCATATCTCTAAGTTGAATCTGTTTTGCCCATGATAGCATTTGATGAGCAGTCTCTCCTGGTCCTTATCTCAACCCATAAAACCTTCATTATATTTTCTCTCCTTTGTTCACCTGCAGAGGGGAGTGAGTGAGTGGCTTTCGTGGGTGCCTGGCATCTGGCCTGGGTCAACCCACAACAACGTTTGATACCAGGACAGACCTTTAAAAGTCCTTGTTAGCATCAGGGAAAAAAAAAAAGAAACCAAAACCAGGTAGTCTAGCAGATGTTCCAAAGGAAAAAACAAGTAGTAGCCTAAGCCCAACAAAAATTATTTGACAATATAGAGTCTTCATGCAAGATAGAAAGACTGGCTTTTTAAGTCCTTCCAGTTGTAAACTATTTGCATGCTAAATTAATATGAAAAAATATATCTTCCATTTAATATGTAAAAATATGCAGATACCTACACCCCCATATCTTAAAAAATTAGCCATAATAAAATCTTTGAAAACAAGATTTTCTTACAACTACTGATACTGTGCTATTTTGCACTTTACTTCAATGAGTATCTGTGTTCAATATATCCTAAAAACCCCACATGGAACATACATCTAACTAAAGAAATAATACAGACATATTTGCAGATGGTAAACACCTTCAGATTTATAGGTAGTATGTTGCATTTTTGCTCATATACGTCACGTCTTTACTTCTCTCATTAATTATAAGCTTGTTGTAAAAGGACAAATACATTACATGGGATGAAAATAAACTTCACAGCCAATGTTTAATTGCATCATAAAACCAAACATGTAAAAAAGTTGAGGAATTTTCATAATAAATCTTAGAGTTATAGTTCTGAATCTTATTTTAATTAACATAATTAAGTCTAGTGGCTCCTTTTAGAAATTCTATACTTCAGCTGAAAAAGGAGCTTAATCTGAAGTTTAGAAATACTGCAGACAGTACTACATCTGCACTGAAGCCAAATGACACCAAAAATGCATCCTGATTCAGAAGTATCATTGGCTTGTGTTCCTGGCCAAATTCCAGTTTAGAGTCTATGCTCTTTTTATGTATCTTTCAATATACAAAAAAATCTTAAAGGCATAAGTGTCACGTCACTCATATTTATACCTGATGAACATACGCCTGCTCTCTGTGCAGGCATGAAATGCTTCTGCAGTTTGGGGTTTTTTCCCCCTATTTATCTAGAACAGATATTTGGTAGATCGAAATAATCTTGCAACACATAATCCACTATACACGCACTTGACTTTATGTTGTACTTTATACTTTCCTTACCAGGAAGAACAACTAAACGAACTGTTCTCCCTGCTCCATAACTTTTCCTTTTCTGAGCCTTGTGCCATGGCACACTTTGTACTACCACTGCAACATCTCTTCTTGTGCTAGGCTGGCTTCCCACTTTGCAGGTTCAGGAAGCCCCTGACAAGCTGTTGCACCATGCCAGTGTATGGAAACATGCCTTCTTCCTAAAGAAGCCTCTGGCTGTGGGTAACACCCCGTCATATAATCTGCCATACAGTTATGTTCCCATCAGGTGGAGTACATCGGGGAAGAGGATGTAATTTACATTTTTCAATAAAATATATTCTGTTTAAATGAGGTAACATCAAAAAATTCAGTGTGGGGGGAGAAGAGGTGACACTCTAGAGATCATGTGATGTTCCCTAAAGATCAGAGATTATGAAGTGATGAATAATTCAAGTTCACGGTTTTTGCTCAAATCAAATGCAAGTTGTTCATCTGCTGCACTGAACTGCAGAACTGGGTTGTCAGTGCTCTATTAGGTCTCCATTATGGACTGCTGTCCTTGATGAACTAATCAGAGCACTGTAAAATGACTCTAGTGGTCCCTGATTATCAAATTATACTAAAATTAATTCACAGATGAATGGACAAAAGTCAATAAAAATGTTTTCATCAAAACACTTCTTGTTTCACCACAATCAAATAATCTAACTCTACTTAGAGCATGAAGAACATTTTTTGAAAACACATGCTTAAAACTGATCATGTGAAAATAAATTCAAGAGCCCCACACATGGACTCTGTTATAAGTAATCACCAGATTAAAAAGCTTTAACAGTTAATAATCACAAACTTTGCAGAGTTTTGGTGACTTTAGCTTTATATGCTGCCTAAGCTATTATCTTCATTTTTATATTGTATTATTTACTTCTATTTTTCAGAATGGAGCATCATATCTACATTTAAATAATAGATTAAAGAAAAGAAAAAATATCAGTTCGGCCATAATAATATAATAAATACATTTTATGGCTGTATGACAATGAAGAGGTCATGATTTTGATCCCTCACAACACAGCCGTACTTTCTCATGCAATGGATAATAGCAAATGCATGTTGTATCATAAATATCATAGGTATTTGTTATATCATATATCATATATATATATGTTATATATGTTATATCATATATACCACCATCTTGAGAAAGATTCAAACCTAGTAAGTTTTGTCTTCCATTATTGTCATGAGTGACAAGTTTGTGGTTCTTTAGCTTAAACAATGTGAATTTAAGATGTTGAATTACTTCTAAGTCTCATGATTGTTTATGCATCAGGACAGCCACCTTTGTTTTGCAGGAAAACAGACACACCATAAAATTAACTATGTCATATCAGCAGGACACTTCTGCCATATCACTTCCTTCATGTCCTTCAGTTTTGCATTTCCTTTCTTTACACAACACCAAAAGCCTAAAATTCCCAAGTCACCAGTGCAGTGGTACATCCAGAAAGCGGTGGAATGAAGAGTTTGCTATCCACATGCTTGGTTCCTTCTCAGCTATATAGATTTCACTTGGAATAGTCTATGAGCACTTACTAAGCAGCTGTGGCAGAGTGTTTGTGGTTACTCAAGTGCGTGCCTCTGGACGAAGGATACCGTGGAACTGCTCCATGCAATAATTAGCCCATGTAAAAATAATCAGTGCAGAGTTGACTAAAGTGCGTGTTTTCCATATGCATTCAGTCATAATTACACGTAATAGTGCATTTTCTTGTCCACTTGAAACATTATATGCACTTGTTTGGGAACTATATCTCTATTGAGATAAGCATGTGGGAGCATATTGTGCAGTGGCTTCTCCAAGTGCACATTCCAGATTTGGCTGCTATCAGTGACCAGTGAACCTGTGTAGCAAAACCCTGCAGTAGTACAGGAGGACTTTGAGCTGGGGACAGGAACGCTGCACAGTGTGCCATGGTCCACATGGAACAGTTTGTCCGATGCTGCAGCAGGGGTTCCTAGCATTAGATGAGATATGAGACTGCTATCGCTTTTTCTATAGTTTCCATCATTTACTCCATAATTCAGTTTACCAGTTTAGAGTGAGAGTGCTTTTCTCACTGAGATCCTAAAAAAGCTGACACTTGCTCAGTACAAAATAATTAGAAGTAAGTGTTAAATAAAACAAGTATTGAATGAAAACAGATACAAGTATGAAAAGGTCATGATCAGATGTGAAAACAACCTTTTTCTTTTGTTTTGTGACTTGCAGTCTTTATTTCAAAAATTCGCATAAGCAACAGGAAATTATATTTGGGCTTCTGAATGTGTAATAAGGTTATTTTTTGGGTTCTACCCTAGAGTAATGTATATGAATGTATATTTAATTGTTGTTTGTCAATTGTGGAACTTCAAGATACCAAATATTGATACCAAATATTGAATTCTTATACATAAGCCACCCGATACTGAACTAGTAGGAGGCCCCAGTCAGAAGTTTCTACACAAACTGAATGAGAGATTCCAAAGACTTGCATCCAGCTTGAAAAACATACCTGGATTGTTCTGAATTTCACTTTTACTATCTTTCATTGCATCAGGCTTTTGTTTAACCAGAATATACCTTTAGAAGTTTAAAAAGGAAAAGCCCAAGCAAAGCCAGAAACCATAGTTAGGAAGATCACACAAAATACTGGGATAATTTTGAATTAGTTTTTTTCCATGCCTTGTGCACCACTACCAGAAAGGATTTCACAGGCATAGATTGGAATAGAAATGAGTCAACCATAAACCTCTACTTTGGTACATCAAATATTTTATCTGTCATCTGAACTTTGAAACATGCTTTGAACCACGTTTGTCCCTACTCACATTTATATACGTTGCAATTGACTTTAAAACACACTACTTAAAATATCCTGAAAACTTTCCAGCATTTCTGTGCTTTGTAAATAAAACCCTTTATGCTAACAGCAAAAAAAAGTCTAATATATTTTATTTGCTCATTTATGACTGAATTTTTTGGTCAAATAAGGTATATCCTGCTTCCACTTCAGTGAATCCACTTTTTTCTTGATTAGGAAGATGTGTCTGATGTTTTCAAAGACTTAAAAGAACATTTTTTCATGCTACCCCTCCACTTGAAATAATGCAAGCTATTTCTTACTACACTAGTCTAAAACATGCATAAGATGAAGAAATGACACTTAGTAATTTTCTCAACTATTACAACACTGACATTAGGAAAATCTAACAGGTAAAAATTGGTGGGAGTCACAGCTGTCTTAATGGAGACATATGGACAAAACTTAACTCAGCCCTATACTCTACAATATAACTCAGCTTCATTAATAGTTATTTATGAGTCAGTCAGCTGGTTATGTCATGGGTGAAATCAAAGCCATATCACAACCTCACAGAAGAGGCAAAGCAGAACATAGCCATCCTAAAAGACAAGAGCACAGTGGGAAAAGGAGAAGGAGGAAGAATGTGAGTCCTGGAAAACCAGACCTGTTCCTGCCTGCTGGTCCTGAATATAGAACCATGACTGGGGTATGTTTCCCCTTGTTGGTGAAACAGTATCTACTGCTCCCAAAGCTCTCAACAAGAAAGTTAACTTTTCAAGGCTCTGGCAGAGAAAAAGCAAGCAAGTCTGTCTTGCTGCCCTAAGAACTTGCTCATGTCTGTCATTCTGACAGATGGCTCCAGTCAGACTATCGTATCAACCAAACTGGACAAAAAGATGATCACCATTCATGCTGCAGCTGTGGACTTGTATTGCATTGCCAGCTGCACATGACTGACCTGCTTAACCGGACTTCAGATTTAAACAGGGTTAGATTTCCTTTCTACCTATTTCATGTGAAGAATATAAAAAAATCCGACTATCATAAATTTTCTGCAAGTAAACCCATTCCTAAATTTACACATCACAATAGTAATAAAATTGAACAAAAGTAGTTAATAAAATGCAACAATAATATTAACCTTATGAGCTCACACTATCCCTGCAAAATAGCTGCAGTGTCTGGAATCAGCCTCTTCTTTAGGTTGTCACATATTAAAGAGAACCTGCAGGTACATATGAAGGGTTAAAACAGAAACTGTCCTTGCATGCACAGCATGCACCACCACATATCTTTATATTCCAGTCTGCAGCAGGGGCAAAGGAAAGCAGTTATTCTTAAACCATAAGTAATAGTTATGAAGTAGGATGCAGAGTGATTAATCAAACTTGCCACAGCTCTCTTAGATTTGGGCCCTATACTCCAAAGAAATCTCCATTTGTCTCACTCTAACCTTTCCCATGCATACAGAATGATCTGGGTAGACTCGTAGCTGCAGTCTCCAGGCACAAGGCTGAGTTTAAACCTAATACTATAAGAAAAGACTTTAATGAAATTTGCCAAGTACTACCAAAACTATTTTGCAGATAGGAAGTGTATGTGATTTTGCTTTAGCTGAGTTTGCAGCTTTCCAGTATGTTCTCACAAATGTTCAAGCAGTTGAATATGGAGTGCTGACTAGTCAATAAATGCTTATCCTGAATCATGCTGGATAGTGGATTTAAAATTGTATTTACCTTTGAAGTTTACTGATTCTAATTTAGACCTCAAGAAGGATTTAGGAGCCTTTTTTCTCACTCTGTCCATTAGTTACAATTAAAAAAAGTTACCACTTAACAATATTTCCCAATCAGCGACTTTATGTAAATATTTCCAGAAATCAGACTTGTCCAAAGAAAGAAGAAAAAGATTAAAGTATCACATGAATTTTCAAGCAACCTTTTATTTTCTGATATCATGACAGTTTTCAAATTTACATTCAGCTCACATTCAGAATTCAGCTCACAAGCAGAAAGTATTTAGACAGATGATTTTGAACTATTATTTCTGGTTATATTTTCAAGCTATTTTTCAGGTACATCTGCAAAATGAACTAACATATCAAAAATTATTTACATCTTCCCAGTTCTACAAGACTTAAATGCAGATGATTCCTCAAAGTTGTGACTCTGGGCCTTAAGTATCACACTCTTAATTGCCATTTTTAAAAAGTTAGCAAATCTCTAAATCTCCTAGTATTGAGGAAAAGCTGGAAAATTACCTGTTTAGCCTTTCATGAGAAGTAAAAGAAATAACACAAAATAAAACCTGTTTCCCCCCAGTTTTCCTAAACTGCAAAATGGCCTTATGACTTTCAGCAGGATGACAAGCAGTCATCTGGGGAGATACCAAGCCAGCAAGTAGAGATTCCGGCCAGCTGGCCAAGAACACGGCTGGCTCCTGCCCAGCTCGCCTGCTGCCCAGCTCCTGCCTTCCTGACAGCTTCCACCATTCTCCCTTAGCCAAATGCCTTATCCTCTTGCTGGCTGCATGATTTGCCGCGGTTCTGAGCTCTGTCTGCCCGGCTGGCGGGTAGAAAGGCTTGAGCTTGCTCTCCAGCTCCCCAGATGCACAGGCACCCATCTGGTGTTTGGGATCTCCAACAGAGAGATGGGCCAAAATGGACCGTGAGCCTTTGCCAGAGATTCCAGACTGCTGACATTTAATTGCAACGTAAAACAAACCAAAGACTCCACAACTCAGGATCACTTATAAAAGGGCAATTCCCTGTTTCCTCTCATCAGCTCTGACTGAAGAATAAACAGCACAGAAACAGACCAGAGTGCTTTTCCATTTTCAGTAGTATCCTAGTCCATGCAGAGTTCAGTAAGACCTTCTTTGGAATAACACTAGGTTGAAATAGAGCTGTAAGAAAATTATTTATGAAGGTCCCTATTCTACATCTCTTTATATGGAAGGCAATGTGCAAAACACATGATCAACAATAATGAATAACCTGTAAGTGCACTCTGCTGCTTCAAAGAAAAGAAAAAAGAAATTAAAGAAATGAAATTAAAGCTCCAAAAATCTCAGATTAAACCTGAGATGGAAAGAGGGTGCAATGTGAAAAGGGGTTCTGATGTTTGTGTAGAAAGGCTTTTCTTCAAATTAAGTCTTCAGAGTCTTACCTGTGTATCAAAAGCATGCAAAAACAGCTTTCAGTGGCCTCAGTATACATATATATATATATATATACATATGTATATATAATGTATATGAATATGAAAAAAACTCTCACCGTAAGGTGACAATTCTATTGACTGACCTGGCTGGGTTTCCCTCTACAGTAGTGAAGATGTCCAACCATACTGGTAAGTATATGTATTTAACATTGCATCATGCATGACTCCTTCCAGGGTTAAAAAAGAAGTAGAATGGAATGTAGACTAGAATATAATAGAAGTTTTGTGTTTCTGCAACGTGACATTCCTAAGCAGTAAGAAACACCCCATGTAAGAAGTAGGTCTTATGTTCTTTCTGCCTGAACCCCCTCCTGCTGCTACCACCCAAAAAAAGCAGTGGTGCCAGTTTGTGGAAGAAACAATTTTCACTGACAACAAGCAAAACCCAAGAGACCTATACCTAAAAGAACCTAGATGCACCAAGCCATCCTACTTCAATTCAGTGTTACCATCTTAAGGAAATTAATTAATTCCTTCAATGCAACAAAGAGGACACTACTTAGAGAAAAGAAAGATCATAAAAGTTGCTCACAAAGGCAAGGAGAAAATGCAAGGCTTCCATCAGCCTTCAGATAAGAAGATCTATAACTTTTTACCCATGTTTTGAGCTGTGTTAAAATCTCCATTCCCTCTCCCTGCCCCCTGTATTACAGCACTGAAATATGGATTCTTGGAGATTTTGGGATTGGTTTAGTTATTTCAGTACTCATAACCCATACCAGCAATGAATACTTACACGAAAGTTACAAAATAATTTTCTTAGGCATTAAATAATCTTACAGTTTATTCAAAAGCCTAGATCAAACTGGATCCACAAAACTGACACATTCTTAACACTGAGTCTAATAAAAAGTGTGAGAAAAGGTACAGCTTTATTAGCCATACTCTTCCTTGGATGAGTTTAGAAATTGTTAAGAACATGAAGAAGTACAGATAAAACCTTCATACTTTACATACTCCCTTTTAGCAAAACTGCTAAAAACAAAACAGGTTTATTTCATTATTGACTCTGAACATTTCAGTGAGAACTGGTTGGGGCTAATTCAATTCCTTATGGACCCTCACACAGCTCAGCCCTAGGGAAAGGAAAAAGGAGCAAGGATGAAGGAGGCTACCAGGGAAAGAATTTTTCACTTTCAGATCTTATTTCCATCAAGCACAGGATTGGATGAGACAGAATTGGATGAGACATAATCATGCAATGTCACCTTCTACATTTATTAAGCAATGCTGGGAAATAAATATATTAAGTAGCAAGGCATATTCCTGTTTAGTAGGCTGTGGAATATGAAGCCATGGAGAAAACCCTCATTTATTCTAAACAAAGACAAAATTTTTTTTAATAGATTAAGTACATTTTTACTCTAGAAAATGTGGAATTCAAAACTTATGAGGGTAAACATTCTTTATTTTTAGATATGTGAATAATATATAAGTGTACTCATCTAAGCTCATCTCTTCCTATTGCTTTGGAAATGTGTTACATGAGCTAACGGATGTCTTATTAGCTGAAAATGGGTGTGTGGCACATCTTTCCATTTTTAGGTGAAACTGACATTTCAATGCATAACCACATTGCATAGTGTAACAGTGTGACATGCTGAAATGATAAAATGCCAGCTCTCAGATGCAGAATTGAAGAAAGAAAAAATTACTCTGAGCTAGAAAAAATGTTGTTAGATTATACAGCAGTTATCCCCTTTCCCTCTCCTCCCAACTTCCTTCCTCCCCAAAAAAGAAATCAATGATTTTTATTCTGAAGATATTCAGCAGTGCCATCATGAATGTTTTTACAGGCACCTGAGAGATTCTTGCACCATTGTTTCTGGTAAGGAATGAAATGTTTGCTTGATGTATTGAAATTTTTAGCCTGTTTTTCTATGCATTTTTTTAATTCCTGACTTTTAATCTAGCAGCTCTCCTATTTTCCAACCACAGAATGATTTTCAGACACCCATCCTTCTTGCTAGATCAACACATGCACTGACACTGACAGTTTGCAGATTTTCCTTTTAAACTTTATAAGCCAGCTAGATCACTTTCCATGGCAATATGAATCACAAAGATGAAAGTTTGGGAATTACTGTGTTGAACAGAATTTAGAAGTCAAGAAAAAAGATCATTTTCAGTCCAGTGTGGGCTAATATTATAATGAAAAAACAAGGATGAGGATAATATTGATGGTAGCTTTATAGTGAAACTTTCAAAATGTGTTTTCAACTTCCTTTAGGCCTCAGTTAAGATCTGTTTTCTTCAACAGTGTAGGATTAGGACCAGCACACATTAGCAGTCTTAACTCACTGTGCGAGGAGCTAGTGAAAGATATCAGTACATGGCAGATAGCCAATATTTACAGAATGGATTACTTTCATGTTTAATGTAAAAATCTCATTTTTTGTGCAGCTTCAGAAAATGCATTTTGTAGTTCTGGAAGTTATTTATTTGTTCAAAGACAGGACTAAAACAACAACACTGCATGAAATTTCTGCAAAGTCATACATATTTCCACTTTTTCCTTAGGGGGAAAAAAAACCCCAACACTTTCCTAAATTTGATGCACACTCTTCACAAAGAATGTTTTATACACCAAACAGCTGTCCCAGCACTTTCTCACAGCAAAATTGCAGTGCTATGGACAAATGAAGTTCCCAAAGAAAAGTAGTTTAGAGCAAAGGGGTATCTGTAAAAACAAGGAATTAGTTGGAACTTGTCCAAACCAGTCTGTAGTAAAAAGACGAGGTCTTGCACACTTTGTGGATCCATGGAATTGCATGGGTTGTCCCTTCCATGGAGCGCTATTGGCTCAAAAGTACTCTATGAAAGAATCACAAAAAAATTAAAATGATGATATTTACTTGGTTCAGATTAATCTGTAACTCAGGTGACAAGTACAACACAGTTTTTAAGTTTAATGTGCTATCTTTCAAATTTCTGTAAGTTATCATTTTTATACCAGATTTTATTACCACATATATGATAAATATGTGTATGGAGAGGTTTAGGTTAGATATTTAGAAAAGATTCTTCATGCAGAGGCTGGACAGGCACTGGAAGAGGCTCCACAGGGCAGTGGTCACAGCAACAGCCAGACAGAGTTCAAGAAGTGTTTGGACAGTGCTCTCAGGTACATGGTGTGACACTTGGGGTGTCTTGTGCAGGGCCAGGAGTTAACTTCAAGGACCCTTGTGGGTCCCTTCCAACTGACTATATTCTATGATTCTGTGTATAGGAGGTCAGTAAGAGGGGAAAAACAGGGGAAAGCTCCATGAGCTCCAAGCTCCATGATAAGCACATTCCTTCAATTTACCATTATTCAAAACAGTCAAAAGTTCTAATTTTTGTTAACATATTTTGGAAAAACTTGAATCATTAACTGATTTTCCAAATTGTTTTCAATACTATTGACATATTTCATTCATATTGGTTAGTCACCTTCCAGAAAGAATAATTTCAGTTTCTGAAGCTATGAGACATTTTAAGAAAATATGCGTTTTTAAATATACATGCATGCATATACGCACACATAAATATATATTTATATGCATATAAGTATAAAGAAAAAATAAAAAAGATACATGAGAATGAGAGATCTTAGTTTTATCACATTTGTTACTATTAGCTCAAAGCAATTCAGACATTTTTCCTGTTTTCTTTTATTTTTGTTGCATTTTAGAAGTATAAACTAGATATGGAATTGCAGAATTTTTCAAAAAATAGAAAACCCAGTTCTGTTGTGTTCTAAGTTGTTATCTTGATGTATTGTTCTGTGCCTTTGTGATCAACAATAACTCATTCATTTCCTTGCCTTCCTTATTGCACATTGTCTCAGCACATACGCAATTAAAATTCCATTTGCAGAATACGAGGTATCATACTCTCAACCCAAATCCATAACCTGAAGGAAGGCCTGAGGAAAATTACTCTGGTGTGTTGGTTTACAAGAAGCTCAACATGACCCAGCAGTGTGCACTCCCAGCCCAGAAGGCCAATCGTGTCCTGGTCTGCATTCAAAGCAGTTGGCCAGAAGGGTGAGTGAGGGGATTCTGACCCTCTATTCCACCCTGGTGAGACCCCACCTGGAGTGCTGCATCCAGCTCTGGGGTCCTCTGTACAGGATAGACATGGACCTCTTGGTAACAAAAATGATCAGAGGGCAGAAGCACATCTGGAGTTGGGCTGCTCAGACTGAAGGAGAGAAGGCTCTGGGGAGACCTTATTGCAGCCTTCCAGTACCTGAAAGGGCTAGAAGAAGGGTAGGGAGGGACTTTTTACAAGAGCCTGTAGTGATAGGGCAATGGTATTTGCTTTAATCTGAGAGTCGATTTAGATTTGATATTAGGAAGCAATTCTGTACTGTGAGGGATGTAAGGCACTGGAACGGGTTGCCCAGAGAAGGTGTGGATGCCCCATCCCTGGAAGTGTTCAAGGCCAGCTTGAATGGGGCTTTGAGCACCCTGGTGTAGTGGAAGGTGTCTGTGCCCTTGGCGGGGGGATTAGAAGTAGATGATCCTTCAAGTCCCTTCCAACCCAAACCATTCTATAGATTCTACAATCTTTAAATGGGCTTTTTACACAAACATCATCCAGAAATGTACTCATTGCTATTCACATTTCCTAAGGACATTATTGTTCAAGTTATTAGCAACTAGACATCTATTGTTCTAATAAATAAAACAAACCAACAAAATGCTGCATCTGAGTTGTCACCCATACTACAGTCAAAATGACAACACACTGCATGACAATACAGGCAATAGTCTCAATATCTTGGAAGCTATAGCTACTTTTTTCTAGTTTGAGGGGAGCTTATCTGACCTGTCACAGCCATTTATATAGTTCATCTCTTCAGAGGTACAATGGTCTGAGATCATGTATGGTAGTTGTAATTTTCTTTTATATTTTGCAAAGGATTACCTTATGAGCCCCTAGAAAAGTCTCCATTTCCTCCTTACATTCAGATTACTCTTGCATTTTCTTCTTTGTCCTCCCTTCAACAGGTCTTCACTGACATGCTTTGTACAGTAGGACAATCTAGGATAGTTAAATTTCAGGAGAAATGTAATTGAGTTCTGATGAGCAAGTGGGATCAGCAGAGATCATTTCAGGTGATAAAACACGATCTTTTCACTTTCAAACTAGCAATGCTGAAGTTAAAGTGAACTATTTGACCTCCAAATTTCTATGAATGTAAGAAAAAAACTGAATTCCTGCTCTTTGGGCACCTGTATCACAACAGTTAGCAAGGGTCATCATTGATTATGATGACATATGCCTACATACAAACATTTCCTATGCTCCTATGAAACACAGCATGTGGAACAACATGAATTCCAGTTCTGATAATCTTTAGTGCTAGATATTTTAAATATATTTCTGAAACTACAGAAACATTATTGAGTATTAAAATGTGTGCATACTCAGAGACTCTAGTGTTTTCTCAGTGTTCAGTCTAGGATGTTTAGGTTATACTGCATAAGGATGCCACATTTAGATAAAACAACTGAGCTTGTTTAGCAGTTAGTTTTTTATAGAAGGGGGGCCTTGTCTTGCTTCCCAGCTTTGTCATTTTTTTTCCCACACATTTTTACTAGTTTGGCTCTTCTTCTGATGCCTCAAGTAAGCCTAAAGAAAATTATTTGCTCTCCTCCTCCCACCCACTGTCAGCTTAGTGAGATAAACTGGCATGCATATTAAGTACTCCAGAAGCATAAAGGAGCTGTAAAGAAAAAAAGTGCAAAGGCAGGAAGACTATTTGTTCAGGGTTGGGAAGGGAAGAGCGGGATGTAGGACAGTTCTACCTGTTGTGCAGGGAGTTTTTACACTGGTTAAGCTTTCCTTGTCTCAACACCCTACATACATGCATATAAAAGTTATCCAGGTCTCATCCAAATGAAGACAATGGGAATTGCAACTATTTGATGTTTCTAAAATTAAGTCACTTGCACCTGTGGTTTTAGGTAGCTGTGACTTAACTAATACCTTCTCATCTACACTGCAATTGTTTTAAAGTACTGATAAAACAGTCTGGTGCACTGCTGTTCCCTACAACAAAGATTGCCATTCTTTCCATCTGTAGAGAATGAGAAAGGGATACATTCAGACAAGCTTTTAAGCAGAATTCATTATGGCACTTGAAATGACCTTTGAAAATCGTTAGTGAACCAGTTATCAACACTTCAGGTTTCATTTCTCTCACAACATCTGGCATATCTCTTTTTTTCTACAAATAACTTTACTAATTATCACTAAAAACATTTACTCTGAAGTGTAAAATTCTATACAGCTGATTAGAAGGCATGTCAGTCCAGTGTGTCTTCTTCCTTCCAATTCTGAGACTCAGACATTTGCAGTATGACCCTATACCCTGAATATGTCTGTAAAAGGCACATATATGAAGAAGTGTTTTCCTATTAGCACTGATTAAGAAGTTTCCTAGCAGCTAGTGTCATTGCCCTATCCCAGATATTCATTTTCCTGTGTTACACTATTCGGACTGGTGATGTTAATTGTTTATACACTAAGACAAAGAAATACATCAGCCATTGAGAATAGTTATGCTGAGGCTTCTTAGCTTTATTATAGAGCCTGTAAATCTTCTAACTCTAAATGCACACAATACCACAGAAATATTTCAGACCAGATCCTCTGCAGCAGTAAATCAATAGAGCTCTACTGAAATCAATGGAGCCAGCGTGATTTACAGTAGCTCAAGGTCTGCCCTTTCGATTGCACCCAGTGATATAAGAGACTCAAGAGGGTTATTACAGTAATATTCAGGAATATATTTTCCAGTAAATTACAGTTCTTTAAAGATAGACTGAGGAAACATGCATAGGCATTGCACTATGACACTGTTGTAGCAGAGGATTAGCAGGGGGCATGGGATTCTTCACTTAGACTTTAGCTACCTGTAGGTAGGCCCCAAACTAGGCCTAGAACTAACTTGGGTCTTGTTCCTGCTACAGTCCCTCAAGACACTTTCCCCTTTTCTGCCTACTTGTATGAACATAAAAAAATTCTTGGAGAAATCCATTTCCCCTCCTTGCAAGTAAACCCATGGTGTACAGCAGACATGCAACTCCCAGGCTGACAGAAGAGTCCTATCACCAGCCAAAGTGTTGAGCTTCCTGTGTCTCTGTCCTCTCTAGAGGCAAAAAAAGGCAGCTATGATCTTTCCTCATCAATCTTTACAGGTGAGTCTAAACTTTTGCTCTGATTGGCAGTGCAGGGGATCCTTAACTTCAACACTTTAATTGCCTAAAGCCAGCAAGTTCAGCCAGCAAGGGACTTGAGAAATTTCTATAAACTGTTTTTGTTGGATAAGCACAAAGACTTAGGAGACTTAGAAATTTGTATTATTTCACTCTTCAAACCCATGTAAACCTAGAATAACTTTGGACTCGAGTAGACCCTGTTATGTAATCATCCTTGAAGTTTAGTTAAACATGTCTGCTTTTGAAGATTTCCTAACTGGCTACTTACTGCTTTCAGAATATGCCCTGGCAAACTAAACGCACTGGTGAATACAGTTGAGATGTGGCACTGTAACATGTACTCAAGGGTCTCCTGTTCAATCTTCATATAGCTTTATTACTTAGAGGCACATAGGAGCCAAACATATTACTGCAGGTACTCTTCTTAGGAATGCTGCCAAATGGTTTTAAGTGACTGTATGCCTGCTTTGTTGTTCAGGCCATGTCTTTCTCATGGCTGATCAAATGACCAGAGGTCATCTTAAAATCTCCATTATAAAAGGCTTTCAAATATAGTAAATAGAGAGGTATGACATAAAATGTGCCCACAGTACTGTAACTTTAACCATGGTGGAATTTTCTGATTTAGTTTTGGTTTTTTTCCCTGCAACATTAACATAACTACCCTGAGTTGGAGACATAAATAGGGCAAAATATGAGAGAAGAGATAATACTTTTCCTATAGATGGTAAAAGAAAACAAAGACCCTCCATCAAGCACAGAATCTCTGTGCTAGAGCTTGACAATGTATGCTATTAAAAAAAAAAAAAAAAGAAAAAACTCTAAGTAATTTTTCTATTTGCTCTTGACTAGAAATGGACAACATAAAAATAACAAGGAGAATGAATTTAGAAGACTTTCAGCTCAGGTGAATGCACTGCTTTTGTAAGCCAACACTTAGCACTCTATAAACTTAACAGGTGACTTTGGAGCTTTGTTTTTGTAAACAGTTTGGCTGTTTATATATTTGTAATAAAATAAGGGATTATTTCCTCCTTTGTTTATGAGCCTTCCACATCTCTTACCACACAACTTGACAAGATTAGGGATTGGAGAGACAATGTTTAATTACTTTCACAAGCTGTTTAATGTTTGTAAGGGCTGCTTAGAATTGTGGATGAAAAGAGAATAATTATCACTTAATTATATAATCTTTAAGAAAACAAAAACATGTTTCATCTTTGAACCATATGTATGCCAGATCACACCATACTCTTGGGCTCAAAAAACCCTCAGAAATCACTTATAGTTGAATATCTGGTACTATTGTATCAGTTCACTGCATTAATACAAGTGCACTAGAACTAAAAAGACTATGTGCAAGTTCTGTGATATGCTATGTTAAAACTTCATTTTTTGGTAAGTACTTTGGGCTGAAAAAAAAATACAGCCATGGCAAAGAGGAACAGAATTTACACCCTAAAGTTACCAATGGAAAAATAAGTTACACTGTTTTAGTGGATAAAGAAGCAATTAGATATTCTCTGTTATTTCTTATGCTGATTCAAAATCAAAGTCCCTGCTATATTCTTCAGCAGCATTTTGAAGAAGACAATAACAGAAATTCACTGATGTGTTTCTTTTAAAGCTGAGGAGACAGGAACATAAAGGAATAACTATTTAATATAGTGCTAAGATCCAGTCTTTTCTTTGGACAGAGATATGTAAACATATTAATTCATAAATTCAAATGTTCAGGTAAATAATTTGCAATAAAATATATAATTCTAGTAATTCTAGTACAAGACTGTACCTTGAAAAATCGGCCCTAATAGACCTCCTTTAAAACAGGACCCCTGTAGCATTGCTAAGGTTGTACTTCATTAGTTGTGATTATACTTTAAAGAAATGTAGTCTGTAGGAGGCTTTTTCTATATGTCTTAATGTGCATTAACTCTATTCTAGAAACTAATTTTTAAGAAAATAAGATACATTTGTACCTTTATGGGAGTTAAAGACAAAATAAGAACACTCTATTTCAGAATAGGCTAAAATCTAAAAGCTGTGAATCTTGGCACATATTTTTGGCACAAACACTGTCTTTAATATATAAAAACACAGGTATATATTTAACCAAAAAGTCACTGATAGTGCACAATTGTATGACAGTAAATAACGACATTATATTGTGATGTGTCGACCCCAGCCAGGAACTAGACATCCCCACAGCCACTTGCTCACTACTCCACTTGCTCCAGAAGGACAGGGGAGAGAACAGGATGAGAGAAAGCAGAAAAACTTGTGGGACTAAAAAAAGTAATTTACAAGTGTAGGAAAGATGGTGGGTGGGTTTGCAATGGCAAAACCCCTTCCACAAGCAGACTGATGCCCAGCCAGTCTCTGAGAAATGGACATATTGGAAGAAAAAACCCCAACCCTCCTTACGCTGATTTATTGCTGGGTGTGATGTTATATGGTATGGAATATTCATCCGGACAATTTGTTCCCCACCCATCTTCTTTCCCCTCCCCCATCCCACTGTGAGTGAGCTTTGCAATTTCTCTGTGTTCCTTTTCTTTTGTCTTTAGGCCCACACATGAACATCCTGATCTGTTCCTGTTAGGATTGAGGGAAAACATACAACTGGTTTACTCTCTCTTTATCAACCCTCCTTAAGGCATGCCCCAGGAGCATATGGTGGAGCATCTGGAGTTCTCTCTCTGCCTCTGCTCCTTGGCAGTCCATGGTACTCAAACAGGTGAAGACATTACCTTTCTCAATGGTAGTGTTATTATAGGGTTTGGGGTGGTTTTTCTCTTTTCCCTGAATATACGCTCTTTGGAACATGCTTGCTCTTTGTTAGCTGGAAAATCCACTATTGCTGTGAATTAAATTTAGTATACCACTGGAAACACTGGACTTCTTCATTTCTGCATGGAGTCAGGATTTTTAATTAAAGACAATATATTGTCTATGCATTTCTTCATGAAGTGCAACCTTTTGTGTCCAGGAGGTTCACTAGCAAAGACTGCAACACTACTATTTGCATGGTATCAGTGGGAGGCTGTCTTTCACAGCTGTGTTCACGCTGGTAGGCATTCAAAATCACATACTTAACTACCTTATGTCCTCGCTTTGATTTTCTGATAGCATTCTGTCTTACTATTACCAGTAATCTTACAGACATAAATACATCTGCAGAGTCTGCAAAAGTGGCTGTGAGTTTTCCCCCATCTCTAGTTTAATTCTGAATCATTCTGTCTCCTGGTTTCTAAAAATATATTTTTGCTGCATCATAATCGTTACCTTTCATACTGATAAGACGCTCTACGTTTTTTCCTTGACCTCCATTCCTATGTAATTTTCATGGATCAGGACAGAAAGCATACATGCTGTAGGGGTTTACTCATCCCAGCCAAGTATTCTTAACTAATATACTGTCGAGACTCAAATTCTGCTTGGACATACTTGAGATGCTTCCACTTGCTTTACAAACTACTAACAATACTCCAGACCTTTCTGTCAGTCATTCCTATTGAAATACCAGACACATCTCTGACGTGATGGGAATATTACTTTCTCAAATTGAACATACAAATGTAAATTCACATACCTCAACAGAAATGTAACTCTTCCACCAGGCAGTGCTGTATTTTCTGAATGCTTGGTGAGTATCTTCTTTCATTGCTATATAATTTTTATAGTAAAAATAAAGCAAAAACCCAAGTTACCAACAAGATTATTTTGTCACCCTATCCCTCAGTCTTCACCACCAAACGCCTCTGAAAAGAAGAAAAAGAAAAAAAGAGAAAAAGACCTTGCAAACTTGCAAGTTAATCCATACATATAAGGGCTTTGGGTCCTCACTCACTATAGCCTACAAAAGCCTTTTACCTCTGAAAATATTGCAGAGAGCCACAGATCCTTATACTCTAACAAAGCAAATGGCTAACTTTGGTGTGTTCACATCAAAAGAACATAGGATATACTAGACCAGATAGAGGTCTAGCTGGCTTGGTATTCTGTCTCAAATACTGGTCACAAGCAGACGATTAAAATAGAAAAGAAAAGAACCAGTGAAGGACACTTCCCATTTATATGCATGCCCTGCCAAATATTTTCCATACACCTACACAGTAGGATGTATATTTAGTACTTCTATGAAATACATGGTATTATATCATATTTAATATCCTTAAATGGCTTTATCTATTATGCTTTTGTCCAGTAATTTCTGGGTCTAGGTATCCTTTCACTATCTGTAACACTCTCTGGCAATGAGATCTACAGCTCTGCCACCAGCTGTGTGAAGAACCACCTCCTCTGTTTGGTCTGAGTCTAACTCATCCTAGTTCTGTTTCATTACCCAAATCCCAACTTATTTTAAGGAGTCTAAACTAAGATTTTCATTGTTTTGCTATGTATGTGCAGTTAGGGTCCTTCGTTATTATCTATCAACTCATCTGATGCTGAGAATCCATTCATTTAACCCTTGTTGGTGAAATTGTTTTGTGAGGAATAGATGTAAATGAAATTATGAAGAACTGTTCCACTTCTGAGACCAAGATTCATGCCCCATGCTGTGGTACCTGCATTGCTTGAGAGCAAGCACCAGCAGCTGGGAGTGCTAGAAAGATAAAAACGAGGTCTCAGACCTTTGTCTCCGGATGTATTGCAGATGTCTAACATTTCCTGAGTCTTATATCACAGATTTATTGTTTAGATGTGCAGTGTAAAAACATGCAGTTCCCACACACCACTTGCAGTCACATAAACAGCTTGCGGGGAGCAGCTAATGATATGAACTACATTTGTCCAGCTGTATCTTAATGTGACATCAGATTCATGGGAGTCCTGGGTTAATCTACACAACAGGAATTGCAAATCTATAAAACTGAGTTCCTTCAAGAAGAAACTTCTGAAAACATAAGTAACAGTCCAAACTGCTGAATAAACACAGGCATCATCAAATCTGTATCAGTGCTTTTTTGACAGAATGAAAATAAATATTTTATAAAATGCATCCAGAGGATATGCTGCATCTACAAATAAGATTCCAGCTCAGGTTTGGGGACATAAAAATTACATTGCAGCAAAGGGCTTACTCCCTTAGAAAATAAGGCCTAAAAACTGTCCAGCTACAATGAAACAATGCATTATTTTTCCCTAATGCATTCATCATAAAATAAACCTTCTCAGCTTTGAGAATATAGCTCTGCAATTAGCAATGAAAGAAAACCACTTTCAAGTTCTGACTGCTACAAGTCCAAGAACACTATAAATTAAATATTTTAATATCTTGCTATGTTGATCCCAAAATATTGTAATGTATAAAATATAACTTTACATGTCTTTCCAGAAGTGAACGTTTCATTATTTCCTTCAGTTATCAACTATAACAACTTTGCAGACTATGTTGGTCCCCTCTAACAGCAGGTTTTACTATTCCTTTAAATTTGACCCTTTCAAAGAATAAGGCTACCAAAATTGAGTTTACCAGTAATATAGCTAACTCCAGCTCGGAGTACATGACATCTTCTGAGATCAACTCCCCCAAAGAGAAATAATTAGAAATTAGTCAAGATATTCAGAAATCAGACTACATTTATAAACACAGTCATCTTTCTTCTTCTTCTTCATAACCATACAAAAATCAGTAGAAAAACATCAGTTAGATCTGTGATTCTCAATAATAAAAATACTTCTTACAAATGTAGGACCAGATATTTTTTGATTAGTCAGTGAAAGAATAAAGATATTGATGAAAAAACCCTTGCGAAGGCTGTAAAATACAGAAACATAATTCTGTCTATGAAAGTACTTTTACATTGATCCTTGAACTGGAATTACTTTGGAGGATATTTTAGAGACATATCACTGTCTTCTTGCCCTATTCTCCTAATAAGGTTTCGTTCTCAGCCAGAGTTAGGGATACAATGACAAGCTTTGGTCTGCCAGCCATTCCTAGAGCATCCTTCTGAAATTCTTCAATTCATTGGTACCCCACACTGAAGCAATTACAAAGTTAATAGAATAACTTCAAAAATACTGAGCTTATTCCAAATCAAGAAAATCCTTTCCCATCTTATGGTAAGAAATGTCTTCTTTTGGAACCTTGCACTTCTTGCACAAGAACCTGTAGAGTATCTGCTTCATAGTTGATATTCTTGTAGATCTTGGTGTTTTCTGACCAGAGATTAGTTTGAAAGGAAATCAGGTAGATATCTTCGTCTTTCCTCTCTATTTCATATCAGAATAAGCTTATTCTTTCAAAGAATTTTTTGTTTTATAACAAGAGATGATCGCATGGTGAGAAGGAATGAGATCCAAATCTCTTGACTGCTGAATGAATGAGGGGAAAAAAGAGACAAAAAGGGAATCTGAAGCTGAGAATACCCCAGGGGAAGTTACTGAACTTACTTCCTTGCCTTAATGAATCAATTTTTTCTTCCATCTTAAACTTACATTCATGTCAGAACTGGCACAGGCATCCCTGAACAGAGCTTCAGATGTCAGCCTCTTTCTTGCCCCTTCAGGATGTTTTTCCCAAAAGCTTCAGGCTTTTGACACCTATGTCATGTAAGAGCTTAAACAGCCAATCCCTCCTCCAGTCCTGGCAAGACTGGAAAAGGTCAACTTATTTCATACTTGGTGGGACAGGAGGAAATAAGTCAAACCTCTTCTGTTTTAGCCATCTTCTTTGAGAGCATTGGAGGACTCCTCAGTCTTTTTCTTCATGCATTTTGAACCTTTGCCATGGGGATCTTCTTGGAGCTGTGTGCTTGTTTCTTTTTTCTTTATTAAATCTTTTCCTCACTGAACTAATATATACTTTTCCCAGTCATTCTTTTGTACCTTTCAGGAGAATGAGAGAGATATTCTCTACAGAAGCAAGAGATCTTTTTCCCTTTGTATTTTTCAGATAGAAGACGAAGAGGTAGCAATGACAGAAATATACACATGCAGCAATCATTACTCTGTATGTCCTTGTACACACAGATGCACACACAGAGGTTACCTCCATGCTGCATTGCAAACCCCAATTTGTCTACACCAATGAAAAATTAATCTTCCTCCTATTCATTACTTCATAATTGAGTGCAAACTGCTACAAAATCATAATTGATTCATAATAGAATAACAATCACAGTATTATACCTGCTTTGAGACAATTTGAATACTTTCTCACAAACAATACCTTACACCTGGGAATGCATTTCAGGATGTCCTGTGGTGCTTTCTTTTGGGAGGAACCTGCAATGAGTGGCAGGAAGGGCAAGAAAACTGGTACTATTTACTGCATGCAGCCATATGCACACCCTTCTCTTTCCTCAGCAGCTTGTTTGACAACATTCCTGTCAGTGTTGGGGGAGCCACATTTCAAATTTGTATTGACCATTCTGATGGTGTTTGCTGTTTTATTGCAATGGCATCTGAGAGAACACGCTCAAGAGAAACGTTTTTTTTCAGACAACTTCAAAACAAAATTTGACAAGGTACTATTGAAGAGTAGCAATTTTTACAACAAGTGCTAAAATCAGTTCTTCCATCTCCGTCCTATTCAATTTTCCTCAAGC
This sequence comes from Gymnorhina tibicen, assembly GCA_013399875.1. NCBI lineage: Eukaryota > Metazoa > Chordata > Aves > Passeriformes > Artamidae > Gymnorhina > Gymnorhina tibicen. The sequence continues at coordinate 106,361 of VXAZ01004092.1, read as the reverse complement.
CACAGCATGTAACTAGAAATATGGCAGTGTAAAAATAGGTCAACATATGGAAAACCTCATTTACTGAAACTGAGTGCATGCACTACTTGATCAATGGGCAGCTGTGTAAGCAGACAAAAGTATTGTGAGAACAAGTATAAGACTGTCTATTTTCCTCTATAAATGATGGGAAAAATGGACATCTGAAAATGAATCCACTTAACCTAGAAGAATGAACATCAGCCTCTAACTCTATTCACTTCATCTAGAAATATCAATTTTCAGAACAGAATCTAAACAGCTAAAGGTATCTAAAAGAATAACAAAGGTGTCCTCAATAGCCATAAACCATTTACCTGATTCTAAGAGTGTTGTGCACTGCTGCATGAAAGATCCCAGTTCAAGTGCCCTGAGTACTTCCTAGGTTTTTTGTTTTAATGAAAACTGTAGGTTGTTAAGATGTGGAGGAGGAAAATCATTCTCACCTAGTGCAGAATTCTTCATTTCTTTGTTATATACAAAAGAAATTAATAAACCATAATAAGTATCTCCCAAATAGCTTCAAACACAGAATTTTTTCTAATGTTGTTTCAATTTTTCCCTTTTGCAAACTTGAGAGCCTGATTTGTGCAAGTATCATTACAAAACAATTCTGGCAAGAGAATAGTTCTGTTTTCTTACATAAACTAGTTAAAGAAAGTCATAGAGAAATAAAATCTGTAGCTGCATATAGATACAGCTAATAGCTTCAGATGGGAAAAATCTTGACAGTCTCTGCGCAACCAGCTCCCACTTGGAGATCCACACTGCCTCCTCACCACGAAGCATTCAGCTTCTTCAGCAGAGATAGTCCACAGATATCAGAGCGATGTCATACAATTTCCCCCAGTCATTGTGGAATAGCTGTCTCTAAAACAATCTAGCATAATCTTTTCATTGTACATGTTAATAAAAATTAATAGTGCAAAAAAACCCAACCCAAAGCAAAATAAACAGACAAACAAATCCCCAACCATTGTAGAAATGCCATGCACTTGAAAGTAACTTTCAGCTGCTTATTTTTCAGCATATAATTCTGCAATATCTTTTTGCAGAAAATGAATCTTCATCTCTGCATTAACTCTATTATTTTTTATCAGTTACTTTCAATAGCTGTTCCTTGTAGAAAATATGTTACTATCTCAAAAGATCTCTTTTACCCTTAATAAACATTGATAACTCAGTTAAGTAACTTTTAACAAAATGATTGCTTTGAAATTAAATAACCTGTTTTCTGGTAATGGTTTTACATATTCCTTTAAAATTTATTTGAAAATATTTGAAAAATTACACTGAAAAAAGTTCAGATGAGTCTTTACCACTTAGATTGCCTCTTCCATAAGAGATTTATAAGCAAATTAGAATTATCTGAAACAGTGTTACCAAGTCAGAAGCTTTCTGGTTGAGCTTCAAATTAAGCATTTATCACAGAAGTCTAGACAACCCCTGGACAGGCGAAGTATTTTAAGCCTTAAACCTGCATCCCTGCCTATTTCCATTGCCACAGACAAAACCTGAAGATGTTACTGTATCAATGTCTTAACTCTCAAAATCTGAAACCAGACTCAACACCATGTACCAAAGGTAATACACATGTAAACACATTAGTTTTCCCACATACCAGCTCAGATATAAATATTTTAAGAAAAAGAGGATCATTTATCCCTCTTAAGAGTTTTTCCTCGTAGTTCTTGTAATGTTCTGGCCTGCTTGGTGAGTTCAGGGGAAGGTAGTTTCATGTACTCTGGCCGGTATGCAGGAGAAACGACAAAATTCTCAGGAGGTTCAACAACAAAAGTTTTACTTGCAAACTTCAGAGCATTAAAGTAGAACAAGCTACTTGGCTAATTTTAAAACAACTTCCAGACAAAGTAAGGCACTTCAGAAATTTTAATGTAGAAAACTTTAACTTACCAAATACAACAGGGCACTTACTAAGGCATTGACTGGAAGTTTTTTAGCCTGACTTACAATATATTTTGAGAAGAAGTAGTTAGGAGAGAGAAAAAGAGAAAGGAAAAGAAGACAAAAAGGTATATAGTCACCACCCTAGGACCCAGTGTGGTCTCAGATGCTTTTAAATCCAGGATAGCTGAGCATACCACTCAACATGTGTCACTGTCCTTTTATCTGCTCTGGTCCACTGAGTCTTCCCCACAGGTGCATGCCTGCTCTTTAAAGTGTCCCACAGGACCCCCATGGTCGGCTGGTGCTATTTTGGGTCTTACCAAGAGGTCAGTCAGCCATTTTGGGGCAGGCTATGAAGTCAGCCACTGCCATTTCGGTGAGGACCAGTGTTTGACTAAGGCTCAAGGGGGCAGAGTGGAACAGTGCTATTTCATGGGGAAAATCCTGTGGCTGCAGTACTATGATGATTATAGGCTCTTCAGGAAAGACAGGCAGGACCTATGAGGTGGAGAGAAAGGGTTGTACATAAAGGAGGGGTTGGACTGTACAGCCCTTGCAGTTGAGGATGCTTGACCCTCTAGGTAAGGAGGGGAAAAGCTACCAAAGTGGGCAATCACCAACCATATGAAATTTAACAAGAACAAATGCCAGATTTTGCGTTTGGGGGACAGTGTAATGCTGGATGTATGCATAGACTGAGAACAAGAACCTGGAGTGCAGCCTTACAGAAAGGAATCTGGTGACTGATTCTAAGTTCAATATGAATCAACAATGTGGCCTGGTGTTCAAGAGGATCAACCAAATCCTGGGGTGCATTAAGTACAGTATAACTAAACAACCTTCACACAGAGGATGATGGAGATGAGAAAGAAGGGCCGACACAACCCTTTAAATTCATCAAATGAACTGTTTACTGCTCAGAGATGTTGAGGGTGAGCTTGTGATCCACAGAGTTTGTCCTCTCCCAGCTAATGTTGGGTGCAGAGGCTGCTCTGATGTTGGGGAACTGGCTGGGCACTTCTCTGACAGCCATTCGTGTGATCTCATGGAAAATAGCCCAGGTGTGCTAGGGTCATGAAAGATCAGCCCTGTCACAGGTAGGTCCACATCCATGAGTTCTTCATCTTCAGGTGGATCAGCCCCTGTGGGCTCCATGTCCTTTTATGTCAGATTGGCACTCATGGACTCACCATTCTTTGGTGGGTTAATTTGCATGGACCTCACACAACTCCTTCCTAGTTTGACACAACAGGGCCCCTCACTGTTCCTTGGTGGATCCATATTCATGGACTCCACACCATCAGTCACACGACAATCACTCATGTGGATGGTGCTTCTCCTCCATCAATCCTCTGGCATACTGACACATCTGGGCCCCATGCTGCTCTCCAGTAGAGCTACATCCATTTACTGCACACCATTGGTCCCATGAGCAATCACAAATATTCTCATGCTATTTTGGGTGGTGTTCCTCCTCCTATGATTCCACTTTCCCCTCCTGGGAAGAGGCTTTCTCCTTTGTGTTTCTCCCAGGAACTACCTCTCTACTGCCCCATGGCCCTTGGGCACAGGGACTGTGCTCCACCTCCCCTCATGAGCCCTGGGCTCTAGCCTTCTCCTTATCCCATGCCATAGACAAGATGGTAGTAACAACCTTCCAGGAGGGTTGGGGTCCTCAATGACCCTCCCCTCTTACCTGGCGCCCTGCAAGGGGCACATCCATCTGTGCTGGACAGTGGCTGAGAGGGGTCAAAGCATCCATACATCCCACTGGCAGGAAAAGGACACTCAGTCAGCCTGCACAAGGTCTCTGCCAGCACTCCATAAAAGAACTGCCTATTGCTAAGTGTTGCACAGACTCTTCCCTGTCCCCTGGCCTTGGCCCTGGAGTGTGGAGAGGTGCCTTTTCTTCTGCACAGAGGGAAGGGGAGGGCCTGGCATCCTTTGGGTGGCTGTGCCAGCATGTTGCAAGGACCATGTTGGAGGCCACAGAGAGAGGATCTTGGAGTGTGGAGATGGTGGTGGTTCAATATGAGGTGCACCCTTGCTCTGTTTGTTCTTTTGAAGAGCAAAGTTTCTCGTAACCTTATTGGTCTTTTTCTTCCCCATTCCAAGGAAGATTTCTCACATATTGTTGGAAGAATCAGAAGCAGCTCCTGAACTGCAGCATTCTGTCAGGTTTCCAGGAATAAACTCTTGCCCTTCTCATCTGCCAGAAGATTGCTTGTATGCACACAAAGAACAAGGTGACATCAGTGACCAGCCAACAGAGCTTCATCAAGGACAAATTGTTCTGGGAACAACATGAGCCATGCTTTGAGGAGGTGATGGTCCTAGTGGGACAGTGGTAGAGCAGTGACTGTGTGGGGGATTGACCCTGGCTGGATGCCAGGTACCCACTAAAATTGCTCTATCACTCCCACTGCAACTGGACAGTGTAGAGAAAATATAATGAAAGATTCATGAGTTGAGATGAGGGCAGGGAGAGATCATTCATTGATTAAGGGGCAAGGATTGCCATGGGCAAAACAGACTCAACTTGGGGAAATTAATTGAATTTATCACCAATCAAATCAGAGTATGATAATGACAAGTGAACCAAACCTTAAAAACACCTTTCCCCTGCCCCACCCTCCTTCCCAGTCTCTGTCTTCTTCCCACTGGGAGCACAGAGACATGGAGAATGGGGGTTATGGTCAGTTCATCACAGGTCATTTATGTTCCTGCTCAGGGAGGGAAGTCCTTACCCTGCTCCAGTGTTGGGTCCTTCCCATGGGAGACAGTTCTCCATGAACTTCTTCAGCAGGACTCCTTCCCACAGGCTGCAGTACTTCATGAGCTGCTCTAATGAGGGTTCCTTTCCACAGGATGCAGTCCTTCAAAAACAGCCTGCTCCAAATGTGGGTCACCCACAGAGTCACAAGTCCTGCCAGAAAAACTGCTCTAGCCTGGGCTCCTCTTTCCATGGGTCCAAAGTTCCCTGCCAGGAGCCTGCTCCAGCATGGGCTTCCCCAGGAAGTGGTAATGGCTTCAAGCTTGTCAGTGTTCAAGAAGCATTTGAACAATGCTGTAAGATGCATGGTTTAAGTTTTAGGTTGCCCTGTGTGAAGTCAGGAGTTGGACTTGATGATCTTCGTAGGTCCGTTTCAACATAGGATCTTCTGTGATTCTATTCTATGATTCTATACCTCTTTTTTGCATTTTTCTCCCCCTTTTTGCTATTCTTTTGATGACGTTAAACATCACTTCAGGAACCCTGAGGAAGACTAAAATAATGAACAGATCTATTTGAACTATAATACAAAACAAAAAGATTATATGCAATTCACCTTGAAAGTAGAAGCCATTATTATTCTTTTTCATGGCTATTTAAAAAGTTTTTTAAAAAATAGGAAGCTGCTGAAGTAATATTTTCACCTTTAGACACTGTCCTAAAGAAAGTGCTATGTTTGAAAAATCGTCAGAAATTCTATTTTCCACTTTCATTGTGAAATTAAGAGAGCTTTTGCATTTTGAACTCTACCCACACACTGCAGCAGCAGTCCCCTGGATTGTTCTGAGCCTTAAATAGGTGTGCTTTGGAGAAAGTAGAAGGAAAAAAATCCTTCAAAAGATCCCACGCTAATGACATTCTAAACTTTTAAGAAGTTTTCTTTCCATATTTATTGAAGCCAGGCATTTAATTTTGTACTCATGGGTCCCAATGTATTCATGGTTTCCTACAGGAGATTTGGATATTTCTTTGCTTGGACAATTCTGGCTGTAATTATCTATTATCCCAGCAGCCTGAACCTTTTTGTGAGCACATATTATTAGTTGGTGGCAGTGCTCAAATGTTATCTGACATTGGCAAAGAACAATCTCTGGGCCTAGCTTTTCTTCATATATACCAGTATGTGAATCAATAATAGCTCTTCAGAACTCAAAAAGTCTACCCCAGAGTGAGATTGGAGTAATGAGGGAAAAATCAGACTCCCCAGTTTGAGATTGTCTTATTAGAGAAACTAGTTTGTACTTGAAAGTGAAAAGTTTTATTTTATTTTTTACCTCATCTGTGAAAACTGTGGGTTTGCTGGTGAGGGTGAACAGGGCCAAATATAGTCATAGTCCTACCAAAGGGTTGTTGTGGACTTCATGACTTCATCTAAGTGTAAAGCATGTGCCACACTGGATGGTATAGTATTTACCCTGTCAGCAAGTCCCAGCTGAGGGGTCACTAGAACTTTGCATGCTGTAGCTTCATTTCTAAACCATTTCATGTCATATCTCAGTTAAACTGTCAGAAATCTTTCAAAACTAAATAGAGGCACAGCATTCAGGAAAGCTTGTCTTTATCCTTGCACTGTACACCCATGCCCTTGTGGCTAAGCAGGCTGTTTCTCCGGGGAAGGGACACTTCCCTAGGAGGGAAGAGGCACTCTGCACTCCTGATGAGTGCTGTGCAGTAATGTACTTTTAGTCCCCTGCCTTGTCTGAAACTGTATGGCTGCCCAGCTTCACAGAAGTCCACAGACCTGCTGCAGGATCATAGGATGGGCAGTTTGGAAAACTTCCGAATTGTGATTCAGCTGTGTGTGTTGAAGGTCTTTCCTGTTTCTCAAGCCTTGTCTACATCTAATCTGTAGGGAATACTTAAAGGACAAGCTTTGTTGAGTTGCTGCAGTTTGGTCATGTACATATCCAAGCATGTATGATTTCTAGTAATACTGAGCAACAGACCTCCTAAAATCACCAAGGTTCCTTCAAATCATTAGTCACTTATGAAGAACTGGCCAATAAGACTGAGAGCAGGGCAGGCTGTCTCTTCCCTTCAGTCTTTACTTCATCTCTCTTACAGGTCACACACACCTGCTCTATAAAGGATATTTCTTTAGGAATAAAGGGTTTTCAACAGCACAGTGAACTACATGCAAATTCAATAAAATACATTACAGCTTATCTTTATGTCCAAATCTTTATGAGCTAACATAAGCATATGTACATTTTTTAACCCTCTTACATTTTTCGCTGCCAATGAACCACTGATCCTTCAGGACCTTTTCCCTGTGTTCATTTCAACACCACTGAATTTTAAGTGCCTAGAATAATATAGAGAGAACTTGTACATATTTATGGTCTATTCTGTTAAAGCTTGAAAATGTGGCATCTTAAAAATGCAGCGGAAACTTAAATTTCAGATTTATGATAGTAAAACTCTTCTCCTCATTTTGTTTTCTACATTAATTGAATTCAATACCAGATTTCTGAGTTTGGACATAAAAAAGTTGCACATAAGTATGAAAACACGGTGGTTGCATAAGTATAAGTTTAATACCAGGAAATTAATGTGGAAATGCTCTCATTGTTTCCTCTGGTTTTGGCCCCTTTTTAACTGATGCCAGTTAAGACAAGTCACAGCCAGTCATTAGAAGTGTAAATAAGAATTCTATTGAAAAGTATTAAGGCACTATTTCCTACCTTGCTTTCTGATATCCCAAGCCATCAAAAGCCCACTTGCTGTGTTCTTGATCTCATAATGAAACTGTACTTTTAAATGAATCGCAGGAGTCCATATAATTCTGTTTTCCACAGTGTTAATTCATTAAAGTCTGGAATTAAGTTGTGTAAAGTATAGCACACCATGGCTGTGAAGTAACCTATGAAAAAGAGAAGTCTTGCTAGGGATATGGAATGAAAAATTGACTTTGCATCTCAATTAAACTCACTACAATGTAACTTTGTTATAAAATTTCCCCTCTCTCATTCTCCACAAAATGGCTCTATTCAGCCATTATTTAGCTATAATATTTATCAGGGAAAAAAAAGAAAAAACAGAAAAAGTAAAACACTAATAAAAAATAACAGCTTCTGGTGGTAAGAGGACTGTTTGGAAAAATGTAGGTCATCTGTAAAAAAGCAATTCTGCATCTGGAAAATCCACACTAGTTAAAGAATTGAAGAAAATATTTGAAAAAGGTCTCAGAAAGCACAAAGTGTGTGTGTTTATATAAAAGTTTTTTAAAAAGCTTTAGACTTTATTGAGTTGAAATGTAAAAAGGCAATAAAGAAAGTAACAAACATTTACTGAAGTAACTTTTCATAGTTATAAACATTTTTGGGGTAACACTGGAATAAATCAGCTGTGTACTTATACAGCACACATCACCTTTTTAGCAGAGGAACTCATTGATGCAGGAATAGTGAAGACCAAATCTATAAATAGATTCAAAACACATCAATCAAATGCCAGAGGACATATCCACTGGAAGTGTTAAGTACAGTAACCCAGGGAACCTCCAAGATAAATCACTGCCTGCCAAGACCTTAAAAAGTGTACCAAGGGATGCTCGTGCACCAGGGATACACCTACACCTGCTAGTAGACACTGCCAGAGACAGTATATTGGCCCAAATGAATATTTGCTGTGACTTGTACTATGATTCTCCGAATAGTAAAATGTAAATCAGATTTACATTTTAGAATTCCTTCTAGGCTTTATGTTTTATATTTTGAGTGTAGCAAGTAAGGCAAAATGAAATAATTACATTTGACAACCAATCTTGATAGAAAAGATATTTCTAGGGATTAGAGTGATTAACTCTTTTAAACACCATTTGGGCAAGTGAGTTTAGTAAATTTTGATTGTATCCACATTTGGAAGATAAAACCATAGCATGGACAAAAGTCCTGTTGGTTATTTGGAATCCCAGAGAGCCATCCAAATGAGGTAGATAAGCTGGTATTGAAATGACAGATGGTTGAAATGAAGTAGATAAGATGGTGTTGAAATGACAGAACAGCCATCATCTCTCAGTGTTCACAAAGCACTTTATCTTTTTCTCTGATTTATTCATTAAGACAGTTTGTCGAACAATCAGAAGGCAGATTCAATATGTAAAGAATACAAAGGAAATACATTTTGCCTTCTTCAGTCATTACAGTTCATATGCACCTTTAACTTATGAAAGACAAGAGTTTGTAAGGGGATAAAACAGCAAATAAGAACAAAATATTGGGCACTAAATAAAATCATATTGGATCTCTTTATCCTAGTAGTACACTAAGGGTTGTGCTTTTCAGCTTTTCTTTAGCATAAATCTAGTAGGTGAGTCCAAATATAAATTAGTATCTAATCTTTACTGAAGTGGCCAGTTGATAAAGTTTCCCAAAATCATTCATGTAAAAAGTGTGGAGACAAAACCAAAAAAAACCCTATAAAAAGATAAAGCTTGAGGAAATGGAATTTCTCCTGAATTTGGAGCAGAACACAGAGAGCTTGGTCCCTTCATATTAGAGATTGTGGCAAGTACAGTCATTTCAGTAATAAATAATGTTAACATTGTGCTTTTCAGCATGAAGAAAGTTATTAACATATGATGAAATGCAGTCAAGCTAGAGTGGCATAATAAGTTATTATTTAAAATTTAAGGCACTTTAGCTATCTGTGCATACATTTGCAAAGATAAAGCATGCTAGCTTAAACTTCATCAGTAGAGGTTTTATTGAAACCTTCCACCTCACAAATTTATGGACACATATCATCTTACTGCTATTCTATGATGTTTATATGATCAGCTGTGGCTTCTTAAAAAAGAGTTGCCCCTTTAAGTGCTGAATTAAACCATAATCTATCATATACTGAGCCTCAAAGGGCACCAGAATTTGGCTCCAGGCTTCTGAATTTATTATACTGAATTTGAATTAGAGAAATTAATGCTGGCTAAAAATATACTGAGTTCATAAACTAAACAGAATAACACAGGTTGGAAAATTCATACACACACAATATTAAGAGAGAGAGAATGATGTATCTGTTAGTCATGGTCTAACTGTGAGCAAGATTGATCTGTTCAATTCAACCAGCTGAATGATGCAAATTGTTTCTGAAGTATCAAACACCTTGCAGGAAGAAACTGCTTTTCAAGACTTTGGGTTTCTCTTTGGAAGTGAGGTACCCTGCTTTCTTCGCGGAGTTGTAGAGGACCATCTGATGTAAAGCACTTATAGAGGCAAGAGACACTTTACAAAAACAAACTAAATGCTGAAAAGCCTCTCTCCACTAGTAATCAATGTGAAAGTGTTATTAATGTATTTAAGAATTTGGGTCAAATGTTGCTTAATTTCCTTAAACACTACATAGCATCAAACAAAAACTATTCTTAGTCCTGTTAAATTCTCTGAAAAAGTAAATATTGTGCTTTAAGTGTATATATATATATAGTGCTGAAAAATATTAATGTGTAAATGATCACTTTTAATCACCTTGAAACTGGGAAAAAAGTGACAAAACAAATTATAAGATGCAGATTTTTAATACTTGTCAGCAACTGCTTCAGTTCTCCATGTTCATTAATATCACACTAGGAAAAAACTCCACTTTCTTATTTCTTTCAACAAATACATGTCAAAATCATGTCCTCCAGCTGGTGAACATCTGTGATAGTTGTGCGGGTTCATCTTAGGGGACACAGAGTTTCTCAGCATTCCATTTTGGGAATTATATTATGCAATCCTTAGCAATATTACTGGTGACACTGAAAATAGCTGCTGCAGGTCATGCAGTTGGGGAGTTTTAAGGGTTTCTGATTTCCCACTGTCTAACATTTTTATTCTTTATTTCAACAGCCATGAAAAGGGATAGCATCTCAGGGCATGTACAAAAAAAAGAGTCAGCTGACATGGCTAATATATACACTTCTAGGTCATCACGATGCCAAAATAATATTTCTTTGTGCACTGTTTCTTGCATGACAAAATGAAGCAGATACTTAGCTGAAACATTGCTAAACTTAGTGCAAAATGAAGTTGTGTCTAAATTTTCAAAACCACAGATGACATGTGAATTGAGGGAAACTCTGATGGAGGTAAATATTCATACAGGATGGGATTTTTGTGTGGAGAGAAACTGGAGGACCCTTAATTTATAGACAGGAAAAAAAAAATGGTACATGCAACACCATTCAAGTGCCAGAATTAGGTGCTGGTCATAGAAACTGTCCAGGTTATTGTTACTGTCTCTCTGTATGCTCATGCATAGCTGTAAGGCAATTTATATTTCTGAAATAAGCAAGATGCTTGCAAGTGTTACATTAAGCCAAGGCAGAGAGGAAAAACCTCAGAGGTTACTAGAAAAGAAAAAGACAATGCAAAAGTTGGCTTGGGAGTGCTCATTTCATGAAAAATTGAACAAAAGGTGTTTTTTTCTTGGTAACAACAATATCAATAAAAAGCCCACAAAAAAACTTCAAACAACTTTCTGCTGTGATATAAATAAGTTCAATTCAGAATTCTGAGCAACTTGACCAAAACAATTTAAAAAGAAAGGTTGTTGGGGAGTTTAAAAGAGACAAAGAAGATCCTTATAATCCATCAAATGTAGCTACTTTCTACCTGAAATCAAGAGTCACTAGTTAGCTCTTTGCCCCTCCCTATCTTTAGAAGACATCTAGGAAGCTCAGGAAAGGTGATTTTTTTTTTGTTTTGTTTTGTTTTAGGTTTTTGTTGTTGTTGTTGTGGGGGTTTTTTTGGTTGTTTTTGGTTTTTGGGTTTTTTTTTGGTGGTGGTGGTGGGGTTTTTGTGGGTTTTTGTTTTTGTTTTTGTGGTTGCTTGCTTGCTTGGTTGTTTTTCTTCCCAGCAGTGTTTTTCTCATTAGTTGGGCTTTTTCCTTAGGATATTGTTGATGAACAGTAGTATTCGTCCTTGCTGTGAAATCTGGAAAGCAAAAGCACAGTTTACATGGATACTATTCAGAAATTCAGCCCTTTAGCCACTCCTTTTTTTGGTTGATACATTCCATGTGCTCTGACCAGAAACATGGTTTTCTCAGTGAGCTTTCTGCCAGTATTGCCCTCAGGACTTAAACCAAATTCTGCAGTCTAAGAGAAGCAGACTTGCCAGCTAATATTTAATTTAAACCTGATAAGTAATTTCCATGCAGTGTCATTTTTACAGAGTAGCCCAAATCCCTATTACTCTAATGAAGGTCTCTGCTGACAGCTATACCATCGCCCGAGATTTACAATATCAATGAAGTCAGAACCTAAAGGTGTGTCCTGGCATTATTATTTCTGAGTGTCTATTCTAAAACACAATTTAATTGTGTTTACAAGACATGAACTTAGATGATAATTCTACAGAAGCCTTTTCTGATGGACTTTCAATGAACTTTTTTGATTTGCATAGGGTAAGTGATGTGTAATCAAGATCCCTTCAATAAAAGTGCAATTTAATTCTAATAATACTTCTGAAGTGATGTTGGAACTCCTTCTTTAAGATATATGTAAACAATGTCTGTAAATTTGCATTTATTTTCATACAGATTAGAACTGTATCTGACCCAAAGCTCATTGAAATCAAAGGGAATCATCCTATCTCTACTTCAACTGCAACCTTACAATTTTTTCCATACAGCAACTGCTATTAGTACAACATGAAATAAAGGTAGGAATAAGAGAGATCTCAAAACAACTTTTCAAGAAGTTCTTTCACTTGCTGTGGTCTCATGATTGCCAAAATGGTATAAAAATAGTTCTGTGGTTATACTTTTCAAAAAAAAATATATATACTGGGCAAAAAAATATTCTGTAACAATGGCATGAAATTCACCTTGGCACAAAGTGATTGCATTTTTCATATAGTGTATTTTTGTTCCAGAAAGTGAGTGCATGGAAGAAGTATCAGTATAGCTTCAGTCATGCATAATTTCAGTATCTAGCTTGGTTTACAAAACTGATTACCAAAAGCGCTTCTGTTTAGGGAGAGAAGAAATATGTATCTACACAAGGACATTTGTCACCCCACTGACAGACCATATACTCCATGCCTAAGATTAATTTAAACACTTGAGGTAAATGTTTACAACTAATTTATTCAAGATGCATTTTCCTTAAAGACACACACGCAAAACATCCTTGTTTAACAAATGGCTCATCAGGTCTGTTCAGAGGCCTGCTTTGTCATAAGGCAACTCATAGCTTGTTTTATATTTATTAGATCAGTGGTCATTGACTATGGAAAGAGTTCAGGGTGAATAGGTGCAACAGAGACAGGAACATCAGACATAGGAATCCTACCTCTCACTTAAATACCTCAATATAGGAAATATCTGGCTTTTTCTAATTGATTCATGTTTATAAATCAGCTCAACTATAATAACCACCACAGTCTTAGTTTTAGATTGCTTTAAAACGTGTGATCTTGAAAATCAATATGCTTATTATTTGGTGCTGGGTGAGTCAGCTGTATTTTTTTTTTCCATCTAGTAATTCTGTTGGTTTTATGCTAAAATTGAACAATTACAGCAAAGGCTTCAGCACAGATTCAACTTAATGTGCAAATAAAGACAAGAAACTCAATCTATTATCTGGCCTTTTCACAGACTTTTACTAATTTATTCAGAATTACTCAAGGCCTAAATTCTACGAATGATTCTACCATCAAATAATGTAAAGCTAGGGTGACTGAAATATGGAAGAAAAAGATAAACAGAAGATATGCAAAAAAGTACTTACTTTGTTTAGACAAAAAATGTTATAAAAACTGAAAGGCTTGAGAAATCAAAATCAGCTTCATTTTAGGTTAATAAAATCAGTATATATCTGCTGAAAAATTCAACCCAGTGTTATAAAAAAGGAAGGTATACTACCCTGTATGTAGTAGCTGTGGCTTCTCAATGTCCAGAAATTTATGTTTCATTATTTTAATTTCTCAGATATTTCAAACAGTGATTATAGCTTATAGAACTCAGTCTTTTCCATACATTTTATTTTAATCCAGTTAAAAGTGGGCTAGATTTTCAGCTAGTGTTCACTGGCAGACTACAAAAAATGGTTTAAAGCTTTACTGATTTATACCTGTTGAAAAATATGACAAATTATATTTTCAGAGCAAAAATATAGAGATTCCTGATGATACATCCTTGCCCTGTTATAAAAATCAATGGTTTATCATGTTCAGACATGATAGTAAATCAATATTTTTAAAAATATTGCCTTATATCAACTTCAAAACTGCACGCTCCTAAGTTGTTAATTAACAATTTAACTGCAAAGAAGGACAGTGCAGCTGGATAAAAACATTTCATCATTTGAGCCTGACAACTTTGTGCTTTCAAGACACAGGCAATACTTGAGGAAATATGTGGGCTTCCAGTCTGCCTGGAAACCCATGGAAAGGCTTGGATATCATACTCTTCTCAGCTTCTATAACATCTTGGGTTCAGCATCATTTATTAATGATTTGATTAAGCTAAGGAGAGACAAATCACCAATGTGTAACAGCAGTGGACAACTCTGGTGCATGATCATGACTCACTAGCTGTAGCTGGCCCTGGTGACTTGGGAGCTTAGTATTTCTTCATCCCCTAAAGGAATGAAGGACCAGCATTTGAACTCTGGCTACACATCTATGGGCTCTCTTTGAAAATGCAGGCATAATACTTTACAAAACATTGGGGTTTGTTTTGAGGAGTTTTATTTGCTCTCTAAAGATTTCTTTACATTTTCAGTTTTGTTGTTAGGAATAGAATAATATCAAGTTTCTCATGAAGCCTTTCCATTTTTTTATGTTAGAATAGTTTCCATTTTTTACAAGTTTCCATCATTTGATAATGTAGCTGATTCAGTCCCAAAATGGTACTCTTATTCTGGTATTTAATATATAAATAGATTTTTTTCCCTTAATCACAAAAATAAAAAAAGGCAAAATTTGTGTCCCCATCATTTCCTTGCATGCATGTGCATGCACAAGATCAAAAGTTTCTGAAATTAACAAGCTAGAGATGTTTGATATATATTTACATGAACAATGAGTGGGTACCTGTCCCGGTTTGAGACAAATTAGGAGGAAACAACTGAAATGAATGTCTCCTCTAATGGAAGGCAGGTTTCAGCAGCCCCTCCCCCACCAGGTTCGGAAAGAAATCTCTTGGAGGAAAGTGAAAAAAAGCTGTTTATTTAACAAGCAGGGCGCACGCAGGCACGAGAGAAGAAATAATGTTAAATAATAAAACCTCTCGCTGTGGAGAAGACCTGGTAGATTCAGAGTCCTTTCTGTGGGTGTGGCTCTGCTCTCTCTGGAGCGGGGGTGCGGTGTGGGCCCCTCCGGGTCACCGTGTGCGGCCTCCTGGGGATGGTGTTCTGGACCAGAGTTGAACAGTTTCAGGAGAAAAAGAAGAAGGTACAGGCCCAGGAAAACTCCTTGCTTCAGCTAACAAACAAGAAGCTAGACAAAAAGCAAAGCATTATAACTTTCCATCTCTTGCCTGAGAAACAGAGCCGAGAGCTAGGGAAAAGCAGGAAGGTGCTCCCTTGGCTCTGCAGCAGTGAGAACATGGGGGAGTGTGTCTGTCCTTGAACACAAACCGCGCTGAAGAATTCGCTCAGCTTCCCCCCCTTTTCTCTTTGACCCAGCTTAAAGGCACAGCCTGACGATAGGGAATATAGTATCATACAGTCACCCCAGGACAGTACCAAAGCTGAATAAATCCCATTTTACTTCCTAACTACAACAGTGACATTTTCAAAATCACTTCAGACTGACAGTGTGGCAGTTACAAAGCTATGAAGTAAGAAAACAACTAAGTTTCCAGGTCTCAGACACATAACAGGATATTCACACATGCAGGCCGATCTGCCTTTATGACTTTTAGCATGGAATGACAGGCATGCTGCTGGCCTGCATTTTCACTCCTGACATCCCCAAAATGCCAGAGAGCTCAGATCTTGCTATTTCTCTTTTGATTTTGACAGACAAAAATCATCCGGACGGAGAATGTGTATGCAGAAATGCTTAGTATCAGCCCAGACTTCTCTGCACAGTAAACTGGTCAGCTTCTTCCACTGGCCACTCTCACCTGCGTATGTCCTCTACTGACCACAGGGTATATTTGCCCCTGTTCTCCACCCAGCTCTGACTCTCGCCCAGCTACAGGTACTTTTCTGCTGTAGTCTGCCAAGGACATTTTATCTTCTTTGCCTGACACTAAGGCATTTCCCCTGCCACTCCCATTCATTGCACTACATATTACTCATCTAGGACAAAATTGTCACTGTCAGATGTTTATGACTGGACCTTCCCCAGCTATCTCAAGGTGTCCCTAAAACATCTACATACACATCCTGAAAATATCAGTGCAGTGTCATCTTCTACCTCCTGTCTCTGCTAACTCATTCTAACAAGCAGTAACCATCTACTACCATCAGATATTCAAACATTCTCTTAAAATCATCCATTTTAACTTCCATACCCCTCAGATAGCCCTCAGCTACTTCTAATATATTATTTAGTTCATATCCACCCACTCTGCCTAATTCCTTATTCTTCCCTTGGTATTTTACTAATATGTACTGTATGCCACATTAGCATAACACTGCTCAAATCCAAATAAAATGGTTGTATATTAATATTTAGCTAAATTTTACATTTTCAGATATCGTACTTAAAATGTTGCAAAGACTGAAGTCTTACTCTACAGACATAAGCCATGCCAATTCCCAGTGCCTGACTCCAAGAGATCTCCTTCACTGACTCAAGTTCTTCTTGTAAATCTTCTTGAAAGTTGTGTGTACTCAGTCTAGGGTAAGATGGGGGCAGGGAGATGGACAGAAATTCAGTCAATTAGAGTTGGTAGAATTGGGCTGAGTTAACAGCACATGGTGAGACTGTTCAGTCTGAGGAAGGGAAGATGTAGTCCAGTTGGTACACGGTAGATCTGATTCTCAGATAGTTGACACTCTATTGCCAAGGCTGACTAAGTTTAATATGAAGCAAGTAATACCAGGTTATTTATATTTTAACTAGACTATCTAGAGCTCAGTGTTTCTAAATAATCTGCATACATTGCATTAGTGAGTGCATAAAACAATTCCCATCATAATGATATATAGTCCATACATGAAATTAACAAACTTAATATTTGCTGACTTTTTGTACGATTGAAGAGCAGACAGAACCCTCAAACTTTACTTTATTTGGTGACTGCAGTTGAAGTAGATGTAATAAGGAAACATTTTAATTTAAATTTACTTGTGACCAGATAAATGTTTGTTGTGACCAGGGCATTTGATTTAGCTTTTGCAGCTGTAAAGAGGAGGGTGGGAATAGTTTGATTCTACCAAAGTTATGCTGGATTTCACCTACGTAAAATAAAGTGTTTTCACTGACTAGTGACTGTCTCCAAACTTCCTTTGCTTTGTGTAATTTCACAGTACGCCTATTTCTATTACATCTAAAGTTAACATTTAGCTAGAATCAGAAATCTGGAGTAATTCCATTACTTAGTTAAATTCTGTTAGCAGTACAATTGCAGAATTTCAGCTCCTTCCTTTATAACCAAATAAACCACAGATATCTGTCTCTGATTTGATTTTATTTCACCCCACCTAAATGTTATTATTTCCTTAAATTTAAGATCAAAAGAGTTTTTGTGAGGTTTTTTATTTATAAATTAAAAAAACATATTTATGTTCTTATATTTTAGCAAAGCTCAAACTACAGAAGAGATAAATTTCCTTAAAAGCACTGAGCAGGAGGAAACTGATTTCACTGGTCTTTATTAAATAAGTAAATCTTCTCAGCATTGTGCTTTTCTTGGAGGGTTTAGAAGGTGAAAAGAGGTTAGGGTTTTGGTTCGGTTTGGTTTTCGTTTTTTTTTTAAAGGGAGGTTATATGGACAACCTGATGAATTCTAATGTAATTTAATCTAAATTTTCTCAAGTCAGGTCTCAAACCGTTTGTATTAGAGATTCCACCATTACTGAAAGAAGGACTGTTATGTTGCTGACTGAGTTTTGGCACATTTCTGTTTCCTTCACAAGACATCCCTGCAATGGGCACCTGTCCCAGAGACTGGAAGTTCGTTTCAGAAGCAAGTTGAAACAGCAAAACTGATAGACAGCTCTTTTACCTTAAATGCTGGTTTTGGTATACAAAGGGGAGCAGGCTACAAATTAAAGTGTTGCAGCCTCCTTGGCTTGATGGCAGTACTAGTAATTTTCAAATTACTCTGTGTGTGCATGTGTGTGTGTGAGACAGAGAGCGGGAGAGACAGACAGACAAGGAGAGTGCCTGGAAGCTTCTCAATTCAAAAAAAACCCCAACAGTCTTATGCTTGCAGCAGGTAAGCAATGAGAAAAACAGTAGAAACTCAGTCTATCTTACAAAATGCCAATTATTTTAAATTACTGTTTTCCTACACTGTGGCAATAACCTGGCATTAGCAGGTTCAGCAGTTGTTTCGAATACTGACAACCCCAAAATATATATAAAGAGATTTTTTCCCCTATTGCTCAGTGTCTGTATGGTGAGTAGAGCAGCTGACAGCTGCATGTAAGCCAATTTAAAACTTCCAAGTAAATTTTTAGCCCTTCATCCCAAAGTTACCTTATTCAGCAAAACAACCTCTCTCAGGCCCTGGAACATGAGACTTAAAGTCCCATCAGTCTCCTTCAGTAATTTTCATGGGTATGGTATCCTGTTAGGTTATCAGCACACAAGCAAAGCTTATATTTTCCTCTCTTAGACAATTCTTAATATATGAGCACGCCACCTCCCAGTTCTCTTAAAGTGTGAGAAAAAAAGGGGAGAAATAACAAGTTTAAGACTAATAATTCAGCAATACAAGAAAATCTGCTTATGCTAGTATAATTTACTTTAACTAATGTAATTTCATGGTGTTGCTATGGGCTCTGAGGAATTTCTCTCCAACTCATCATCTTCTGAAAACCTGAAACCTAGCTAAATTACTTTTTTCCCAAGAAGTGAAAGTTCATACTTAGCACTGGAGTAAGACTAATCATGATGTCAGTAAAATAAGTAACAATACATTTAATAGGCAAAATCCTAGAAATCAAGAACTTGTCTACTTTGAAGAAAGATTGAAATGTGATATAAATACAGTAAATGTTCCCTACAATTTCCACTCACAGGTTATCCCCTTCCCCCCCACCTTCTCCTGAACCTTCTAACATGCACTACAAACCTGTTTACCATATATGATTCTGAAAAATTGCTGCAAGATTACTGCTTTCAATCTTTATTTTTACTGATTTCAGCCCATGAAAAATAGGAAATCGGAATTTGGCCAACAGCTTAAGGAAAGTTTTTGAAGTACTATCCTTGCACTGATAAAATGGTGTACCTCATGTAATTTCTACAAATGTTGGTATTTTTCTTTAGTTATATTTTAGTCTTATATATGTAGCATGTAACAAAAAAAAAAGTTACATTAATAAAACACAAATACTGGTTTATTACTGTGAAAGAAATATATTATGTGTCAAACAAGAACCTATGCACTCCGTCAGCTGCACCAAAATAGATTTGGTTCACACATCAATTATGCCTAAGCAATTATTTAAGAAGCTGTTCTTGTCCTGGTTGTTAATTACCACCACCCAGCTGAGATGTCACAACTGACTGGATGAACATTCCCTGTCATTTACGTCTAGTTTAGATTTAAAAGGCTTCCTAAAATCACTGTTGGAAGCAGTTTGAAGCTCTTGATTAAGGTTAATATCATTGACTTCACAGTAAAACAGTTTAAAGTGCTTATAAATATAGGATAGGTGGTTACTGATAATTAGGTAAAGAAAAATAATTTTGTAACTTCAATAGGCTTCTATATCCCACAATATCCCATCATACCAACCCTACTACAACACTGACACATGGTACTTGAAGACTCTTTGGCCTTGACAAACATAGTCAGTTTCTGGTTCTAATATATGTACACTAACATAAGACCCAGACAAAGATCCCCAAGATAAGACCTTCACCAACGCCTGCATATCAATGTAAATTTATTTTGAAATATTCCAGACAAGAAGTATGAAATAAGACAATTACTTAGGAAAACTTCAGCAGTGTTACATAGTGCCTGCAGCTCATGGCATATGCTGATTATTAACTCTTTCAGTTGAAATCAAATGCATGTAAAAGGCCACACAAACCAGCAAAGTTGTGTGATTCAACTTTAAATACAGTGAAATAAGGCCTAAGTTCAGCTTTGAGGTCAAATAAGAGCTTCCAAAGCTTTTATTAGTATTTTCTATCACTAATAAGCTAACTGGAACAAATTTCTTGAAGGAATACAACAAAAATGACAACCCAAAGATTGGGATCTTTCACAAGAATTATCCGACTTCATATTAATGGGAGGAATCACCTACCTTATGCCAAATCTCACAGGCTCTCAGTTCTACTGTGTCCATTCTGTAGTGAAATTCCTAATGAAAGAGATCTGAGATTGAAAGTGGGGAATAAGTTAAGCAGGTTTTCGGTGCAATACAGCAGCAAAACTAAATCAACAACCTACCTGGTCCACCTGCTATGTAGTGCTAACTGAAGAACTTGCAGCTAGTCCCTTATGGAGCTAAGTGTGAAGAATTGCATGCCTGAATCACAGCACAACTACACCTGATGTGATTAGTTCTGCACCTCCTAAGTGTGGCCCTCAAATGAATGTGACTGTACAGACTGCACAGAAATCTGTGACTGAGCAAGCATCTCTTCCCAGTGTGGTGATGTTCTACAGCGAGATCCACTTGATGGCTCAGCGTCAGCTTAAGGACGTAGCATGAGATGACTGTGCCGTGAAGACATGCTAGGATACTTGTCACATAAGAAAGAAACATTTCCAGGAGTAAAAATGAAAATTAACTGTTCCATTTGTTAAAAAAAGGGAGCCAACAGTAACAAAAACCTTCAAGGTAAAATTAAGTATACAGTGTAAACGGGAAACAGGTTACTTTTTCTAGGCTTTGTTTTCATTTTAGGTGGTTTCAGAACAGTGCAGTTCTATTGATTTTACCGCTCTATAAAGGAATAATCAAGCTTTTCAGCAGATAGATGGTCCTGAACAAAATTCTCATAGCTGATTAATGCTGAAATTTGGGGAGCTTTATTCTATAATTACCTCTAGGCAACCCCTCTGGACTGTTAGAATATTGTCTAGATTCTATTTCTACCTAAGATCCTTCATAATTATACTTTTCTAAGGAAAGTACACAGAGAAATAAAGATGACAAGGGAGAAAAAGAATGCCACTCTGGGACATTTCTCAAAAGAATACTACAGTATCTGCATAAATGAGAAAACAGTTGAAAGCGAGGTCTGTGGAAGTAAACAAGAGAAAGAAAGGATGCTCAAAGATAAAGTGGAAAATCTTCCTGGAAAAATTCATAGCTTACCTTTAATTTGCTCTAGGATAGTGGGGGAAACCTAACAGGAAAACCATTTTTTTTTTCCTATGGCAAATAATGAAAATATATTAGAAATAAGGTCTCATGAGGAGATATCTTTGAAGAAAAAGTCAAGAATCTTTTGAGGTCAAATAGTATTTCTCTAACATTTCAAAGAGGCCAACTTCCCCACGTAGACAAGCATATAATTACAGTTGGCACCAATCAGTAAACAATATATTGTACACTGGTTTTCTTTTCTTTTGACATGTGGAACAGAGGCTTCATATCACAAAATACGCTAGCTTTAAGCAATGAGCAGTTTCAAATTCATAACAAACAAACCATGCATTTCAGAAAAATCTGTACCTTCCCAAGATCAAGCAAAGGACTAACTGTGAATCACAACAAAACCAATTTTTTATCTTAGCTTTGTAACTCCCCCGTGGTAAAAGAATAGAACAGACAACACTTTTCTTTCACAGGCAGACAAGGAAAGAATAAAGCTGGCCAACTTCAAAACAGGACTTTGGAGGAATTTCAGCAAAGTATCTAACAGGGAAACTGTGAAAAGCCTTCTACAAGTATGTGAAGTCCCCTGGCACGTTTTGGCTGAGTTACTGCTTCTTTCTGAGCATATCACTCACAAGCTGCATGGAGATCTATCTGGACACATCTGAAGGGCTCCACTCTATAGTACTCCTACTTTGTGCTCCCTCACTAAACTCCACAGCAAAGGAGCTGTATGAAGTACCTTCACTGGAGTAAGTAGTCTCTTCAGCAGACAGTTCTGGACCATGCACGAGATACGATACAAAATCTGCTCTGCTTTTTTTTTCTTGTTAACCCCCAACATGGCTGCCTGCTTAGCTGATGAGGTAGATTATCTGGAGAAGAGTAAAGAGCAGGTTTGCAAAGCAAAGAATTAATGACACACCCAGAGGCCTGCATGAAAAAGGTTGGGAGAAGTGTGTAGAAAGTCAGATAGTTTGAGAAAGGAAAAGCCAGAATCTGAGCGCAGCCAGAAAGAGAAAACATCCCTGGAACTCCGTTCTCCATAGACTTGTTAGTCAGAAGGGGTGGGCTGGAGAGGAAGGGTAATTAGAGATAACACATGGCAGCTAGCTTTATTACTACAAGTCAGAAAAGCTTCATTAGTCTTGCACTCAGACAAGTTTAATTAGCTGTTCTAAGCATCCCAAAACCACTATTTATTTCTGTATGGAACAGAAATCAGGCCTAGAAATTTGTTTATATGGGAAGCATGTGACCAGTCACAGGAATAAACCAAGTCTTGCAAATCCTAGATTAGCAAGAAAGCACTGACACATCATCTTGAAGTGAAGTCCAACTCCTCTCACCCCACTGAACATGCCTTTTTTTCATTTTAATCTTCTATGCTACCAAATGGGGCAAATACTAAAACGATCCTGTTTCTGTCAGTTAGGAGCAAAACTGTAAGACTGAAAAATAAACCACAGAAATAAACCACAGAATACCAGTTCAAAGCTCAATACATCTCCAGATAATATCTCAGCAACTCCATGTAAGCACAAGATTACAGAAGTTCATGCTATTAGCATTATCAGGTACCTCTAGCAATATTCATGATGCACCATCTGACTTCTGGTTCAAAAAGATATCTGTCTGGTTCCTTCTCACTATGCAACTTCATTAGAGACTCTTCTTGCTCACACTTCACCTTTATCAGCAGGTCATTTTCATCTGAGCTATTTAATGAAATTATTTTCTTGGTGGTGCTCTGATATGCCAGACTGTCAAGGGTATTGCTGGGATAAGGTCTGCTAATGAACACCATGACCTTGTTAACATGACATACTGTGCCCAAACCAGAGCCTACTGCTAGTGCCTTAAATTCCCTTGAAGCTGTAATTGTAGAAGACCCAAGTCCAAGAATTTGTTCCACTCAGTTAGCATTGCAGAAGGCACCATTCTTTCACTGCCTGGAGCACACTACCACAACGAGATGAATTAGTGTTTAGCTGGTTCATTTATGCAGACAAATATTTTGACTGTAGAAGATACTGTCGACACATTAATTACATTAAAGACTGTTTTGAGTGTTAATTATTGCCAAGTATCAGGCAATATTTTCTTTTAAATTTCACACGATCTCCAGTGTGAAAAATGTGTCAGTGTCATACCTGCGACCCTGATACCACTAATGGCCACTTTAAAGGCCCTGCTTTGCTTCTGGTTCAGTAGGCAATGGGGCACCAGAACTGTTGCAATGTAATCAAGCCTGGCTACATTCAGCACATTATCATCCCTTCACCAAACACTTCTTGGCAAACCGACCATAGTGGCCACTTCTCCTTCAGCCAGGTATTTCCCAAGACGAGTTACTGTCTGGCATTATATTATCCCCCTAAGTTAGAGTAATTTCAGCACACAGAAGGGTAGGTGAAGAGCTGTGCTTCATCATGTTGTGTACAGACACAGAGTTTGTCCCACCTACTTTGATTTCAAGTCTTGTTTACACCCTGTAAATTAAGCACCTGATATTTCTTGGTTAGTGGAAGAAGTGCCTCCAAGGTGTAGTTCTTCCCAAGATACCAGTCAGGAAGATTCTCTGATCTCTTTTTAATTTCTCCTTTTAAGTGAAGAGGAGATCAGTGGCAGAAAATTTGCCTCATTTGTGTTTCCTGGTCTAAGACGTGTGTACACCACAACGAAGCTCAAATTTTCCTTTATATTCCTGCTGTGGTCCTTACAACCTCATTACTTTTATTGATGCCTTAGGTTTTAACTTTTATATTTTTCAAATCCTGTACTGCTTAGTATGTAACTCTGAAACTTCATACAGCCTGTTAGCTGAACAGTTCCAGAAGAAGAAGAAGAAGTTACTGGAGGATTTAGGTATGCAGTCCTGGGAAAATTTCTTGCCTCAGCTAACAGGCTGGCTAAAACCAGGAATCTACTCTCTCCCACTGCAAGCAGAGCCAAGCAATACGGGGGAGTGTGTGAGTCCTTGAACACAAACTACGCTGAAGAATTCGCCTGGCTTTCCCCCCTTTCCTCGGACCCAGCTTAAATTCACCCCAAGACAATGAGCTATCCTAGTCATTCACAGCCCAATTTCTTCCAGACTTGGATAAACAAAAAAGCATATTCAAATTTTCTCAACATTTCACGTATTATACAAAGAGACATGCCTGCAAGTTTATACGCTGTATGAACTGCATATATGGGATACAATTTATTTTAATGCACAGCTTCACTCACTTGCATTTTATGTTAAATCCTCTTCCTGTTTGAAACGTACATGTTAACTTACATGTGAGCTCCAAGCCAGTCTTGCAAGCCGGGTAAGTTGTCACTAAATTTCAGGCTACCTGTTGTACCATCTTCCCTAATCTAACCTCATATCCTGTAGATCTTTTTTCGCTAACACAGACAAGATAATTTAAAATTACTAATCTTATATCTTCAAAATAAAGTGGGAAAAATAATATATCTGAATGCTAAAATGATTTTTTTTTTAATATAAAAGTATATATAGACTAGTTTTCCCAAGTGATATTTGATGAAAGACTTCCATGTAATAAAAAGCAGATTTTTTTTTTGTGGTAAATAACATGTAGAGTAAAATGTGAACGGAGATTTTTCTGGGTTTTTTTCCTGCCCATTCCATAGGTCATCTTTCTGTCTTGTCCTTCAATGTGCATTTGTGCGTGAACATGATATATTTACAGTCAAAATGAGAGTGTATGCCTTTCAAATTTCAGCAGGTTGTCATTCTTTCAACACATTACAGAACACAAAGCAATTCAATAAAACCCAGTGAATCTTGACCCAACACACTTATCTCAGCCTAACTTGTTGCTCCTGAGGAAAAAAATTTCTTTTGTAATCACACTGGGGTTTGGGATTAATTTTTCTCTCCTCCCTCATCTGTTTGAGCCTCTTGTAATGGTTGTACCAAAATCTGCTATATTTCTGGGAGCTTCGAGTCAGAACAAGGTCCTGCTAATACAGCGGCATCTTTACTGAAAACATAATGTTGGGCCTAATAAATGTGGTCTCCAGTTCTTTAACTGCCTGGATTCCTCCAACAGGGCTCTTGCCTCAGTTTTCTTTCACAAGCCCATCCTCCTTCTAATATGAAAGCAACAGCATCCTACGAAAGATTTTTAAATTACTGAAGTTAAAATTTACAGTGAATTCTATCTTTTAAACCCTTCCACCCATACCCTCAGAACCTTATGGAGCCATTTCTCTGAAAAGCTTTCTAAAATCTCTCACCTTTTTACTTAAATACCACAGACCAAATAAATGTCCTGTTTGTGCCCTTAGGAGCTATATCTGTGTACTATTTTTCTCCTGGTCTTCAGATGAAGAGAGACTGGAGAGAAGATAGCAAGAAAGGATTGCTTTTTTACTTTTCTTTTCTACCTCTTTTATCTGTTTGTCCCTCCCCGCTTTCTTTACGCCCAGGATCTTCCATCACAGTCTGACCCTGTGAAGATACCAATAATGAAGAGTTTTTGTTAGAAGATAAGAACTAGTATTTTATATATAGCCTCAAACTGGTCAGATGAACAGCAGTTTTTTCTGTGCCCCATGAGGCAAAGTTAAAGTGAAGACTGTGGACTAACAAGGGCCCTAAGACAGGAATCATGAGTTAGTCTAAACATTTTGCTGTGAAGCCTTTTCAATGTGGAAAACTCATAACACATCAAAGTGACAGTTTCTCCCTTAAAAGAAAATGAACAACAACTGGGTTGATATCCTAGAATTTGAAATAGCTGCAGAGATTCTGACCTAAAAACCCATTGCAGAAATGGTAGGAGATAACAGTTTCAGTACATGGAAACCATGAAACCCAGTAATTCTGAGCTAATACAGATAGTTTAGCCAGAAGTTTTCTGGCAGTCATTTACAAGTGTGCCAGTGAGTGTGAAATCAATGTCTGAGATAAACAAAATTTAAAAATATACTGGCTGGACTGTCGCTATTGTCCCACGAATAATGACACAGAGTCCAGAGTCCAGGAAGAACAAAGCGATGTGAATTATTTATTAATTTACAGAACGGTTTATATCCCTTAGTTCGCTCGACGTTTACATGAATGTCAGGAGGGTATTGGACCTCTGGTCAGGCACCTACCAAGTTCATTGGTCAATTCTAACAACACCTACTCCAAAATATTTCCCTAAGCAGAATAGTAACTAAGGCACAGCTGCACGATACTAATTAGTTTACAAAAACTCCTAGAATTGTTTATAATAGTTTTGCCTGGGAAAAGAGAGAAAGAGAGAAATCTCATGAAAATGCTGGGAAAGTTAGAAGGTTTCTCTGCTGACAGCTTTTTCAGCAGTCACAGCTTGACTACAAGGCGTACAGTGATGTTAGCTTACTTTTAAACCTGGTTTGCTACATAAGCTCCGAAAACTGTGAATTCTCTGACTCTGCTGGCGCATGTACGTGTGTGCACTCACTTGCATGTTGCTGGCTCTCTCCCCACTCTGAAGCCTCTTAGCAAATTTCAGTCAAAACAGATAAGCAAATTAGGTTCCAAAGATATGAAGATCCCTCAAGTTTGGCAAAAAAATGCAAGAGAACTCCTAACTGGAGAAGAAGCTGAAGGCCATCCTTCTGAGGTACCATGGAAAGACATTACAAGAATGTCTCAAGAGCAGTAACATCTCTCAGAGTGCTCTCCCTGTATGGGATATCAGAAAACCTAGCCATATGAGACTGAGAGATAAGCAGCAACCAGCCTTCATTAGCTTTGGGGCTAAAACTACTTCCTTTATTT
Source organism: Gymnorhina tibicen (assembly GCA_013399875.1). Taxonomy (NCBI): domain Eukaryota; kingdom Metazoa; phylum Chordata; class Aves; order Passeriformes; family Artamidae; genus Gymnorhina; species Gymnorhina tibicen. The sequence continues at coordinate 79,496 of VXAZ01004092.1, read as the reverse complement.
GTTATAACAGCAAGTAGGAGTATCTTTAAATATCACTGGAGTGTAGGTACTCTATGTGCTAAGGGCTATACAAACATACCAAAAAGTATTTTTCCTGTCCTAGAGAGGCTGCCATTTCCCTCACTGAGATCAGAGAAAAACCATAAAGTTTCAAAATCAATCCACATGCCCTTGGGAGACATTCAGGTGCACCTTTCACAAAGATTTCACTGGACGTTTGGGTGAGAATACTGCTCAGATCCCCAGAGCCAGCCCAGAGGTGCACACTGAACAGAAGGCTGCTTTAATCCCATCCTGGCTGTGCACAGTAACTGCTAATGCAGTGGAGTCAGCTGAAGTCTGATAAGCTTAGTAGCTGATATGATGCCTGCACCTTATCAATAAGTAGCTTTGAAAACTCTAAGTCACCAGAACCCCCAAGAGAAAGGGTATCAGTAACAGTCATATCACGATAATTTCTTTCCCTTTCATTCCTTAAGTAAAAGCCAAGACAGTCAAAGAGATCACAACGAAACCGTACACTGTAGCTGTGTAATTATTTTGGAGGTTTTTCTAATTAAAGTTTTTTCAAACTTTATTAACTGAACTGCAGTCTATAAAAAGGGACTAAAAATAGCACAACCACACACTATAGATTGTATTGGTAGCCAGATCACAGCAATACCTAGGATTTTATGTACATGAAGTTTTTGTTTCTCTTTTAATAGATAAATCACACAGGGACAGATGGGTTTGCATTTTCTGTTTGCTTGTTACAGAGTTTACACATTTTTTACCCCATTATTTATGCAGTGTAAAAAACATTCATAGTTTTTATTTCTATAAATACTTTCTATTAAAATGGTGTGTATATAGGGAGAGGAAAAGTAAACTTAGTCCTACATCCTCAGCTGACATAAATAGATACACCTCTGCATCTAAATCACCTAATGTAAATTAAGGTAATTTCTAATATGTGCATTTGTTCATAATACACAATGCTTTTATTTAAAGGGATTAAGTACTTCATGCAAAGTGCTAAAAGCTTCTTAAGACCATGTCTATGCAGCATTCAGAGAAGCTCTATGTTAGAGGAACTTGCACTAGCAAGAAGTGATTCTGCTTAGGGATGCCTGTTGAAATTATTAATATATACATATAACCATGATTAAATTGAACATATTGAGAGAAATCTTGGCCTTTCTAGAGTATGTGGAAGTTTCTTCAACTGCCTTTGGTAGTCCAGAACCTGACCTTCTGTTAAGGGTGATGATGTGCCATTACATCTGGATTCACAGCTGCAATATAAAGAAAAGAATGCAAATTTGTAGTAGTGTCTTCCGACCCAATTGGTACTTATCTCTCTAATAGAAATATGCATGTATGTGTTACTTTAGGAACTAAATGGTTACTGATCTACAACATTTACTATGCTTTGTAGCAAGCTAATTATTTTTAGGGATATTAATCTGTACTAGAAAGTTAAATTGTTGTCAACGTATTTAAGAATTATTGGCATTTTATTCATATCCATCACAGAAAAATGATGCTTTCAATCAAGCCACTTCACCATAATTATTTCCTGATTGACACACTGCCTGATTACAATTTGTGCTTTATCTTGCTAATTTATGAAAGATCTTTTAAAAGTGAATCTTTTTACATTCCAGTGTATAAGGATAAGAAGGTGATGCTAACCCTACTTCACAGGTTTCTTCTGCCAGTGAAGTCCTAATTGGCTTTGGAATCTTCTTATGTTATTTGAGAGTCCATGGTTTTGGTTGGTTGGCTGGATTTTTTTTCATGGTGTCTTGTGGTATTCTTTTTGTTTTTTCTCCACAAAATCACTTTCTTGTTTTGCTCAGCATGCAGTCAGTGGAACTTAAGAATACCAGCAAATTGGATCATTAGGAAAAAAAAAAGAATACTTTCTTTTATCACAAAAAAGTAGTATTTTCTTAGCACATTTTTTTTCAGAATCTAAGAATTACTTACATTTGAAAATAAGGCAAAAGTTCTTGATCTATTCAATTCGAGTCTTTTTGATTCAAATGCCGAAAATTATTGTTAAGATATTATTTAGAATATCTTTCATAAATAAGGAAAGAGCATCCACACAGTAATACCAAGGAAACAGAAACAAAATAGATGAAAACAGCTGAAATAAAAAAATTAACCCTCCACCTCTGTTCTCCTGTGTCCATTTGAAATGGATAAATATTTGTGCATACACTCCCAGTTACTTCAGTGAGACCATGATTTTAACCTCAGGCTGCAGTCCAAAAAAACATTAAAGTGTTTTGAGTCTCATCAAAATCAATGCTGGATTACTCACAGACCTAAAAAGCATGTGTTTAAGCCTCTGCCTGAATCAACTACAGAGTTTATACCCACCTAGGGCTTGTAAATAGGTATTGAGAAAGCAGGTAAAAATGTCAACCATTAGAGCAGTACTGCTCTCTTTGTGTTAAGATCATACCGTAGAAGGCTTCAACCTTGGCAAATTAAGCCATCTGAGACAAAGTTTTCCATACCCAGATGCCTGCCTTAATTCCCTCTCCTATCACGGTATACTCACATAATGACTATAACTGAAGATGAAACACAGCAAAGTGCTGATTTCTCCCCCTAACTCAGTGCCTTGATTTCCATGAAAAAAAAAAAAAGGCATAATCAAAAGGAAAAAGAACAGAACAGACATCAGTTTCAGAGTCCCTCAGACTCCTGCTTACCTGGGAAATACCATGGAACATTGCAGAAATTCCAGGTGAAAACATATTTCTCTTGTTCTATCCAGCTCTAGAATGGCTTAGTTTGGTAAGAGCAGTCACTTCACACCCAGTAAGGGAGACTTCACTTTAGTATGGGCACTTAATTTTCTCTCAAAGAGGCACGATTCTACAAAATATTGTTCCAGCTGCCAACATCTGAAAATTTTTATTTCCACATGCACAGTGCAACATTTTGATTCTGTAATGGGACACTAAGTCATTCAGAGCTGTAAAGCAAGCCTATCTAGACCTTCTTACAGGTCCTTCCTCACAGATAACCCAAAAATCCAGATTTTATTAAAATGTAAAGTATCATTCTAGCATGCTTACATTTTAAATGCGGAGACTTCAAAGCAACATGATGAGAGAGAATATGGGGAAGTGAGGCAGGTTTAGAATCAGTTCTCCCTGGGGCAAGCGTGTCTTTGCAGTCGAGTACTTGCTGCTAAGCTTTGCTTCAGCAAAATCTGTGATTTCCTGAAGAGCAAACAACATTGTTCATTTTTTGGGGAGCAGCCAAGACTGTTAGAGGCAGAAAAGCTCCCAAGGTGCCACAAGAGTAGCAGGTAGAAATGATACAGAAGCAAATCTCCACACAGAAGCAGGAGCAGAGGGCCAGACAACTGAACATGATGGACAGGGAGCTCCCTAGAAGCCAGAGGATGCTGTGTAATCTCCTTGCCACCAGGCATTTCAGGACAATGTGGTCACTCTTCTCTTTAAGTTACATAACACAATAGTGAAAATACAAAGAAAAACAAATACTACCCATCACAGGCTTCCTGGAAAAGTGATAACAGTATGCATTGGCCATTATGGTTTATAAAGCTGGGAAAATTTCCCCCCTAATTAATCTTTGCCAATGGGGGGTGAATAAAGCATAGGTTCAGAACAAGAAAAAGAGGTACTATCTACCCTAGCAATGGCACAATAACTGGATTAGGATGCTGAGAGACAATATGAGTGGAGACTGTGAGAAAGAGACAGGAAAAGAAGTTGAGATTATCATAATAGACAAGATGATGAAAATACTGTATAAGGAAGCTGTACACAGAGCAGAGGGATATTTCGTGTGGGGGCTGAGGACACCTTTCCCACAACTGAGCAGCAAACAAGAGGTAGGAATGGAGAAATATTTTACTCTTAAAAAGCATTTCCTAAAGAACAGGAAGTACCTGAGACTCTCAACTCACAATATTCCTACTTCAACTTACCTTGCAAAATGTATGCTTTGTGTGACTAGGTAAATAGCCTGCCTTTACAGAGGATGATGAATTTTTACAGCTATCTGCATATTTAATCTTTTAGCTTGACTGGCAGATATCAAAATGTACAACAAATTGGAAAACTTACACTGAGTATACTGTGGAGCATTTTTAGATTTTCACTTCTTTGAAAATTATATTCTGTGTGTTTTTATTGAAGAGTTTGGAAATTACAGAACAAGATCAAGGTAAAATTATACACTAAAGATATGCTATAGCTGCCTGACAAAATAATTGTAAAAGAAAGGAAAGGTCAGACAAAATGTGGCCTACATACAGCTTTAGCTCGGTTTCCTTAACATTTTACAAATGTTCAAAAGGAGACAAATATATTAATGAATTCAGAGTATGTGAAAAGCACAGTCTGAAAAATGTAAGTGGGTAAGACATTATAAGAATATATATATATTTGTATATAAAATAATTTATATAGGCAAATATAAATCCAGTAATTTTTCAGGAAAGCATTAGCTTTTTTTCTTTTTTTTCAATTAAAATCAGCAAAGAATGAAGTATTATGCAACAATGAAGTTTAAATGAAGTTAAGCTCAGATTTGGGTTTAGTGATAAAATCCCAAAATCAATAAAAGGAAGCTCAAAATCAGAATTCAAATCAGTAATAACTAACACATATGCAATATTGATAAGTAGGTAGCTTTAAAATGGTTTGTATAAATAATTCAGATTTGAGCCCAGAAACTTACTGTGCCTGAGATAAAACTCATGCTAATTTAAAAACATGTATATTAAAGCCCCCATCATCATTTTATATTTGTTAAATACAAAATTTATTTCTCTTAAAAAAAATACAAAAATTTCAAACTAGTATTTTGCGAGAAAGTGTCAGTTCTCATGAAAGTTAGAGAAGTGTCCCCAGCTAAAAGCCTTCCCAAGACTCCAGAAATATCACAGGCCTTTTTGTTACTCACCATGCTCATTTTTTAAATAGAAAATTGAGTCAGAAAGCTTTTTAGTTTTATGACTTACACAAGCTTAGTGGAAATGCATCTCATACAAAAGTCAAGGACTACCTTGATGGTTACCTTTTTTTCCTTTTTTTTGATCTGTATACATGAAGAGGTCAAGGGTTTTTCAAGGAAAAAATTGAAACAGTGCAACAGCTTTAATTTAACAGAAATATTGAGAAAAATAATGTGAAACTTTTATGCCCAGCCTAAGCATTATTCAATTTTTAATGGCTGGACAGTTTTAAAACACATTTGGGTTCACACTATACAGTATAAGCAAAACCCTGTCCATTTCCTTCTTTTCCTGCATGAAATGACACTGCACTTCTAAGTGACTTTATGTAAGAAACAACTTACAATTTGTGAGAATGGGAACTTGAAAAGGCAACAGATTTTCCTCAAAATTGTATGGTTTTACTGTTAACAGCCAATAAAAGAAGCTGGGCAAGCTCAACATAAAAATACATCTCTTATAAACTTGAGACAATTCCTGAAAAAATAGTAAACTGCAAGAGCAAGAAAAACAAAAAAACAACAACAAGAGAATAACAAACAGAAATATCCTCTAAAGCACATTGACTTGCTACTGAAATGAAAAGCCAGGATTCCTCTTTCCCGCATCCCAGAGCTCTTCACCACACGTGCAGGTACCAACCCATCCTTAGAGGTGCAGCCTTTTTGTCCTGTGCAGCACTGTGTGAGCTGCACACCTCAGCACTGGAGGTGTCCAGCCTGTCTTTTGCAGGCCTGGGACTTTTCTTACCGCAGGTTTCGAGAGCAACAACGAACTGGCATAGCCATTCAAACTCCAAGTGGTGCAGAGCCACAGGGAATAGGAACAGAGCAATCAGGTGAAATATTACGTCCCAAGAAGGAGCCATAAATAAGAACTCTACAGGTCTGGCAGGGCTAGCACTAGAAGTCCTTATAGCCAGTGACTCTGTAGCAAAACTAAAAGCATAACTGAAGGAAGAGTGACAAATTTAAGATGACATGAGTGGGGAAAAAGATTATATGCAATGAGATTGCTCTCCTACCCACTTTCACTGCTCAAAAGAATCAGGAAGGGAAGAGGAAAAAAAGCACTTCATAAGAGTTACAAGATATTTTTACAAGGGATATAATTTGCTATAAGAAAAACTGGTATTGTTGTGCCCCTTCCCATTCAGGGCTGAATTTAAACCCTTTCAAATGTCTGGCCTCATTTGAAATGCAATAGAGATCTATAGACTTATTACTGTCCTACACCATGACATTGCAAAATATGCCAGAACTTCCTAGGGAGGCCTACCTACCTCATTGTGAGGCTGTATTTAATTTACTGCCTCTTATCAGCTACAAATCTCATTTGTCACCATAGTTCTTAAGGTTCCTGCCTTCCACTGAGATTGCTCCACTTTCCCACAGTCTGCATTTTCAAGAGATGAATCTCATTTTCTCGTCTTCCTGCCCACCCTTCTAATCTCCCCAAGACCTTTTTATTATGTTCTGTCCTTTAGTGTTATTTTCAATGGCTCTCATGTTAGTATCAGTATTTCAGGCATTCCATTTAAAATCTGCTGTCTCTTCCCAATCATTCAAAAAATATTAAATAATAATAATTAATATGAGATTTTGAAGAAACTAGACATAATTTCCAACAGCCTTTCTCTTGCCTCTGCCTATTGTTACCAGTATGTAAAAATTAAAAAAGTTTTCATAGTTAAGCCAGGGTCATTTGAAATAGAAATACCATCTAAATAGTGATATGTAGGAAAGGAAAAAAAAAAAAAGAAAAGAAAACTGGAGTTTTATAAAGCATTTGAGGAAAAAACCTCAAGGTTTCCTCTTTAATTAAAAATCTGCTGCTTTTATCCAAGAAGCTAAATAAGCAGTAAACCTACTCCACAAGTTGAGAAGAGAGATTTAATACAAACTAACTAAAATCATATCACAGCCATATACATACTGTATTCATTATTATAGAATAAAAGCTCAATTCCTCCCTTATCTGCTCTCACTCAGGGAGAAACTGCTACTTTCTATTAATGCAAAAGAATGCAAGTTATTACATTTGAACATTGATCCAAGCCAGGTACTATGAACCCCTTCCCACGCACACTGGAAAAGACCAAAGGGATTCTGGCGATTCCCATTTCCCAACACCCACGGACTAGTGACTAAACTACCTGTCAGTGTACATTCTCCCTCACCAAGTTAAGTCAGCTATGAAGTTTTTTATCCCACGCTATGGGGAAAGATAAGCACATGGCAGCACAAAGGAGCACATGGCAGCACAGACCCCGGGGGGAGGAGGTGTCACGGGCAGACCCCTACAGAGAGCAGCCTGCCCGAAGCTGACAGGCGGGTGAGCAGTGCGTGATCACCCCACAGAAGGACATTAAAAGGATGCATTGCTGGTGTGGCAACACGGGATTGGTTGTGTAGTGAGAATTGCCATGTAAGGAAATGCTGTGTCTTGGGGAAGTGTATAAAAACAGTTCGTTTCCTTTGAATAAACGATTCAGAGCGAAGATTCAGATCAGGGAACCAGAACCAGACTCAGATTCAGTCTGAATTTCAATCGCCGACACCACGCCTTCTGGGTGCGTGTAAACTCTGGGTTAAGGGACTGTAATTGCATGGTGTTTCCATATCATCATATTTCCAGGACCATGTCTATTACACCAGCTAGCTTAAGGAGGGGGAGAGATATAAGACACGTTAATTCCCCTGATAAAACTGCAGCTGGTGTAACTTAGAGCAAATCAGTGCTTCAGCTTCAATTTTCTTAGAAAACTGACTGTCACTTTCCCAAAATTGATCATGTAATATTACTCTACATGAGCCAAATCTGTGTTACATACTATTCCACTAGGGGTTCTTTTTCAGGTTTTGAGTCCTCACTCTTCCATTTATTGCTGTTTTGCTCTTCATAGAAGGTTCCAGTGAGGATTACCACTTGCATCTGTGCTTGTGATATCATTGAAATGTGATGATATAAGGATTCATCCCATTTGTACCACACTTTAATGATTGTCCTAAATGCTGCCCTTTGCAATCCATCTCTGCCAGACATAACTGAGAAGATAAGTACTAAGCAGCAGTCCTGGTGATGCCTGGGACTGCCTCTTCAGTGCAGTAGGAAAAAATAGCAATTTTTGTGAACTAGACAAACAAATTCCACAAAAAAAGTTCACATTGAGTTCTTTTGGTTGGTCAGTTGTTTGAGTTTCTTTTTTTTTCTTTTTACTCAGCCAGTAGCTTAGGAAAAACAAGTGAACTAAACCCAAAAGCAGAATTCTCCCCAACCCATCTGTTTTCAATACAAGTTTTGAATATTTACACATATGCTTTGCTCCTAAATGCCAGCTTTTGGCTTGAAGATAATTTTTTAAAGCCAGACTGTAAATAAGCATTCAAGAAGAGAAATGCTGGAGAACCTTCTTTCCAGCCTCACAGCATCCCAAACATTGTGAGGAGATATCAATTGAAGCAGGAATTACTGCATTAATCCAAAATTTGGTGATAAAGCAAAATAAGCATTAAAATAGCCATGATGATAGCACTACTGGCTTTTACCTTTCAGATTTATTTTTTTGTAATTGTTTTGAACAACAGAAGACTTCCATTTACTTCTTTCAGGGTTGTGAACGCTTGTTAAAAACAGACAGTAACTGCTCTTAATTACAATGAACAGAAGGGGTAGATGGACCAGTATTTCAGGCTCAGAGAATGAGTACAGTGTTAGGTGCACAGTGTCATCTAGAGGCAAAAAAAAAGCTCTTCATAATAAGCTTTTTAATTTTTTTTGAGTTTTTTTCTCTTGCTCTAATAACCAACACTTACGTCTCCTTGGCTGGTCACATAAATTATCTCCACAAATATCTTGAACTGGAGACCCACCGCGGTCATTTGGATAGTCTGCGTCAACAGATGGGTGCAGGAATGCTTCACTGCCAGGTACACATAAGTGACTGGACTGCGTGTGACCAACCTCAGGGACTCTTTTCTCCTTACATCTCCAAAAAAATTTTGAGCACAGGGATCAGCCGCTGTTTGTCACCACAGGCAAAGATGATTGCATTTGGACAAATTTGTACTGACTGGGATGGATACCACCATTCAGTAAATAAGACATAGTAAACCTAGATAGAAATACTCCATCATTGTTGCTATGAAAAATGCAAGAACAAAAACCACCTTTTTTTGAAAACAGCTGGAATATGTTCTAACAGAGGAATCTTAACTTACTAACCGAATGAGAACATGAAATATTTGTATCATCCCCAGTATTATCACATGACAACCTATAGAAAAAGTTAAATTTTCAAACTGTATGTAAGAGGGTATACTTCTCACATGTTTGCTTGCTGTATTCTATTGTTTCCAGAAGAATGACCTCCACTTCAATACACACACAAAAAAAAGCACAAACCATCTGACAACTACCTGACATGGAGTTAGGTAGAGCGTTTACTGCAAACAGAGTCTAGACAGATAAGTATCACACAAAGAGGAAAAAAACATTGACATAAAGGAAATTATGCACACAAAAATATTTCAGGCTTGGTACCTGTGTGGTACAAACCTTGTCTGGCTTCTGCTGAAAAAAACCCAAGTAAACCAACAAACCAGTCTGGAAGTATGTTATAAAAGGGTGTGCAGACTCATTCAGGAGTAGTACAGGTAGTACTGACTCCATCAGACCGAGAAAGAGAGAGAGAGAGAAAGTGGTGGAGCACTGCACTGAATCAGAAAAATCTCTTAATGCATCTGTACACCCTTGGAAAGAAAGAGGGGGTGGTGAGTCAGGCACATTTTTTTATTCCTTCTTAGCACTGAATAATCACAACTCCTGCACCCTGAGGATGAAGTTCACCTGTAATGAATGAATGTACAAAGTCTGGTACGTGGTGGTCCAATCCACATTTATGAGAGAAGGTATCTAGTGACAAAAGAGTACAGTTAATCTGGGAATTCAGCACCCTGGGAGAACTAAAGCTTTCTTTGTTCTCAGTAGCAAAAATATAGTTCCTTTTATCTTAGTTAAAACAAAGTTCAGTTTCTCCTTCAAAGTAAAATAAGTATTACCAACACTATGCCTTCTTGCAACTTGCATGAAATCTATTTACATGTTCTTTTTTTATTCCTAATAGCATCTGCAATAGTTAAAAGTAAGTGGCAATTAACACTTAAGCATATATATTTCCATAATAATTTTTCCTGTCTGCAATTCAAACCAACTGGAAAGAAGAACAAAAAGTGGGAGAAAAAGAAATTGCAAGTCATTTATCTGCTATTTCCCTTTCTATTTAGAGTGCATTTAACATGGGTGTCTGCAGGAATTGTCCATGCTGGACAATTGTCCATGCTGGAAGAGGAAAGCACCTACTTGTCTGCTATTTCTGTAGTTCAACAAGAAGTCCAGTGTTGATATAAATATAAATATTGAACATATACTACTTTTTATGCTTTAAAAAAATGTGTCTATAGTAGAAAAATTATCTAATTCCTAAAAAACATTTAAAAGTAATAAGAGTTACCAGAAAGAATAGAAATATATATTCCATCATAAAGCATGGAAGCAAGAAGCAATCAGCACATTAGTCTTCCCCCACATCTCCAAAAGTACAATGAATTTTAATGTAAAGTGTTAAAATTTAAGAATGAAAGTGCTGAATAGAATTATTTATAGAAGTAAAGACTGCACAGCCAGTACTTCACTGAAAACCCACACATCCAAGGACTGCAATGGGTCTTAAGAAAGGACAGTGAATTTATTCTATATAAAGGATATATTTTTTATTTCAGAGAGGATTTCTTCATTTCTTAAATTTGGTACCTTTAGGCTCCTGCTTCACAAATTTAAAATACAAACTTCATAGCCTGGTAGTTTATAAAACAGTAGCTCTTTAACATTAATGTGATGTCACATTAAACAAACTAGGGTACTTTTCCAGTTTGTTAGTATTTATACATTCATTTTAAAATGATGTTTTGATTGACTCCTATCAATTGAATAGAGACCTTTTTTCATTTCTGTCCCTTCATACAATGAGGCCAGAGCACTCATTTAACAGTGTTAAAGACTAGCAGGAGGGTATTTAAATAAAGTCACTAGTTGGAAAAGTGTCTTGACAGGACACTAGGTCTCTTCCCATAGAAACAGACTTCTCACTGATGATTTATCAGTTAAAGCCAAAGAGAATCCATGATACACAGAATGAGAGATTTTCACAGGCAGCAAGATTCACATCTTGGGTTTTATTAAACGTATGATTTTTTGCCAATAGCTTCTTCTATAACCCTAGACAGTAAATGTTCCTAAGAATTCAGCTTGCATACATATGAGAAATAAAGTGATCACATAGTTTTTCTTTATTTTTTAAGCAATATTCAGAAAAGAAAAACAAAAGCTATTTAAAGCATAGGGATGAAATCAGGGTGTGCACAGTAAAATTTCTTTTATCTACCAAAAGAGCAATTCAGAGAGATGATTAATGGTTGCATGTAAAGGGCATTGAGGAAACATTACTAGAAAACATTTCCATTCCAAACAGATCTATTTGTCAGCTCTCCAAGCAGACTATTATATGCTGCAGGTAATTGAAAGTAAAATAATAAGATTCACAGAATGCCTGGTATTTCTATTTTATATCTGAACACTTAGGGGTTTCCAATACCCATAACATTGTGTCTACAGTATGTAATCAACTACCAGCATTCTCACTTGGTCATCCTGATATTTTAAAAATCATTCACCACATTCTGAATAATTTATGGTTTCAGAGCAGAATTCCAATCAGACTTAGATGCTGCAGTTCATAAACCAGGGTATTTATCTCAACTGTATAAAAAGTCCAGTTTACATTAATATGCTAAGCTAAAATTACAGGGACAAAGTCAGTTCGGATGTCTCTGCTCTAGGGGTATAACACAGCACAGATCAGAGGAAGGCAACTGAAAGTAGTCAAGTTCTTAAGTCAAAACAGGTATCTAAACAACCAGCTGGAAACCGAGTGATTTCAGATTAGTTTCCAAATAATGGAAAGGAAACAGTTACCTTAAGTAAACAGAAGGCACTACACAGTCTGGATGGATTGCAATTACATTAAGAAAAGCCACTGAATCCCTTGCTGGACAAAAACAATAATACATATTCCCTCTCACTATTCCAACATTGTGTTCACACTTATGTTGAAGTAATGGGATGGTGGTCCAAAAATAGTTCTGTGAAATTCAAAGTGAGTGGCAAAATAACTGTTGCTTGATTGACTGAAGATTTTTAATTTGAAATAACTATGATTATCAATTTTTGTAAAATTCTTTTCCTATCATGTCAGATTGTCATGGTTTAACCCCAGGCAGCAATCAAGCACCAGCACTGACTTGCTCACTCCCCCACTAGTAGGATCGGGGAGAGAATTGGAAAGGCAAAGACTGGAAAACTCATGGGGTGAGATAAAGTCAGTTTAACAGGGAAAGCAAAAGCTGCACACACAAGCAAAGCAAATCAAGGAATTAATTCACTGCTTGCCATGGACAGGCAGGTGTGTCAGAAAGGAGAACAGACAGGATGCCAAGTGCAGACATTGTGTATGTCAGTGCTAACCACAGCACTCCTATCTAAACCTTTTCAAACTCAAAAAAAGTGTAATGCTTTCCTTACCTGTTGCTTGACATAGAACTTACTCTCACTGTCAGTGCACATCTTGCTCTCCGGAGAGGTAAAATGGCTTCTTACAGCATTTCTCTGTGTTTTGCAGCTGCTTTTGGGGAAAGCAGATTAAATATAAAATGCTTTTAGTGATGAAAAAAAAAAAAACCACCAACTTTTCTCTTTACTGTCTGCCAGACCCTGAATCATTCCTTGTATACCAGGGATGGTTTCAATCAAGAAGTGCAACATTCTCAGCTAAACCTTGTTCCTGAAAATGTGTTTTTTCATTTTTCCATGAAATTACACTGTTACCCTTCCTCATGGCTGTGATAGATATAAAGAACACCACTCTCCTTTTCCTAAATTTCACAGAAAACCACTGTTATGAAATTTCTATTAATTTTGCTTGGCCTCAAAAAGTCAAAATTTGTTTTTAAGTATTTTATCTATGGACTGTACTATAGCTCTGCAATATGATTGTCCTTTTCATTTCATGTGCTCTGTAATTCGGAACAAAAATATTATAGCTCTACACAATTCCATGGATTTAAAACTCCCTCTGTTCTCTAAGGTGGAGATCTACTAGTTTTCCAATATATTCTGACACTGAAGTAATAAAAAAACCCCATCAAACCTGTGCAAATTGCACCTTTTTAAGTCTGTAATAAATTCTATATACTCAACTGTGGGGGTCTTTGGGTATTTCTTTTTTTTTAACTAAATTGAAATATAGTAAATGGTTAATTGCTCTTTAATTAACTTTATTTTACAGGATTTAATTCTATTATATCATGTTTGTCATATATCTTTTATTTAGAAGATACTTCAAACACATTTATCAAGGTTTTTTTCCCCCAGTTGAAGAAAGAGTGGTAATTTAAAGTTGAGCATTGACTTCATACTATAAGATTTCTTATCTGCTACCTGTAATATTTGACAAAAATACTATAAGATTTTTTTTGTAGTTGAATACTCTCGAAAATTTATTTTTCCCACAAGTGCTTGTCAAGTCAGATCTTGGCAACTATACAGACTGTATTAGAACAGAATTAAAGTGAATGCTGGAAGTGATCACAACTGAAGCCATCTTCTAACACGTTTTAAAAGTTTAATGGATTTTGTTGTTACTGATTTTGTTTGCTTTTAAGATTTTGAGGCATATGTAACCAAAAGACACCATAAAATGGCTATAATTTTAATTTTATTTAGTCTTTCCACCATATCTTGAAAGGCTGCTTGACCTTACAGTTTCGCTTGCCAGAGAGAGATGAAGGTTGTGAAATATTTCTTGCTGTTTTTTATAATCTATTAATAGCTATCTAGTTTTGTCAAAGACCATCTCTCTTTAACAAAACACAAAAATCAATAATATGTTTTGATGAAACTGGGCTCTCAGGAAAAAAAAAGCCACACACAAACTGTGATATTATGTTGCAACTTTCCTGTTCCTATACTCATTCTGTTGTGCCAACAGACTTCAGCAACAAGCAGAAAGTGTGACAGAGACATCTCGGGACATCATCTCTTCAGCTTCCAGAGGCTTTTTTTCTCATTATCTGAAACATCATCAGTATTGTAAAGCTTAAACATTAGCAGCCTTAACTCAGAGAATTACCTCGCTAATTCTTTTCAAATCCTTCAATGCCAGATTCCTTGAGAATTGTTTAATTTTTGTAGCTAAATAAGAAACTGTAGGCCTGAAATCTGACGGGAAATAAACCACATAGCATCTTTCCCAACTTTAGCTTCCACTGTCAGATGCAGAACTTGGTCCTGAGCTACCTAAGAATGAAGGGAGATCAGAACGATGGGAAGCACACTGAGCAGGGTGCTGGGTAAACACTGCAGAGCTGAAAGGCGCTTGGTGGGTGCCATGTGTGTGTTGCAGACTCTTGGCTGCAGTGCATGTTCATTACCAGTTTGTTGCTGTTAAGTTGTCCATGTGGCCATACCTAGGCATGGAATGCATTACATGATGATTGAAGGGACCAGTATGATGGCCAAAAACCAGCCCATCAACAGGGAATATGGCTGGCATTGGACACAGAGTGGCAGCTGCACACGAATTCACACTCCCCCACATCCCCTCCACCACAGTGTTTTGCATCTCAGGACTCTGGAATCCAAATAACTCTTTCTTTTGCATTTAGGTCCTTTTTTTAAAATGCCTTGAATGTATATCTCAAGTCTTTGTTCTTTGATACCTACTCTCAACACTCATGAACTAGAAGGTACACTCAACTTAGAGATGTGGAAACAACATTGAGAGTGTTTCTGTAAGCACTAAATTAGTATTTATTCAAACAAATCTGCTTTCTGAATCATTGCTCTCTCTTAGCTACCTATCTACATCAAAGCCAAACCCTTTTTTTTATCTAGAGATACTAAAATGTTTATTCTTGTCCTTATCCCTATTTGCTGTAGAGTTTACCATTGATTTTCATTTGTCATTCACTGTCTGCATTTCATAACTCATAATTTATAACCACCTCTGTAAAACCCTCAGTTTTTTATAACATACTATATATTTAATATGAGAGAGATGCTTCTACTACTATTTCCAACAAGGACATTAAGGTTTTATTCTTGGTGCAGCAGAATGCATTGCTGACAAGCAGAAAGGCACCAATAAATTATTCAGGTTATTCTAAGTGAATGCCAATAAAATCTTCATATACAACAGCATTTCTTCTGGAATTTAGCATTTGAGGCATTACTCTACTTTTAAGCATTACTTTTTTGTATAATGGATTCACTTTTTCTCCCCTTTTCTGCATAGATAGAGCTAGGTGCATTTAACTATCATGAAAGTAGAAATAATTTTAAAAAATAAAAATAAAAATGAAATTGTCATCATCATCATCATCCTTTTCATTCTCTAAAAATAACAGATGAGGAGTCTTCTGCACAAAGCACTGCTGAGAACTATTTAATCTCTGCAGAATCCCAAGGCATGAAGATGTTGCATGGCCCATTAAAATAAGACTACTTCTCCTTTGCATCCTCTATACTTCCCAAATTTATAACTATTTAGGGGCATGATATCATGGTCATTAAAGCTTGCCTTTGGATTATTCTGCTTGACTGTAGAACACAAGACACGTATTTGCTGATGAGTGGTGAAAGTCAAACATTGCATTTTGAAGAAAGGGCAAAAAGTAATTAAATTAATTGTTCAAGGATATGTTCATAGAATATTCCTATGTTCACAGATAGGAATAGATTATTTGGCAGATGAAGAATGGAAAATGAAATGTATATGATGAGTCCAATTTACGGTATAGACATCAGCACTACATTCATGGTCTGTTTCTTGGGTTTGTTATTCTGCAACACAACACAGACAAGAAGACATGGGCCTGACCCAGGGCTTTGTGGTCAGCACTGCCCTCAGAGTCCCTGTATGCGATACACTACCACTGAAGAAAGAAAATTTGTACTGGGAAATTCAAAGTTCAACAATCCTCAGGTACCAACTTTCTAGGGATCTGTGCTTTTGTTCTGGACAATGTTTTGGATATACATATTTATAAGAAAGGAAAATATATGCACGTTATCAAATTAGGGTTTAGCTTCAGAAGCAAAACAAAATGAGATGCCTATAAAGCAGGAATAAAATTATTAATATTAGTCTGATTATAGCCTCTCCTCATCCTCTGAAAACCCAATCTTTATACGTGTTCAGCAACAAGGTTAAATTTTCAAAAGCTTCCTGCAATACTGAGTGTGATTTTGAGCTTTGATGTGTGCTTTACGACTAATTTTTTAATATTTCATAGACTCAGTGTTTGATTTTTAAGTGTTCAGAAATATATTTTTTAAAATAGTCTTGGAATAGTGGACCAGGCATAACATGCAATGCCAAAGACCCAGAAAAGTATTTATATCTCCACTGAGATAACAGAAATCATTGTATTTTAAATATAAGAATCGATAATTACACACTACAAGACTAGACTCTAATAATGCTTCAGAACAAGTGTTGCTCCATGAACAAGTACGGTAAGAAAAATCACATTAGAAACAAAGGTGCATTTAAAATGCCTCCTTGGGTCCTAGTTTTCACGATTGATGATCTGGCTTGACTCTCCAAAGCAAATGTTGATGGCTTGCTACAATGAACTCAGCCTTTGATTCACATGTGTTTCTGATTGTGTTTCTCTTACTTTTGGTTTCTAACAGACACACCAGTCCCTATTTTCAAGCCCAGAGAACTGACCTAAGCTCAAAAATTCATGCTAAATTCTGGCATTAACATTACTAAATGTGGCCTTCTTCTCGCCCCACCAAACACCCATCATTTCAAATTTGGTTTTTTTTGTTTGTTTTTGACCACTGGAACTGGGGGTAAGGGGGAAGGAAAAACTTTCCTGTCTTGTAATATATCTGTATAAATATTTTTTGTCTTCCTAAAAATGAGTTTCTCTCCATTGCTAAGAGAATCTAGAGTAGCTATGCTGCTATGAATGCTGTGTTCCGTCCCTAATTATTTGTTGGGCAGGAAATTCTTAAAAATCAGTAAAACTCTTAATGCAACAGTTCTGATAAAAGTTCTCATAAAAACATCATTGTCTTAAAAGGGAAGATAGTTGCTCCTGAGACTCTCTTGCTGGCAATGTTTTAGCTACTCAAAACACTGCACTGACTATAAAGTGTAGGTGGTAATCCACCGGGAACCTTCTCTGTGCCTCCCCAAGAGCACATCATGTTCTAGCTATAAAAAACCACCATGTTTTAAACTATATATATTTTGAGAGTTGTTTGAAAACAACAACATAAAAGTTTAATGGCCATTGCATTTCCTTGATTCTTTCTACATACATCCTTACTATTTAACATGTTATACTGCAAATTATCTATTTTTAATGAAATTAAATTTACACACCATCTAGTGGCCAGCATGTAACCCTTTCCTTATAAGCTTCCCTGATCATTTTGACAGGATCTAATAGACTGTTTTTAATAAATACAGCATATTAAGAATACTTTGTATTAAAAAAAATAAGCCCCCCTTGTTTTCCCAAAAGAACAATGAGATACATCCTCCAATATTTTCTTCAAAACTCAGAAGGATAGTAAGGTTGGAATAGATTATGTTTCTTCAACATTCTTCTTTAGCAACTGGATCAGATGTTGCTCCGTAGTCCGTATTATTTTCATGGGTATTTAAAGGAGCATTCTCTCCTTAAGGTTTATTCAAAAGATGAGGTCAAATTTCATTTAAGGGAAAATTTTTATATTATCATTGGACAATAACACAGAGATGAGCAATATGTATTTAAAGAACCACATGAAGAAATTATATATTAATAAGCCAAAGCATTTAAAAATATGAAAAAGAAGATTTGGACTATGAGTTGTAAATTTTAGCTTACCCCATGCAACTGAAAATTGACATGGTTTTGAAAAATTCCTAATTGAAATAAATCCTTTTGTTTAAACAGAGTCAAAATGCTTTGTGTATGCAAGTATTCCTTGTTGCTAAGGAACCGGATTCCTAAGAAAGCAGAAGGATTTTGCTTGTCTTTTAAAGCAAATAAAGAAAGTTTTGTCCTTAGCTTTACTCTAAAAACACGTAAAGAAACTTGATTGAAAACCTGTCCAGGATTTACCTAACATTCTTCAAAGTATGTAAAAAATTATTCTGGAATAAGAATTCACAAAGTAACTTCTGGCCTTTCATATTTCAGTGAAGAAACCTAGCCTCACTAATATTAATTTGCTTATTTTTCAATACAGGTTCTAATTTCCATCCATTTTAGCAGTCTTCTCTCCTAGTTCAAGCATTTCAAAGCTGAGAATCTGAATATTAAAACTCTCCATTTGAGAAATGCACAGAATGTCTACGTAGCACCCCAAAATATCAACAATGGACACTCAGCAGTGAGCTGCAAGAGGTGAGGAAGATCACATATTACTTTGGCTTAACTTCTGTGAATCAGTTAGTGGAGAGTATCCCACAGACTTGCTCAAGATCCTCCAGTACCTACTACCATTTAAGACAATGTGCACTTCTTTTGCTAAACAGTCATGTCAGTTTAAGAGATGCTTGCCACTTCTTGGCCCTAATTCTGAAAACACTTTTACTGCATTTTATTTCTGTGGGGTTTTTCATCTACAAGGAAAGTACTCCTGATTACCACGAATGCAGTTGTGATAAGAATATTTATCTCTGGATCTTCAGTTTTTGTTAAAATGACAGGAGAGGCAGCTTTGAAGTGCATCACCATATACCCATTTTTGACTTTTTCTCTGTTCAAAAAAAAAAGAATATTTTATGAGCTCACAGAAAATTCTAGTCCCTAATCTCTATATCGTTTCTCAGACATGGTAAAATTGCTTGAGGGCACTGTATGTGTTTTCACATTAAATCTCTGACCTTTTTGAAGTTTCCCTGTCACAATTAATTTTTTCTGTGGAAAAAATAATTAAATCACTTATTCTTAGAAATAAAGAAATAAAGTCTTTATCATTCTCTCTCTCCCCCTCTCCTTCCCCCCCCCACAAATAGTTTACTTTCTTAATTTTGCATTTCTAAGACTTTATGTTGTAAAGCACCATTATTCCTGCATGTTCAGTCTCGTATTTTTCATTGTTCTTTCAAAGAACACCCCAAAAAATCTCAGCAATTAGATTCACAATGTACTGACTACTCAGGGTACTCAGATATCCAAAATAGCAGCTTTCCAATGCAAATGATAGTAGAGTGATCAAAGTGATCCATAAATCTCTCTTTTCCCACTTTTCATAATTTTTTACCACTAAAAGAAGCTTTCAAGAAATCTTTTTTCATAGCTGTACTTACACCTTCAATAGCGTGTAATGGAGGAAGGTAATGGGAACAGCATAATTGCTAGAATCAAGAAAGAACATGTCTCATACTGCACTGTTCAGTCAAATGGGTGAAAAAATGAAGACAGATAATGCTGAATTAACTCTATCATGGTGCTGGATTCCTTTCAGCATTCCAACCAGTATTTCACAAAACCTTACACTTTTTCTCTATGTAGGGACAGGAGCTGCAGTATCACAACAAAACAACCAGCATTAACGGATGACACTCACCAACAGGTAACTGGAAAGTGCCATTAGACTGCTCAGCTGAGACAAAAAGGCAGAGAAAAGGAGGGAGCCACTAGGCTCTCTGTTCTGAGACTCAAACCAGGAATATTCATACTGATATTGGCAACAGAATAGGAAATGTTTTGTTTGTCAGCTAGGAACACACAGTGCTGCATCGAGAAGAGAATTGTTAAGCTGCTGATTTTCTCTTCTGAGGGAAGGAGAGGAAGATAACAGGCTTCCTGTGTGACTTTCAGGGGACTATTTGGGGTATTGGCTAATACACAGAAAAAATTCTTAATTCATATTTAGAGCCTTTAGTTGCAAGCATAACTTATGCATTAAAATGAGATAACTTTATTTATCCAAAATTAGGCTATGTAATTGCTTCCTTTTTTCTTCTTTTTTTTAAGGTAAAGAAGAAAACAAGTGATAGATAACACTCCCCTTGTTAAAAGAACACATGCAATAAGTGTACAGATTAACTCACTTATTTGGTTGAGCAATGAAGAACAGCAATTTGTCTCCAGCCAAGGGTATTTAAAGGATATGGAATTTCTGCAACACAGTGAGAAAGAAACCACAGGGAAAACAATTCTTTTGAGGTATGTCATTCCATCACACTGAGCCCAATGGCCAGTATAATAATGGAACTCACAGAGAATGCTGCATTCATCTCTGGGGTCCCCAAGATAAAAAGGATGTGGACCTGTCGGAGCAAGTCCAGAGGGCCACTAAGATGACCAGAGGGATGGAGCACTTCTCCTATGAAGACAGCCTGAGAGAGCTGGGGCTGTTCAGCCTGGGGAAGAGAAAGCCCCAGGGAGACTTTAGAGCACCTTCCAGTAACTAAGGGGAGGTCTACAAGAAAGCTGGAGACAGACTTTTCACAGGGGAATGTAGTGACACGACAATGGGGAATGACTCTAAATTGAAAGACGGCAGATTTATTTTAGATATTAGAAAGAAATTTTTCACTGTTAGGGTGGTGAGGCACTGGAACAGGTTGCCCACTTAAGCTGTGGATGCCACATCTCTGGAAGTGTTCAAGGCCAGTTTGAATGGGACTTGGAGCAACCGGGTCGAGTGGAAGGTGTCCCTGCCCATGGCAGGGGGGTTAGAAGTAGATGATCTTTAAGGTCCCTTCCAACCCAAACCATTCTGTGATTCTAAATAACGGAGATTAAACAGTCTGCTTTTTTTCTAGGTAATTACAAAATAAAACAAAAAGGAAAGATGACCTTTTAATAATTAATGTAGTTTTTGTTGCAGTTGGTGATTTGAAGCGTATCAAAAGACTTTGATGATATATACTCACCATTATTTGTAATGACAGTTTTGTTTCACAGTGCCTCTGCAAAAGAAAAAGTTACCTTCATTGCCCTAAGCCATAAACCAAGAAAAGTCCAACTAATGACTAAGAATAGCAATACAGCACACTCAAACCGCTTTTTTTTCTACAGTCTGTTTGCTGCAGACAGACACTATGAAGGAGTTGATTGTATTTTCTCATCTGGAGACATGACCTTTCTAGTCTAGTTCTGATAGTTACTAAAGATGTAATAAACTCTGTTTTGTCCCACCCCCTCAAACTCTTAGCCTAAAATATCCCAGCTGGCACTGGATCTCCTTGAACTGACCCAGCTCAGGCCCTTCTTCTGCTGGAAGGAACAGCAGCCAACAGAGCAAGGACCCATAACCAAGTGTAGATTTGGTCATGTTTGGCTAATGGTTTGGCTAAGGTGTCTCCTGAGATTCATTCATTGGCCAAATTTGCCACATGGAAAAATTGTAGATTTTAAAGGTTCTGTGTTTTCAGTAATTAAAATTAAGGTGAAGTTTTTTTGGTGGTTTTTTGGTGGCCTTTTTGTTGTTTGTTGTTTTGACAAACTACTGGTACTATCACGTATACTTCTCCATGAATTTATTAAAGACCTGACAAAGCATTTACAGGAATAACTCTAACTAAGTTTTCCATATACAGCAACTAACGCTTGGAAACACCAGACAGTTCGGCCCAGGGATCAACACACCAGTGTTGACCCAACTGAGAACAAAAGCCTTGATTTTTTTCTTTCTTGTTTCTATCTTAACAAGTGTAACAGGACTTTTCTCTATAAATCACATTTCAGCACTTGGGGAACTAAAGAACACAGGTTCAATTCAGTAAGCTGTCTGCATGAGGAATTACCACAACAGTCAGTACGCCTTGCTTCATGAGGGCGTGCATATCATCTTTCATGATTTTCACCGTCACCATGTAGATACCCATGGGGTCAGATTCTGAGCTGATATCAAAGTTAAAAACCAGCTGCTGATGTAGCTGCTAAGGAATTCAGTCTTCCGCTTACCAGTGATTCTGAGTTTAATTTATATAATGACTGTTAATTCTTTGAGAGTTCATAAATACGTTTTCTTTCAAATGTTTGCTCAAGGAAATACATAAGAGCACCTGTGGCAAAAATAATCAAGAATCAAAAGATAAATACAGAAAATGTAACTACCTAGTGTACCTTCATATGCATCTTTTAAAAATGGTTTTGAAGTAGATTTGACTTCAAATTATTAAACAAAAAGGAATTAACAAGTTTGTAGGACTAATTGAATTGGCTCAATTATTAGTAAAGCAGTCAGAAGATAATAATCGTCCTCATTCTACTGAATTGACTAAATTGGCAAATGAGCTGAAGAACTAGCAAAGTTGAACAGGTTTCAAAAATCCTCTGGTGCTTGTAGAGATCAGGATTTATTTGCTTATTTTCAAATAACCTGTGTCTAGATCCAGTAATTACAGGAAACACTCTCAAAATTATAAGGAAAAAGAGCCAACAAGATACTCTGAAGAAAGAAAATGAAAACACACTTTGTTTCAAAAAGTGACTTCACAGCTGTCCAATGCGAACGAACAGCTAAAGTTAAAAAATTAGCTGCTTGTATAAGTACCCTGGAAAAAAATGCAACTTGGTTTCAAACACGCCAGGTACTTTCTGTTTGTTTCATAATTTTCAGCTCTGACCACTCACATTGGTTTTCATTTCTCTTTGAAAATAAGGAGAACTAATCACACAGTTAAAATTTCAGCAGCTGAAGTAGAAGCAGCAAAACTGGATCTTGTTTACAGGAGGATACGTTATCTCCTGGCCTTCATTTCCTTTCAGAAGAAGCAGCAGAATGCGGGAGGGGAGCTTTCCCAGAGAGAGCTCTGTCTCTTTGTAAACACAGTGCTGCTGAATTTGGGCAGTGCTGCCTACAAAGGTTAAAACTGAATACCATCCTCCCCCAATTTTAGGTCATTGTTTAAAATTTTTTTTTTAACTGTTCTAGAAAGCTTTTCCGTTCACTCAGTCCCAGAGCTTCAATGCCAGTTGTGCTATGAAACAACAACAATTTGAAAGTTGTGGTACGGGCAGCTGTGCCTTCCATGTAAGTGTATCCAAAGCACAAGACAAAAGTTCTGGAGAGGAAATGGTTTGGTATTCCCAAGTCATGGGTTACAGAAAATAGGTTGGTAATTTTCCCAAGAGACCAAATAGAATCTGCCTGCTCCTTATCAAAGTCTGCAGAAAGGCATGAGCTTGTTTGTTGTAAGAATAGAAATAAAAACTCATATGTAGTCTGGCATGGCCACTCTCAAGATTACTTGCATGAACTTAACCATGTATCATCTTCCAACGTTAGACATAAAAAAAATTCCGCACAAATGGTAACGAGATGAAAAGTGCATTTTTCCCATTCCATCATAAAGCACTAGATTAATGTGTTACATGAGCATCGCAGGAGACAGGTGAGCTATTGAATAAGCTGTGTGATACTAAAAAATTGGCAAGGGAGAAAGGTATATTGAAAAATAAAGTGAGTGAAATCAGTGTTAAATGCTGCCCATGGAATGTGGAGGGATGATGAATTGCACTCCTTTCATTACAGCTCTCCTATGAAATTCAGATAGGAAATAAAGTTTCCAACCCCAGTAATTGGAATGTTTGCAAGACACTAAAAGAAGATTCAGAGATTTCATTTCCTCTTCTTCCTGCACTGCCATGCTCTGAGAAGGGCTCATCCCTAGAGAAGTGCAGATAGTGTTGTTGACAACACCATCTTTAAAAGAGATTTGTGGTCTAACCTGATTACAAAATAGGAAAATTTGGTGCACTTTCAAGGTCCTTTCCAGCCACAGGCAATATACAAATACTTGCCCTGCTGCCCTCATGCTCACAGGAACTGCCAGCAGCCCTGTCACCAAAAACATCAGGGAAAACCCTTGTCTGCATCTCTGATATAAGAGCTCTGGTCATATCAACCACTCTCACTCATCTTTCATTACTAAGTCCTAAATCTAAATTAATTCCTTTTAATATATTATTAGCCTTGAGTTTTCATAATAGAGCTACATAGTTATAATTAGCAATATTTTTCAGTATTTCAGAAACAGAGTAACCTCATGAATGCTCTCGTACTTTAAAGCTGGATTGGTTTTAGATGTCACATGTTTAAGAGTTACATGTCTCTCTGTTTCTGTTGCATCAAATCTCATCATAGCCTGACCTCTGAAAGCAGTTCAGAGGAGTTCTATTACTATTATTATTATTGTAATTATTATTATTAGGAAAAGAGACACATAAATGTATCTGCTATACACTCTAACCACTCACAATTTTTAAAGACTTGATATGCACACACAGAATATGGAATATGATTAGGTTTTTTTCATTATAGGAACCAAATCAGCCAAAGGCTTGAAGTAAAGTATAATTCCCCTCCATCACTTAAAAGAGCACTACAATAACATCTGTAAAGGCAATAAAAAAGCTTTAAATTCCAAAAGAACAAAGTTTTATTTATAGACTAATATGAAATCACAATGAATTTTTTAAACTAAGAAATCTCAAGCAACTTGTTCAGACAGCCTAGAAATACATGGGGGATAACTGTCCCTACTCTTGCACACTGTGTCCTTGCCAGTGGGTCCTTACTTCCTGGCTTGATTTTAGATGAATCAACAGCTTCAAGTTGCAGAAAATGCTTCACAGTCCTCTCTTGTCCCTAGAAAGGTTATTTTCCTTGATTGTGATAACTGGCTTCCTAATTCTCAGCAGTCCCTTTTCCTCAATCTGAGACTTTCTCAGTCCACAGGCTTCCAGACCTTTCTGAGGAGGCTGTTCTCCACAGCCTGTGAAAACTTCTCTCTTCCTGAGTAACTGTTTCCACAGGAGAAATCCCACCTTCCTTCCATAGGCACTGACATCTTTAATTTTTAATTTAAAAGGGCATATCATATGAACAGCAAATTAAGCATAAAGTGTCCATTTTTCAGTGTCCATAAGACAAAAAGCTTGTGATGCCTTAGGTTTTAGCTTTTATATTTTGCAAATTCTGTATTCTCTGTATTCCTAGTGTGTAACTTTGAACTGTCTTGCAGCATGTTAGCTGCTGTCCTCTCATGCTAAGATAGACATAACAAAGCCTCTCCGGGCTTGCTCTTCAAGGACACTCAGACTGTCCTAGGCCCAAAATGTGTAAACCAGCATCTGAGAAGGGGGGCAAGCTGGGGGGGTGGTTACCTTATTAGCTAAAGTTTAATTGGCGAATTTATGCTGATATGCAAATGGACCAAACCCATAACAGTGGGAAGAACTCGTGACTTGTCGTCCATCTTGGGGTCCATTCTGGAAATAGCCTCTGGCTCCCCAGGGTGTACCTTTGAAGGCCTTTTAAATAAATATCACCTTTATTCCCTTACCCTGTCCAGTCTCTGTTTCCAGGTTGGCCTTTTTAGGCATCGCTTGTATATTCCCATATATGCTATTACTGGAATCCAGAGTTTGAGACTTTTTTTCCTTTTAAGACCTTGCAGAATATCCTGTCTTGTCTTTTATCTTCAAGACTTTTTCCCCCTAGAAGCACAGGTGTTTGTTGAATTCCCAATCCCCTAGTTAATCTCTGCTTCAGGCTCAGACTGATTCATGGTCATAGAATATTAGAATCATTAGGGTTGGAAAAGACCTCTAAGATCATCAAGTCCATCTTTCAACCAAACACCACCATGCCCACTAGAGCATATTGCAAAGGTAAGTGAGTAATGCTCACCATAGAAAATGATCCAGCTTCCTAAATACCTGACACTCTCTCATTCCAAAATAAAATTTTGATTGCTGTATCAATCCATTACTTTTTAATACTCATCACAGAGATAAAAAGCACCTTGCCAGTTACTTTTTCATTACATTAGTTCTGGAAAGTCATCTTTTGAGAAATAAGAGATAATGAGTGATAGCTACAACAAAAAGAAACTTCCTACGACATCGTTTCAATTTTCAAATATACATCTATATGTTGAAGTATATACTTCTTTTGAAAATAAGCTCAATGTATTTGTTGACTAAGTGCAAATTATACATCTATATATTGAAGTATACACTTCTTTTAAAAATAAGCTCAATGTATTTGTTGACTAACTGCAAATTTTACTAATAATTTAAAGAAAGTATGAACCTGGGAAGTTTGAGTTAATGGTGTTGAGCATTTCCGCGGGATCCTTTTTTTAACTGTTGTCTATTACATAAGTATATCAAATAAAAAATTAAAAGAGTTGAACCTTATCTCCTGGCCTTCCCCAGCCAGTATTTGCATATCCATTAATGTTACTGTAGATTGGATTTCAAGGTGGAGGTCAGTACAGTTGGCAGCAGATCAAGAACTAGGAATTGACTCAAGAGTTGGGTGATGGCTCCTGCCCTGAAACACTGACATCTGTAATTCATAGAACACAGTACTCTTTTTTGAGTGCTGAAAAGGAGTTAAAGCACAGGATAAAATTGCAAGAACCTCTAAAGAACATAAAGCGAAGTAGACCATACATAGGTCTCCACATTTGGTTAGATAGGAGAGTTACTGAGGTGTTTTCTGAGAGACCTGACCACAAAAAGAGCTAGATGAACTGTCGGAGGAAAGCATGGAACATACTAAAATATAGGAAAAATGAAAAGAAAATTGTAACCAAGCTAGGAATGGACAAAGTCCCTCTACTGTTTCCATTAGTGATGTAAAGCGTCTGGCACGACTGTCAACCAAAGATGGGCAGCAGCATCCAGACCTTGTCTGAATCATTAGGTGACCAGGGATTTATTTGAAGTCATAAGTCTTCATACTACATTAGTCCAGTTTTACAGAGCAAATTCAGTGAAGTCAAGGACTTATAATAAGCACCAAGCTGGCACAGCACAGTGGAGAAATGCCCCTCGCATTCTTACAGTTGGGCAGGTGGGGGAACTACTGTGTTGCAGAATGGAGAAAGTTGGTTTGATGTGTGGGCTTTGGCACCTGGTGAGCATTTTTGCAAGGAAGTATTTTACTGTAATTTAACTTTCATTCTAAGGCATGACACATCCTTTCCAGCTAATTGCTCTATTTCAGCTTTTAAAATGAACAGCTCTTTCTCTCTTATGTTTCAGCTCATATATTGTAATGATATTACTGCTACTGTTAAAGGTGACCTGGAAATGATTTTAAATGATTTGCTTCTTGCTTCTTCATTCGTTTACAATGAATAAAAATGCCTAAGAGATTCTAGGCTATTTCTAAAGCATATCCCCTCCCTCTGCTCTACTCCCCCTTTCTATTTTTACTTTATATATGTCATCTCTCATATTCCAGCTTTACTCATGTTAGAAACGCACATGATATATTCCTAACAGCCATTTTAAGTTGAAGAAGTAATAAAGATTTTTAGGACAAGACTCAGCTCTGTTACCTGATGTGCTATACAGATTCTTACGAGTGTTGTGCTACTCTGGGGAACTATCTGGCCTTCATCACTTCTGCACTGGGTCTGAAGCTCTGCAGTCATTCCACTCACTTGTTAGATTCTTCATTTTATGATTGATGATTTTGGTATGGATTTGCCTTAGAGAGGCCAAGAGGCAAGAGATGCTGTCAGAAGACCTACAAGCTTTTGCTGAAGGGTAGGCAAAAAGAGCACCCATGTACTGAGGTATCAACATTCAAGACAAATAGAACTCCCCAACCTCCCAAACTCTAATTCATACCACAAGATAATACCTGTGGGCCTTATTAAGATTTATCCTCTTAGGTAAGATATTCCGATTAATTTTGAAAGAATTAATTTCAAAAGAAGACGTGAATTCTAACTTTGCAGGGAAAAAAAAAACATCCAGAATCCATAGTTTTAAAAAGACTGCGATGCAAAGATGTTCTCTCACCCAGAGCCAGGTCAGAGAAGCAGCTGCCTCTGGGAATGTGAGTACTCCTTAATCTTTCATTTTATGTGAGGCATAAAGAGATCAAACCAACTTTTAAAACACCTGAGCAACAGTTTTGTTAGGCAAAGAAGAATAGTGTTCTCTCCTTAATTTCTGTTAAACTGAAGCATTTACAAGATGTAAAGTCCCTGTGGGGAGCATAACGTGAAAATCCACTCAGTGTGTGTGTGTTTCTTTAGGAACTTAAAGTGCTAGCAACTTGATTAATTTAACTTCTTTCCCCTTCAACCCTAAAAGATGAGAACATTCTGAAATGTATAGTGAAAAATCTTGATACAAAAAGGATTTCATTCTGTGCAAAACCAAATCAGACATTTTTTCATAGAGAACTATGCATGCTGTAATCATGGGGTATCACAAGAGCATGAGGCTGCTGCAGTCAAGGATAATTTGAAACCCACAGGTAGGCAAAGATCAAAATGCACCTTCAGTTCTACAGAGGTGTTGCAGAGATGAGTGGACAAACAGGTTAAACAAACCACTGGATTTCTGAAGCAAGTGATGTATTCAGTATGGTTGGCTCCAGCAGTACAAAAACATGTAACCAAGACAAACAATAAGAAAAGTTTGTTGTTCTCAGAAGAAATTGCCACATTCTGCTCCCAGGTGTCAGATTTATACTATTAAAAAGACTGTATTTTAATCTCAAAGAAACTATTTGAGCAACAGAGCACTCAAAATAAGCCAAAAACCCATTATGTGGATCAGGATAGATAAAACTAAGATGATTAGCTCAAGAAAAGGTCCTATCAATTTCTAATGTGCTTATACTGTCATAACACAGTTTAAATTGTGAACCCCCCATAACATCCCTCTTGATATTTTCTGAAGGAAAAGGAAGGCTTTAGTAAGGCTTTTAACTATGTCCCATAACATATTCATGGACTAACTGCTGAAGCATAGGTTAGATTACTGTACAGTGAGATGGCCTGAAATCATCTGAACCATAAATATTATTCCTCTTTTCCAAAATACAAGAACAGTTAAAAAAGAATTCCTATAGAGTAAAATTTAAAAATAAGCTATGTATCATCAAAATGTTTCATTTCCCACAAAAAGAAAAAAGGCACCCATGATTTTAAAATAGACTCTTAAAAACCATGCACCATCTTAAAGTGAAGGATGAGTCCAAGGAGAGAAAACTGAGAGTGCATCTCATAAAATAATAAAGTCTGAAGGTTAATAAGTATTTGGAATTTTTAATACAATTAAATCTCTAATAAAAAAATCTGATAATCGTTATCTCTATAGTCTGTGATCTTAAATATGATACCATGTATCTATAAAAAACATGTCAAAATAAATGTAGGAGTCTTCTAGAGACTAAAGTGAGTTGTAAATTAGAAATTTAGTGATTTAATAGTTCTTAATTTGTTAAAAAACCTCCATAAACTCATTAGCTTCTACTAGACAGGTTTCCCTACCCTTACAAAGAAAAATAATAATTTTTATTTTTAATGACCACTGGTAAATATCATTTACTATAAAAATATTAAAATATCAGAAAATCTTCCTATGAGACATATGTATAGAATTTTCTGGAGATGGTGAATTCTGTAAACAATTATACTCCAATATGGACCTCTTATATTTCAGAGCACCAGGAAAGGGAAATGGGTTCACAACAGAGACTAAAAAACTAAAAAACAGTTTTTGCAACCATTGAGGGAAGTGTTACTGGTTTGTTGTTCATGTTTAATTAGTTTTCCAAATGCTTTAGTCAAAATCTCGATAGTCTGCCATCATTGTTAAAATCTAGTCTTTCCTCAAAGTATTTACAGGATAACTGATGCCACAGATTACTTGTCATCAAAGGCATAAGATTAGACACAAAAATAAAATGCTGACAAAACATACTTCAACAGCAATACTCAGAACAGAAAGTGTATAATAGAACTTTTAAAGCACTTTTTTTTTTTTTAGATCTTCCTTTACATAAAATGTGTTTTCTTACTGACACTGGTATTATGATTTTCAGACAGACCAGGAGTGCATTATACAAACTGTGACTGGAAAGATGGCAAGTTTTTGTTTGTTGGAGTATTTTCATCTGCCTGTTTTTGACAAGGTCAAAAACCTCCTTTAATTCAAATTTACATTTGGCTGATGATGAAAAGTAGCTATATGCTTTGACATAAAATAACACACAGTATCAAGTAATAAACATTTGAAAGCATTCCTGCTAATAACTGAATTCAGCACAGCAACTGAGCAGAAATATCCATCTTTGTCAAACACTGTGCTTCCTAAGTGTTCTGCTAATCACTTGTAAGCACTGAACACACAACTCACTGAAGTCTCATTCTATTGTTTGCATTTCAGATGAACTATAATTCAAACAAACAAGGAGACATTTTAGAAAGTGTTGCAGAACAAATCTTTAGAATTCTCCTTTCTTAAAAAAACCCGAACCAACTGAACAACAAAAAACCAAAAAACAGCAAGCAACAAACCCACAAACTAGAAACCAGTCATGAAAAACACACACGGAGAAGGAGTTCCTTTTCTTAATTCCCACCCTAATTAGTGTCTGTCAAGAAAAGTTACAGAAGCACTGTATTTTGTGGTGTGTGAGCCATGGAAAACCAGGAATGAAAAAGTTTAAATCCTTCTGAATCAGCACCTGCAAATCAGAGATGCCACAAGCACAGGTAAACTAAGCTATCAAACTCTGCTCCTGCTGAGAGAAATTCTCTCCTTGTCACAGAATTTTTGTGGGGGTTCCCATATGATTCCTTTAGACTCTTACCTAGGTACCTCCAGTAATGTAATTTCTAACAGCAAGTAGAGCTTAAAGCTCTGAACAAGGTGGTGTTAGAAATTCAGCTAATGTCTTCATGTCACTGAACATCAGTACTAAATATTTTTTGGGTTTGTGTCTCTGAAAGCAGCAACCACTTGTATGACAATGCAATTGATATTCTCTATGGGCACAGAATATGTCTGTGTACACTTTATTTTCATATCTGAACTCAAACCAATGCTACTCTATGAATGCACAATAAGAATAATCTGTCTCAAGCCTTAAAAAGAACATGCCCTTGGATGTTGTTGTATTCCTTTCCTATTTATCTGATCTAGAGAAGACTTTCACAGAGCTGATATTCTTTTATTAGAATTCATTAATAAATTATGCAACTGACATCTGAAATCCCATCAACAGTCATTTGCATGACAGAAAACTTACACTGGCAGCACTTCTTTTTCAACAAGGTCAAAAATCTCCATCAGTTAGTTCTGCATCAAGTCTAGCTGCTGAAGCATCAGTATACATGGCTGTATACTTCCATGGTAAAATTCTTCATTAACAAAGAATAACCATGCACAAATAATGCAAAATATGCATTGAAGGTGACATCTGAAGAAAAAGAACAGCAACAGAAAACTCTCTTTCCTTTACTGCTTCTGAAAGATAGGCTTTTCCTATGTCCTCTGAGGCACTGTCACTTGCTTTATAATACAATTCTATTGGGAAAAAAATGCACTAAATATCATTTTTAACTTACCTTTAATATTACTTTCATAACCATTAAATCAACAGATTATTCCTAATAAATCTGGAACTAGGTCTTTCAGTCTCAATTTACTTTTCACTACTTAGAGAGTTCTTTTAATTTAGCATATACTCTTTGCTAAGCATGTCCTTTGATGCATAAACCAAACAAACCCACCATATAGGCCCAGATATTGAAAGTTCAAAGTCAAATCACGGATTCTGACATTCATCTGAGTTGATAAAAAACTAAGAAGGGTTTGAAATATTTTCACACTAGGATTTTTCTGAAAGACCTCTTCTGTTTTTATAACACTTTGTTTGCTTCCCTAACTCTTCTTTCCCTTTTCAGCTAGCTGCTGAAAAGAGATGCATTTCAGAGATGGGAAAGATAAAGGAGGGGGAAGAGAAGGACAAAATTAAAATTTTTGGAATCCTATAAAGTACTCTAGAAACCATCTTTATCTCATTCTGAAGTGAAAAAAAGCAGTAAAGTAGAATTCAACACTATGAACCTATACAGGGTTCTTTCCCTTTTGTAGTGTAATTAATGAAATGTTCTCCTTGACACATTCTTATCCATAAAACAGCTGCACAAGTTTTAGACTTCTTGTTCATTTACAGTCTATAACAGTCAGATTCATGTAAAGGAGAGGCTGGGAGAAGCAAATGAAAAAAGTAAAAATGCCCAAACTCTGTAGCGTTTCTGTCAGAGCACTGCTAAACCAGACTTAACTAGTCTCCCAAATTCATTGATATCAATTTTTTTACAGACTTTTTATCCATTATCTAGGAAAATTATGAAACAATGAATTTTTGTCTTGAAGGCGACTCATAAGGGACACCTTAACTCCAGCACACAGTGAATCACAAACAGAGCTATGAATCCCTAAAATACAAATAATTCTGTATTTTACATTCCACTCACTGTGCAACACATCCCACTAAAGCCTACCTCTAGGTTAGCCCACCAACTATTTTCAAGTCCCAGATATTATGGATATTTGAGTGCATGTAGAGTGAGGTCTTAAAAAATTCTACATTATTAATCATTACATTAGTAACTTTTAATCAAGGAACTCATCAAGAAAGTAGGACAAGGCCAGTCCGGTCAACCTGATGCTGATTATCACACAGATGTGTTATCATGCACTTTCTCAAAAGATTTTGTTTGGATTTGAGAGCAAAATTATTTCTAGTATCAAACCATGTGCGTCCTTTTTTTCCTGTTATAAGCTCAAGCTAACAACTGTGATTAGAAAATTAAATGCAAATACTTCTGAAGAAATAAGATGAGGGGAACAATTCCATGATTTGTCATTGCCATCAACAGGCCTACACAGTACAGTGCAATTACTGTGGATGAGGCAAGCAAGGCTAGGTACAAGTGAGGATCTTTGACAGGCAAAATTTCTGTTTCTGTTATTTCACTCTACTATGCATAGAGACCCTTCAGATCAAAAGACTCTCACCTCTAGAAGGACGAACTTCTAACATGCTATCGACTACAGATAAAAATTAGATAAGATATCTGCTTTCTAAGCTAACAAACTGGTTGGAGAGTTTATTTCCTGGTTTTCAGTGTTGCACAGCAGGGTAACCTGGGTTACAACTTGAGTGAAAAGCTTCTAAGCTGCAAGCAAGTGTGGTGAGAAAACAAAAGAAAAATGGGTAAAACCCCATTAGGTAAGAAAAGCAAAATTAAAGATGGAAGAAAGTGCTAAGACAGAGGCAGTCAGTAACTCAAGGATTCCAGAGGTAAAATTAATACAAATGTACAAAATGGTAAGGAAAAAAAGCAGGTAATTGGAAAACTGTTCCTCATCAGCAGTGCTGTTCAGGCTATGGGACCAATCATAGGATGGGATCAATGGGACCAATCTTCCCCTCTGACTGATGACTGCCAGGCTAAACCAACTCATGAGGGGACGGACTTACTGGAGGGTGTCTAGCATATTAATAATTTACCAGTATCTCATAAGTTCCTATTATGTAATAATTAATTGGTTACCTATTGTATCAGCTGAAAATTTCTACTTTGTATTCTTTAATAGTGCAGAACTGCTTTTTTAAAAATGCAGATAGGAAGTGTAACAATAAATGAGTTGCAGTTGTTATTTGTACCTACCCATCTGTGAAGCTGCCTAATGTGAGCTGGCTTAAATATGGTGGTGTCAATAGCACTTCATGGTTTGAGCAATGACATTGAAAACTCAGTTTCAATACCAAAAAAACTAGAAGCCTTGGTACGTACAGTGGTAGCTTCACTTGGAAATGTATTTTCTCTTTTAAACTGCTGGAAATACATTCAATTTTTCAATTACAGTGTACATGAGAATTCATGGTAAGGCAAGAGGCTATATGCTGAGAGAATCACAACAAAAGTCACTAATTCAAATGGGTTTTTCAACATCCACAAGTTGCTGCATTTTTCAGACACATCATAGGAGGTGAAAAAAGTAAACTCGCCAAAACAATCCTGAGACACTTGGCCACCCACCTTACCCAATATTTTTTTTTATTCCAGAAACATAGTCCACCAAACAAAAACTTTTCCAACTAATATCAGTATTTTTTATTTAGAAATTTGGCAGGTGCTGAGGACTGTAATGCTTGGCCCAGAAACCTTTGTCACTCATTCAAAATAAGAAAAATTCATTTTAGAAAGCAGAAAATTGGTGGAAACCATGTATTTGTAGACCTCCTTCTACATCTGTTTAACTAGAATTGCTCCAGACAGAAACCTGCACCATATTACATCATGCAGTTTGAGTATTTGGCTCTACCTCCCTCACCAGTACTTGAGCCTCTGCTGTTGAAAGTTCTTAGCATCTACAGAAGTCACTCTCCCTCACTTTTGGGGTGATAGCTCCTCTGACACCCTTTCATTTCCAAAGACAAGGCACAGGGAACCACCTTGTATTCCTGATGCAGCACACCACATCAATTTTCCTCCTCTATTTCCTGCTTTTTCTCTATTCCCCCTTATCCCTAGTACTCCTCTCATCTGAAAGTAAAACTGCAAGATAATGGAAGAACAAAGAAAACAACTTTAGCTTTCCAGTTAGTGCTTTCATTCCTCCTCCTTTTCCCCTCCCTGCCTTTTGGTTGTTTAAATGGTTGTATGTTCTGCTCAACTGTGTTGTCTGTTACCTCTGCCTTTCACTGCCAATGACCTTCATGCCAGGAAAAAAATCAGCTCGTAGACATGAAAGTCTAAAAATACACACAGAGCATTTTTACCTACGTTTTATTCTACAATACTTTCCCTCTTTGGAGACACAAAACCCTCTTTCTCCAAAGATAAATCTTAAAGGATATCAATAAGTCATTCTTTTGCCTTTCAGATAAAGTATCATTAAGCACAAAAAAACTTACGTGTTCTGTATTCCTCCCATCTTTTGTTTCAGGGCTTTATGTGTTTCTCAAGACAAAGCAATAAAGTTTTATTCTTTTTGCAATTTGTTTTTGGTCTGCTTAGACAAAATAAAATATTTGCAATATTTATTCCAAATTAGCTGTAGCAACATGGTCTAAATAAAGACTGTTTCATAGCAGTCTATTACAAAAAGGGACTATATACAGTATTTTAAGAGCTACACTGTTATTCTCAATTCTTCACCTTCTACAGAAACCAAGCTAACACTCTGCATAGATATTGACTTATAAAACCCTATCCAAAGGAGCACAGAGCTAATTTTGTCACAGTATCTCACCATAAAGGTCAAAATTGCCTGACACAAAATAGAAAATAACATATTTTCCACCGGCTGGACGAAGAAATAGTCTTCAGAAAGCAACTGGAGCATCCCATCAAGTCATATTTCCAAAAAATCACAGCTACTCTGAATTCTTTAGGTAGCAAAAGTGATTTATAGGTTGTTTTCGTCTGAGTTGTCAAACATGAAAACATTATACTTACACAACTCTAAAAAGCTGTGGAAGACTAATGTAGTTGTTAAGGATACAAAAGTAGATATTAAGATGTGGAAGAAAGAAGAGATGCCTCCACATCCCTTCCTCTACACAGACTCCAGTATAGTCAGGACACATTTACATGTACAACATGTCACATATCCAACATACTAAACTAATTTAAATCAGTGTCCCCTGTCTCTTCCCAACACCATTTTTCTAATGACATGGCCTTCCCTTTGGCTTAACCTGCTCTCTCATTTTCAATATATGCACCCAATTTCTGAATTGCCATTGAAGTGTTTTTATATCAACCTTCAGCTCCTTCCCTGGGTCTCTCAAGTGTAAAAATCCATACTCTCCATTACAAGCCTCCCAGATGTTCCACACTTCTTGCTTGCCTCCATCCATCCATCCATCCATCCATCCATCCATCCATCCATCCATCCATCCGTCCATAATCCAAAATTGGTTTATTCCTCATTGCCTAGCAAGCTTCTTGCATCAAGGCAGAAATGTGACACTGTCCTTGCAAACAAGGACACTGATCTTCATTTTCACATCCTCTGTGTAGATGGAGACTTCATCGACCAGGATTAACTTGCACAAACTTGTCTTCCAAATCCAGTCATCACTGCCTTGCACGACTAGCACACCTAGCCTCCTCCAAGGAAGAGAAAGCATTTCTTTGACAAAGATGCTGGTGTCACTGCAAAGATGAACTCACAGTATGACTCCCCCTGAATAGCCCTTTGCCTAGTCAGATGTCACTCCAGCTGACATCCCCAACAAGTCACAGCCTTTAGTGCTCAGCTTCTACTCTGCTGGTGCCAAGTAGGCAAAATAAAATGGCTGCAAGAAATATGTTTTTCCGGAGGAGTATGAGCAAAAAGCAACAAAAACAGAGAATGAAGAACCAAGAGATACTGGTTGAAGAGCAAAAGAAGCAGAAAGGCCAAAATCAGATTTTTTCTGGAGTTGCTCGTGCCACTTCAAATTGTGGTCCAGATTTAGTTCACGCAGAGTATCTACAGTTGTTGTTGTCTCTTACTCTGCTGCCCAAGAACATTCCCCAAGATAGCTAGGAGTATTTCAGAATAAAAACTGAAACATGAATTCTCTCTTTTCACAACCTGGCACTTATCCTCACAGACTGACAGACTGCCTAGAAATGTAGATGTTCTGTAGAAAGCCAACTCATGTAAAAATTAGCGTGCTATGCATAACCCAAAGGGACATGTCATAACATCACCCATAATCAACAGTCAGAAGAATAATGCATTAGTTGTAATGTTTTATAGAAGAAGTGACTAGTAAGATACTGAGGGAGCACTGTGTATGGTAATGTAAGAATATGTATTTCAGTGCAATGATCAGTGTAGGGAAGAAAAAAGTAAGGGCTCAAAGCAGCACTCTTGCATCCCTCTCATTTCAGGAAAATTCAGGTTTAGAACAATATTCTGTGTTGAATACCAAGTAGATGAGCCTCTGAACAACAACAAAACATTCCTTCTGCATATAAGATTTCAAAATTGTCATAGGCAGCAATACAGATTTTAGACGCTCATTTCATAATTTGTATTGCCAGGGCCTTGAAGATCTTTTAGTTGTTTGTTTCTAAACTTAAAATTAATCTACTTTTTGAAACCTTAATATATATATATATATATATAGTCAGTGAATTCTCCTCCTGAGTTAAGTCAAATTTCCTCTAGAGTCAGACATTATTTCCTGTAGATGTCTCTGGGAGCCAGCTGTATACTTTAGGAAATAGTATCAGAGGTTACCTGATATCTCAAGAGACAAAGCAGCTGAGTGATAAATCTCTACAAATGGAGACAGTTGCTCTACTGCAGAAGCAAAGGCCAAGCTTAACACTAAAAATCCAGTCAGCAGCCACATTATTTTCTATTCTGCAACCCCACAGCCTTGCTATCTTTCCTCCCAAACATGTAAGACTGCTGAAAAACCGAACAAAAAAGTCATGTATATCATCTTTGCAACTGCAACTTAGGGATGCTACTTTCACCTTTCTGACTTTCAATTTACTCACTTGGAAAAAAGCAGAAGAAATAAACACTCACTAAACAGTCAATTTATAACAGAAATAGACATTTATGAGAGCTTCTAAAATCATGTGATTTTCTAACTTGAAACTTAGATCACAGTCGACCTGAACTAAGCTGAGTTAAAGGCAGTGCCATAAACCCACTTGTTCAGAATGCCATTGCTGCTAGTCTCACTACAAGTTCAAGGAAAAAGATTAAAAAAAGGTTTTATTTTTTCTCCCTGGAATTAGCTCACGAGTAGCTCATGTTACACCACAGGTCTTAGATAAAACTGAAATTGGGGCCCATGATCAGTGAAAAGCTCTTTTGCTAAATCTTGAAAAGTAGTGTTTTCTCTATTGAAAGAAAAGCCTTAGTCATCACTACATGGTAATTTACATCCAGACAGCCTGAAATGTAATTGCTGTCAACACTTCAGTAAGAAACAAGTTTTTCATGCAATGGCTTATTTAAGAAGCATTTACTTAAATTCCTTAGGCACTATAGTGCATGAATGTCAGTTTCTCACCTATGGCAGTTATTTTATTTTGTTTAGTTCTAATAGATGGCTGGTTTTTCCTAGAAGAAATGTCTTTTTTGGTTTTTTTTTTCTTAATTCACTTTTGAACTATTTATCTTTCCTTCAATTCACATACAGATTTTGGCCATTTCTTGAAATACAATTTATCTGATTTTGCTGAAGTATCAGTAACTCATGTAGCCATCCCAGTAATCTGTGAAATGGGTGATCTTCATTGAAAATGAGGGGAGCTAGGGGAAATGGAGACTTTTACCACCTAGGTAAACAGGGAACTAGCAATGCCATGGAATCATTTTACAGTGTAGCTTTGAGTAAATAGGTCTGCTTTGGAAACGATAAATGTTCCTTTGTGAAGAGAGTACTGAAACTCCCTTTTGAAAAATATCACTTCCAGAGGAAACTGGACTAGAATGCTTACAGTGAAATATTTTGTGAATGGGTCAAAAAAAATTCTTGACTTTTAAAATCAGTCCTAGAAGTACAAGGAATTAAGTTAGAAGGGATTCTTTGGGAAGTTATTCTGAATTTTTTTTCCCCTACTCATTCCAGCATAAACATGGCATTATGAGTAGATTAGGTGAGTTTTCTTTTGCAGTTAAATAAATAAGCATAACAACGTCCAGTTTCCCTTAGACAGAAGACAAAAACTCTTCTGTATCAGGTTCGTACATACACAGGAAGTGATTAGGTCCCCACCTACACCGTCTTTCACTCTAAGCTCTAGCTGGTAGACTATTCCAAAGCTTGTTTATTGCAGAAAAAGGCAGTGCAGCAAATATGTGGTTAACTAGATCCATAGCATGAGAGATATTATAAGGACATATTTAAGTAACATAAAGGATATTGTTCATTGAAAGAAAATAAAGCATATTAAATAAAGATATTTTTAATCCATCCCTTTTTTAGTAAAAACTATCAAGATTTCCAGGAAGACAGACTTTTTCACAATGACACCAAAGCCAAATGTCCTATAATACTCAGTAAAAGCAAGACCAGATGCAATTATATAATTTGTAGCTGGTATGTTACACCACGGTCTGGTAACCTTTAGCTGTCACCTAAATAAAACATTGCTTTGGTTCCATGAGAATCAGGCTTCAGGAAACACCCTGTGAATAGGTCCAATATGCATTAATCTAAACAACAAGTAATACTAAACTCTAAAAAGGAGTGTCAAAACCTTAAACTATTGAATTCTATACCTTATCTAATTCTATTGACATAATCATTGCTATAGACTATGAATCAAATCTTTTGTGGCCAAAATATTTACAAAACAGACAACTGAATGAAAGGCTGAGGGACACCTGGAAAATAAGTTTCCTTCTCAATTGAAGGGCAAAATCCTTAGAACAGATGTTGTGCCTATTGATACTGGCAAGTGAAATAAAGTGTAAAATATTATATGCACCAAAATATTTTCAATGGTTTTAGCATGATACTAACAAAAATACAACTTAATCTTTCATAGAAGACACTTTCTAAAGATTTGAGCTACAGCTTCTTACAGGATCAGAATAATGGTTCAGGAATAGGTTGATTGCAAAATAAATTACTCCAACTATTTTAGAAGCTGTTTGGGATACCTTATGTATCTATAAAAGAAAGTTAAGGAGATTTCACACATCTTAAATCAGGTGTGCATTTGTGTTGAATCAGACCAAATAAACAGATGCCTCCCTTAATTTAATCCACTTTAAGAAGCATGTAGTATGATAGGGCTGGGGTTTTTTTCCCCCAAAACTACTTCAGTTACAATATTCGAATAGGTAATGTATTGCTCCTCTCCAGCATAACAATTGCATTTAGTTTTGAGTCAGTATTTATCAAACATCTCTTTTGGTGATCTAACTATGTTGATGGACTCAAACCAAGTGGTTAAGTTAAAAACCTGGATGACGTCCCAGTGTGGTGTTCTTTGGTATTGTCTGTGTCCTTCTTCAGGATTGAGGCACATACTTCTACATCTTTCTCATGTACTCTCATGTTAACTAATAATAATGATTTTCTCCTTAGGTAATCCACTGAGATAACCTGATATAGAAAATCATTTTTCCATCCCTTTAAATTGAACAAGAATTTCAAGGAGTAGGAGAAACAAACCCTAAAACCATCATCAAAATTATCATTACCAACTCACACCTACATCTGACTTTGATCTTGCACTGAAAGAGATTCCTGTGGGCAGATTAAGATCACCAAGATAAGCCTTTTTGTGAGCTCCTTTACATGCAAGTTCTAAATCTTCCTCGATAACATCCTTAAGACCATTCTGGAATATTTTTATATTCTGTAAGCACAAATTCTGAAGTCACACAGCTAGGGGATAATATTCTAAAGTATACCTTTTCCTCAGTAGGCAAGCCCCATTGACCTCATTGTTCCCTATCTCCTTTTGAATCCTTCAATCTGAGGATAGGTCTGTCAGTGCTACTGAAATCTGAAGCTATTTCTTCTCAACACAAAGTTAAATGAGACCATTCCCTGGGTGAATGAAAATATGCTGCACATAGTAGAGTTCTCAGATAAACTGAAAACCCTAGTTAAAAATCAATTAAGAAATGCCAAACACTTGGGGCTATTGAGTGTAGGAGCATATACACTTTATTGCTAAGCCTAGATTTAAAACTCTAACAATATTAATAAAATAATTTTGTTTCTTCCTCAAAATAAGAATATATAACTAAAAAAAAGGATAGACCTGAAGGCATTATCCTATTTTAGATGTCTGATAGTCCTAAATAATTGTGCCCCTTGCAGTATTATTAAGTGTGCCGGTAAAATGCAAAAAATAAAATCAGTGTAAGTGGGAGACACTACAGATTGCTAATGTTCAGAATTCAAGGAGTCCTGCTGTAATAAATGCATCCCCATATTCAATGAGTAACAAGCACAACAGAGTTAAAACTGCCCTACACTGATTCTCCCCTGAAGGTAAACCAACTACATTGCGATGCTATAAATGCCTGCCTGGCAACAATTGCTGTCTGGAAGCCAAAGCCACTGCATTCTAGTGACTAGAATTCAGTTTAGCTTGAAGAGACAAAGGCTGAATACAAATTTTACACTGCTGGAGATCAGTACCGAGTAGAGACAGCCATGTATGCTTTTGCTAATACATAAAGAGGAGGGAGGAACTGGGAAAGCTTGTACAAAACCTTACATCTATTACACGATATACAACATAAAAAGAAAAAAAATCCATAAGCCACCACATGATATTTGTCAGTTGAAAGTAAAAATCTTGGACTTGTTTTGATATTTGCCCAGAAACATGATGTCTTAGGTGACCTAAAAAAATTTGTGTATTCCGTATCTTCTCTATGCCAACTTGCCCCAGATTATCACTGTCTTGTCTCTTCAAAACCCAACAACTCGGGAAACGAACTTCTGTGTGTTACCTAGGATTCATGGAGGAGAGGTGCAATGTGTCCCTTTAAAAAGGGAATGGACATGAGGCTGTGTCCGCTTTCTGAGTCGCAACACAGAAAGCTGCATTTCACACTCCGAAATTACTTTGGGGCAGATTTCACAATACCCTCACTGCCTGCTGTGGGAACCCACTTCACAAGTTTTTCCAGCTGCTGCCTGCAGCCACAGAGCCATGCCAAAAAAGTCGGACTCTCTGTCCACGAGTTCCAGCTGCTGCCCCAGTTCCAGCTGCCTGCCATTCTTGCCAAGGAAGGGTTGGACCTGCAACTTGCTGGGAAGTCTCTTCCAGCAATACCAGCAGCATCGGAGCCTTTTGGAGTTTTTTCCCCAGTTTTGTTTTGTCCCCATCCTCCACTGCTTGTTGTTTGCAGGAGGAGAGGGTCATGTAACCCCAGAGGCTCGGTCACTGTGCTGTTTTTCCTTTCTCTCTCTCCACCACATGGTCTAGAGAAGGGGCTTCTCTGCCATAGTGTGTTTGTCTTCTGGTCCACACAGTCTGCTGTGGTGGCTGCCATGCTGGGAGGAGGGAGCTTCTCCGCCCACTTGTTTTCTTTGTTCCCAGGGTGAGCACAGGACTCCTTGGGATCTAATTGTGATTTTAAAGACAAATCAGACCCATGTCTAAAGGAGTTTTCTTGTGGCTCAGATAATATATTATCATATTATATCAGTGGTCCTTCTCTGCAGAACTGCTCCCCAGTAGGTCAGTACCCAGCCTGAGCTGATATTTGGGGTTATTCCTCCCAAGGTGCAGGGTCCTGCACTTGCCTTTGTTGAACTCCCTTAGGTTTCTCTCTGCCCAGCTCTCCAGCCTAAATATATCAGTGCAAATTTCCACATCTATATCAACATTCTTACTCTTAATTCAGCAGATCTTAAATTGAGCTAAATTGATATGATGATAGAAATGCTTCCAGATGGAACTGCCCACACAACAGCTTTAAGACTGTAACTGCATCAGCAGAAAAGTACCCATCCATTTCCAGAGGAGACAAACAATAATATTTGTAAAACAAATCTGGGTCCACGGAATTTCTCAAGAATGAGACTTTAAACTTAATCTGGTCAGGCCTGCTGAGGGGCTGTGTAGGGCTTTCCTTCACTGCTGTAGACTTCTGGGAAGACAGTCAAGTTCCTATTTTCTTAATAAGAAAAAAACCCCAGAGGATACCATGTTTTCTACATGTACTTTACTCTTAATTTATCTTTCCAGAAGATAATTGTATCTTTGTCTTTCTTTGGAATGGGAACTAAAACAAACATCAGATGCTTATATTAGAAGAGTATCTTTAAAAAAAAGTTAGATTTGAAGTACTGTTGATACCCCAGAAAAGTAGTATTACAAAGATAATAAGTTATGTTATAGTTATGGTACATTAAGTTACAGTATTATTTAAATAAATCAAATATATTTTTCATTGGACATATGGCATGTATATTGTTGAATAACTATAAGAAACAGTTCTTCACCTGGGGAGCTATTCAGCAAACCAGAAAGTCTCAGCTACATCAAGTTTTAGATAATATATGTGCATGCCTGCTGAAAGGAACTAAATCACAAATAGTCAGTTCGTCCAAGGTAGATGTTTTTTCTGTAAATTGCCTGTATTTTCTAAAATTCCCCATTAGTTTCCATTGTTTTGGTACACCCCTTAGGACACGAGTCTGCAAATAGAAAGTCAAACATAAAATTTTAAATGATGCAGTGTCTGCGTTACATGCAGACTTAAACAGCATTAATGCCACCAATCCCTTGTTTGAATTTTTAAAGCAATTTGCAACAATAAAAATGAAAGTGAGGAAGAAATTAACCAGCTAAACAGTGCGTTCTGTCAGAAGGAATAATATTGCAACAATAATCTCTTCAAGATAAAGTTTAAATATTAAAAACAATAGCCACCCTAATGACTGTACTTCCTCATTAGTACAGTATGAAGGTGGATGCCAAATTCCAAAACTAGAAGCTTCACATGGGTTTTGGCAGGTGAATCTTGACAGAATGTCACATTTAATGCTAATCAATAAATATTTGCTTTCAAATTTAACCATTGAGGACCACTTAAAAGCCCAAGAACTTTGAAATTAACCTAACTAGAGGTCTCAATTAATGAGACCAAAAAGAATTCTGCAATAAACATTGCTAATACAGAAGAAGAAAGTCTTCAAATATTTAAATTATTTTCAGGTTCTGAAATTCCAAACAGTAGAGGAAGTAGAGATCAGAGTATTTTACTGATCTGAAAAAAAATCTGACATTATTAAAAAAATAATCTTCTGCCATAGGCACTGGTCCAAAGTCAATTCATGCCACCAGCAGCTTTCCCTTAGGATTTTGGT
This sequence comes from Gymnorhina tibicen, assembly GCA_013399875.1. Taxonomy (NCBI): domain Eukaryota; kingdom Metazoa; phylum Chordata; class Aves; order Passeriformes; family Artamidae; genus Gymnorhina; species Gymnorhina tibicen. The sequence continues at coordinate 35,767 of VXAZ01004092.1, read as the reverse complement.
GATCTTTGGAACAGATCTGAATGAGGCTAAATCCTTCTTTTTCTAACATAATCTATGGAGACGACCACAACACAAAGCTAACTGGACACAGAGGACATTATATGAGTGTAAATGATGAATATACTACAGTTAAAAAAAAATGTTTTAACTTAAATGAAAGTTTGCAGCAATCTCCCTAGAACAGCTCTAATCAGTTTTGCTTCAGGAAAAGAAGGTACCAGCATATGCTGTAAAAATAGGAAGGAACAAAGAATAGGGAGGCAGAAAATAAAAAGAAGAGGCACACATTTCTGTGAATGTATTTGGGTGAAAGAGGTGGCACTGCACAGTATGTATTTGTAGATTAGGTTATTAGAAGCATATGAAATATTTAGAAACAATGAATTTAAATGCTATTTCTATATTAGGGCAAATTAAATGTTGAATTTTTGAGACAGTTTAATGAAGTTGTATCTAGTTCTTTGTCATACTCATTTTTCAGAATACTTTTTTCTCATCTCCTTGCAGTCTAGATGTTATGCTGAATGACCACTGTCCTGACCAAAGAAATTAGCTATAAAACTAAGTTATGAATCACAGGTATCAATTACCACTGGGCTCAAACCCAGCAGCTAGCTCTATTTTATCATACTGCAGAAATTCCTACAGTGCCAGGAATGGCATATGTTTATTATCCTAATGATGAACTATTAATAAGATTATTCACATCATCTAATATTTTATGTGAGGTGCCTAACTTAATCAAAATACCCATGTAGTCTTCCAAGATTAATTCTCTCATTATTGCAGAAATAATCCAGCTTGCGTACCCTGGACAAGCTGATTTTCGCTTCCAACTTGGGAGAGCCAAGACAACACATTTAGTTGTTTTGTGTTGGGTGGAGTGACTCCTAGTCACTAACCCACATCTGATGCTGCATTTATAAACTGAGACACCAGAGTGTGAATGAGGCATACATATCAGCAGCTAGAAGTGAAATCCACCTTGTTCAGCCAGAACAAAGCCTTTAAGAACTTGATTCTCGTTCCAAACAAGTGTTTTATTAACAAGTAACTGATCACGGCATTGTGCTTGTCTTCTGCATATCAAGTTGAATTCTTCGTCTTGTGTCAATAAGTATTTTAGAGTCATTGTAAAAGAGATTTTGCATTTGTGCAAAATCAATTTCTTATTATTAAGCAGTACCTTTTGCAGGCTTACTGGTGAATGCAGTTAACATCCTTTTACTCTAGGGAAAGATGCTAAATTACTTTTCAGTTAGAAGCTGTGACTTACTCCTTATACCAATGTCAGGTGAGAGCTCAGAGATCCTGTGCCAGAATTCTTAATCTCATTGTGCTTGATAAATATGTCTCAATCCTTGTTGAAAATGGCTGACCGAAAAGTCCTCCTCCAATTCTAGTGAGGACTATTGTATGACTATACTGACAGTGCTAGTGCTGCCTTGCCTATTAAAGGCTCATCCTGAAAAACCCAGCACAGTCTGCACCATACTGGATGTCAACAAAAGCTAAGAGAGATCTATCTATCTTGGAGCAGAAGTTATAGAAATGAATCTCAAACAAGGTCCAAGGTTGGTATTGCATTTGAAAGCATGAGTAACTTCAATCAGAGAAGAAAGTTCACAGGATTATGCAAATAGAGACATGGGATGAAATACCTGGAGCAGCTGATTTATAGTCAATGTGATGTTTATGAAATCACTCTTTCACTGTTCAAAGAAAAGTATGTGTGCTGAAAAAGCTTCCTGAACTGGTTTCCAGAACAGACTTTTCTCTATTTCATTACTTACACAAGTGAAGGCTATAGCATACAACAAAACACACTTTTACACAATATATGTCAGTTCTCCAAAAGGGATGGAAGTATTGTACACTGAATAAGATTGAATCAACTGTACAATAGTATCTATATACAACTTCGCATTTTCAGAAATCAAATTGTTTAACAAATCCTTCAATAAATGTGTATTGTCTCCAAGGTGTTTGAAATTATATCAAAATTTGTCTCTTTGGGGAAGAAGTGTCAGGAGTTCTTAAAAAGAAAACCACAACAGAAAAACAACATTTTTAAAGAAGAAGAATGGGGGACTCTACACTTTACAGCCCTAAGCCATCCTGCATCATTTTTTTCTTGAACTTCGTATTTTCCCCTTCTTCCATATGCCTTTCATTTTATGTCCCTTACATGTGGTTTTGACTAATTCAAAATATCAGGCCCAGACTATGAGCAAATTTTTCCAGTGCCAAGAGGGAAAGGACTATTCTCTGGTTTCAGCTGAATTCAAAACAAACAAAAATATACACTAAAAATCTATCTTGATTTGTCAAAAAAAATCAACTAAAAAAGGAGAAAAGCAAGATTAATTTGGATCCATAAATGAAGATGTCTGACCTCTTAAAAAGATTCCTCAAATTTACCAAGACTTGGATTCAGAGATGAGTCATGTCAGGTTTGATTTTTAAAACAATCAAATATATGGTTCTATTAAATACAGCAGTTTTTTCAATGCAATTTTTTCAAAGCAATTTCACCTTAACTTTGGGGTTGTTCAGCCTGAAGAAGAGAGGGCTCAAGAGAAACATTATAGCAACATTCCAATACCTGAAGAGAGCCTAAAAGAAAGCTGGAGATGGACTTTTCACAAGGACATCTAGCAATAGGACAAGTTGGAATGGCTTTAGACAATAAGAGGATAGGTTTGGATTACATATTAGGAAGAAATTATTTACTGTGAGGGGGGTGGGACACGGGAACAGATTGCTCAGAGAAGGTGTGGATGTGCCATCCCTGGTAGCATTCAATAACAGGTTAGATGGGGGTTTGAGCAACCTGCTCTAGTGGAAGGTGTCCCTGCCCATGGCTGGGGCCTTGAAGCTAGGTAATCCTTGAGGCACTTTCCAACCCAAATCATTCTATGATCCTGTGAAGTGAAAATGAAGAAAAGAATGAATACATTTCTGGATGGCACTCTTTCTAGCACACAAACAAAATTTCCAATGACTCAAGACATTTACATTTAATATCTTCCCCACTGCATAAATCAAAATAACAGAATTATAGAACCATGTACATGTAAGTGATAATTTGCAAAATAAGATTATATCTTACTTTCAGTAGACGCACTACACAAATTCAAAGGAGTGCCAACACACGCACATTCAAGAAAAAGCCAGAAACACATTTCCTCATTTTAATATATATTGTCTTTTTGAGAATGTTATTAGTAGTGAAGACTCAACTGCTGGTGATGATCCTGGAACACAGGATCTACATATGTTATGATATATTGGACAAGGGTGCTACTAGTTGATCAGATGGAGATTCACTAACAAATTAGTTTATGCTGTCGCTTATTGCTTATGATTAAAGTGATTATAGTTTCACTTCTCAAAGATAAATACAAATAAGCTGCATGAACATTGCATATTGCTACAAGGTCTCAGCAAAAAAAGTTTCTACTATTCTTAGGTTGCTAATACCCAATAAGTTCAGTATTGTTCTGCAGCTATTGTAAGAGATTATCACATCCTCTGTTCAATTATTGACACCTTTGTTGCTTTGTTCACTAAATCAACTTGTCCTGCACATACTTCTTTGGAGTCAGATCCCCAAAGGCATTCTGCATTAATGGGACTATCACAATCTACAAACCTGCAAAACATTCTGCCTTTCCTATATAAATTAAATCTGCTCATCCACTCTCCACCATAATAGTCATAGATATTCCTTACCAGACCTATCGTTGCCTTCCATTTAAACTGAAAAAGGATGAAAGGACCAATTTTAAATACCTATCCTACACTGACACCCTTTAGAGCAAATCCTCTACAAAGCTTTAAGAGGGTACTCAATAAACTCTTCTGCAAGAAAAAAAGAAAAAAATCGTTCCCTGTAGTGGATTTCCTTCCCCCTCCTCTGCTGTAATTCCAGTGGAAGTGAGATGTGAGTAGAGTTTACTCACACCTTTTCTTTCATTAAAATACAATGCTGTGTTTTTACAGAAGAAATGTGTCCTTGGTCTCTCTTCATTTCATGTATATGCCATTGAGCACAGTCTTTATTAAAAGTTAAAAAAAAAAAAAACCCAAATATGCAAAACTGCATCATGTTTCCTACTGAAGCAGCCTACTGAAGTAGGCCACTTCTCATCAGAAAGACGTAAGTCCATCTAGAAATAGTTAAAGATAGATACTTGTTAGCTGGGTGAGTTACCAACTGAGTGCCTCAATTTTGTGTTAAAATTTACTTCTGCGGAACCCTTAAGATCAGCCATAGTAAAAGCAAAGCCCAAGTACCTTTGGACTTTCTGGGACCATAAACATATCTGAAAACACCATGGATTTTTCTTTTATTGTGCCTTAACTTTGAAGAATGCCTTCTTCTTGATGACAGCATTATGTGCAGAGTTCAGGAGAGGAAGTTGGAGTGGGGCAGCTTTTAGTGCTTTTTTTCACTGCATCGAGGAACTGCTACTCACTCTTTCCTATGGACCCCTTCCTTTTGTTCAGCACAAACTGATTTTTACTCACAAGCTGATTTTTAATAGCTCATTAGCTATTTCAAGAATGAAGGCAATCAGCCAATCATTCAGAGTATTTAATCTCTCCAACAAGCTATACTATACTACCACAGACATTTCATGTACTAGTGCTTCATAAATCAAACTTCCTGGATATGAAAGCTGTCAGTAAGAACTTTATTTGCATCACAACTATGACAGAGCAGTGCTATATTATATAACTTAAAATATATCTCAAAAAATTCATAAAATAGAAAGGTTCTTGGTAACCAAATTTACCATTTTATATTTCTAATTACTTTAGAGACATTATAATACAGGCAAAGATTTCCCACCTAGTCTGTCATCTTTACCTTTTTTAAAGCCTACACAACAGAAAAGTGTGTTTGCATCTTGCTGCAGTTTTTGCTGGAATTTACTAATTATTTTTAGCTTACCCATCCAGTTGGGGTAATCCAACCACTGGATTAACCAAAATAATTGATATTACTTTATGCCAGAAATTCTTTTGAATACTCTCTTCTTTTTATATCCATTGATTCCCAGTTGACTACTGGAGATGATAAGTGTCAGTAGTTCACTTACTGAAATTCAGTATACACTTGGGTATCTATGCTCCTAATACTTCCAGTACTTTCTTTCAGCCCCCGTGGGAATTAACTGTTCTTTGCCTGTTTCTCAAACTTTCCCCATTGGTAAGTGTTGCTTCCTATCTGTTCTTATCCATTTCTTGTCTGTTATAATGATAAATATTCATCTCAAAACTCTGCATTAGCACTGATTTTATATTACTAACTTTAAATCTCTCCTTTGTTATTTTAAGAAATACTTGGACTTTAAAATACTGTTGCATTTAGTAAATATTTTGGACACCTTACCTAATCATTGCATCTCATTACTTTTTGAGATCTGCAAAGGGTAGCAACACGCAAAAAAATACTGAAGCATACGGTTCTCTTCTTTCGTCCTCTCCCCTCTCCAGTTTATTTTATTTCCTATAATGGATGTAATCAGCAGAGATTCAATACTTCAGAAATGCTGACTGCCCTTCCACTGCTGGTACTACAAGCATATTTCCTCATTTCTCATTCTGTGGCAATACCAAACACTACCAGAGAGAAACATAGCCAAGTTTCATTTCAGTGAGTGCCCACCTTGAGCTATTCTGTTCCACTATTCTCTTTCCATATTTACTCATGGCCATGATTATTAAAATCTTAGCTTTATATTTAGTCTCTTCAAATCCAGAAACCTGACACAGGATCCACAATATTGGCTGTGAAATTGCATTTCTAGACTTACAAAGACGAACTTTTTTACAATGAGGGTGCTAAAATACTGGAACATGTTTCCTAGTGAGATGACAGATGCCACATCCCTGGAAACATTCAAGGTCAGACTGGAGGGGCCTCTGAGCTACCTGACCTAGTTGAAGATGTCCCTGCTCATTGCAGAGGGGTTGGATTAGATGACCTTTTTAGGTCTCCTCCAACCCAAACTATTTTATGGTTCTATGAAACTCACCCTATGTCTTCTTCTGTGAAGGTTCCTCAGGGTTTCTTTTCCATTAAGAAGTTGTTATACATAATTGATTCTCCATTTAACTTTTGCTCACATTGCCCCAGCCTTTTTTCCCCATCAGCAAGAAAGAGATGGTCAACATGGACTTTTTCAGTTCTACAGTCCAATAGTTCAGCAATAAAATTGATTGAGATTTCAGATAAGGGAGCCAGCATGTAAAAGTAGAAGTGCAAGAAAAGATGTACAACAGTGAGTAGGAAGAAAAGTAAATATTTATATTACCACAATAATTATTCGTATTTCTTCCTTCCCACCAACTTTAGCATTAAAAAAAAAAAAAAGGAAAAAAAATCTAAAACTTCCCAAGCCTTTTCACTTGAAAATGTCGCCAAGCAAAGAGCAGACCTCATTTGGTTCCATTTTGAGAAGTTGTGTTAAACCCTGCCCCCAAGCTGCCTCACGCTTAAGCCATGCTGTTTCTCGGATGGCTTCTTTGAGGCACTTCACACCCACACATGGATTCTGAGTCACCGTCAGCACACAATTCATCCATCTGCCCCAAAACACTGAACTGTTCCCCACCACCATCCCTGCCTCCACAAAAGAGACATCAGTGGCCTGATAGTTTTCACAGTTCTGCTCTGGAACCCATCCATCTTGCTGCTTGTGTGACACTTACTGGTTATCCAAGTCTTTCAGCCACCACATAAAAATGGCTCAGAATGGACACGTTTTTCTGGGCTTAGTATTAAGGCAGGCATTTTTACATACTTGGCTGTTTAGACAGCTAAGTTTCTATCATGTCTTAGCTTTTCAAATACTGACAAACATATTCCATCAAAGCCTTCCTTGCCTTCCAGATACTAGCATTAGGGCAGCTAATAGGTAAGAACAGAAGAAAGATGACATACCAACATCACAAGTGAGAATCGTTCAGGTTCACAGCTCAGTCTAGGTGAATGGAGATACACACACACACACACACACACTGGAGATAGAAAACTAGAAAAAAAAGAAGAAAAAGAAATCTATTACTCTCTAAAGCAGGCACTTCTGTCTCTGAAAGTATGATCCAGTAACAAATGTTGAATTAAAAGACACAGCACTCATAAGAAAATATAAACTAGTTCCATTACTACATACCCCACAAGATACATAAGTATTTACGTTTGAATAATAATGTTAATATTAGGACAACTATAGCAAAATCAGTTGTGCTTCATTACACAATTTTACTGTAGCTGCAGCAGTATTTCTTTTTGATACAATTACAGAGACAGCACTTTGAAGCAAAAACCAATTTTTCAGTTTATGTGCAAAGCCATTTTTTAATTCCTTGTTGGCTATGCTATTGCAAATATTAAATCTCAAATCAGTCATGTAACAGTAAAAGATCTGAGCAAGACAATTACAAAAACCCATTTTAAACATCTGTCCCTAGAAAAGTATTCAATAATTCAATTTTTTTAATAACAACTCAAGGTTAACAAGTGGGCAGTGTTGCACAGACCAAACTTCCCCAGAAACACTCTTCACACTAACATATATTCTGTCACAGAATGCCCTGAGATGGAAAGGACCCACAAGGACCACTGAAGTCAAACTCCTAACTAAGGTCAATCATGCTTATGAAAGTGAATTTATTAGCAGTATCACAAATACTTTCATACTCATTTGGTCTTGCAATAAAGCAATATGACAAGTCTCAGAGATATTCCAGCTCCCCGACAGTACACAGAGAAGGTTGGTTGGGGTTTAATTGTGTTTTTTGTTGGTTTGGGTGGAGTTTTTTTTGGCCTTTTTTTTTCTGCTGTTTGAGTCTAGATGCAACTAAAAAAAACCCAAAAAACAAAGCCAAACACAAACATAAATTTTTCCCTACCACCTTCAACATAGGTCTTATCTTTCTAACTCCTTTTCTATTGAACACAAGATTAGGTCATTAAGCTAAAATTAACCTCTGTGACTACTTTGCAGGTTTTTTTAATTCTTAAATCTTGTATTTTGCAGTTCCGTAAATACAAAACTATGTAAAATTTTCAGTAAGAATTTCCAAAAATAGACTTCTAATGAACAAATATAAAAATAGCACAGATGTAGATTTTCAAAAGGTACAGACTCCTCCTGACTTTTTTCAGTTCACTTAGAGAAAATGCCTGTCACGGTTTGAAGGTGGCTAAGCGCAAGGCACCCAAGAAAAAATAATTTACTTATTTTCCTCTGCTATAGCTGAGCAGAGGAGGGGGAATTGAAAACTTCATTTCCATGAGCTGAGGTAAGGATTATTGAAAAAAAAACACTTTTAGGCAAAACAGGTTTAAAACTTAAACAGTACAAAGAAGATTTATTATTAACAGAATTAAAAGTTAAAACAGTATCAAGAACCAAAGCAAACCTTCAGAACACCTTTCTTTCCCAGTCCCTCCCTCTTTCCACCAACCACGCAAGGAAACAAAACGTGGGGATTTGGTCAGTATTTCACTCCTTAAAAATCTTTCTTCAGTATGCTTAAGGAACAGAGTTTTTTATGCTGTGCTGTGGGATCCTTCCCACAGGAGATAGTTTTCTGCAAACTTTTCTAGCATGGTTTTAACTTCCACAAGCAGCAGTCCTGCCTGAACCTGCTGCAACGTGGGTCCCTCACATGGGCCAAGCAGTCTTCCCACAACTGCCTAGAGTGGGTCATTTTAGTTCAAGGGGTTTAGTCTTTCAAAGATCAGCTGTTCTCGTTTGGAAGCGAAGGCTCTCTTGCTCTATCTCTAAAAGCAAGGGACATCTCTCTATGTTCGAGTTCCTCACTAGATTACAGCTTTTCAGTATCCACACACTCCAGCGTGAGTACTCTTCTTCACGGGCTGTGCGTGGATCTCTGCTCCCCCCATGCACCTCATGAATTATAGGGAAACAGTCTGTTGTATCATAATTCTCACCATGGTTTGCAGAATCTCAGCTCTGGTGCTTGGAGCACCTCCTCTCTCTCCTTTTTTTCACTAACCTCGGTGCCGCCATGTTGGTTTTCCTCATGTATCCTCACTTTTCCTTTTCCTCTGATTTGGAAGAAAGTTGGTGTCTGTAAGCTGCAGCTGAGAGGTTGATCTCGTCCGGGCTCCGCATGGGGGAATTGCTGGCCATGTCTCTCGCTGCTGGCTACGTGGTCCCTGCCGGCACTGCATGGCTGGCCCTGGCTGTGTGGTTCTTGCCTGCACCACACGGGCAGCTCCGGCCTCAGGAGGGCCCTGGCCATATGGCTGCTGGCAGCCCCCGCTGGGATGGGTCCTGGTGGCCACCTCACCACCCCTCAGGAGAACAAAGAGAGAGCTTCCCCTGGTTTTTCCTTTCTTAAATATGTCATCACAGAGGCATTACCGACTTCTCTAATTGGGCTGGTAACCTGCCCATTGTCAGAGCCTTCAGCAGTTAGCTCTGTGCTGGACATAGAAGTTTTGAGCTGCTTTCCTCTACCCCTACCAAAAAACGGGCTGTGTTAAACCAACATAATGCCTTTTTGGCTACACTTTCTCTGAGAAGAATATTTTTCTCCCCTATTATTTACTGATTCTGTCAAAATCAGGAGTTTTACACTGGTGAAAATTATTATATCGGGTGCAAAAAAACCCATGTTGTTACAATGGATTTCTTGGAAAGAGCAAATTTTAAGAATTGGCAAAAGTAGCATTTTAAGCTCTTTGGTGAATATACTTTCCCAAATTTAACTTGAAGCTGAGGCACCATTCTGGATATACTGAATGGTGTACAAATAGAACACAGGACACATGTGCGCTGCATAAAGGAGGCCTTCTGTCTTTAATCTTGCATTAGTAGGAGCTGCTGTGATGCAGTTGCCACTGAGAAGCTTCAGTTCAAAAGCAGGGAAGAGGCAGGGGACTAGAAGAAAAGCACTTCGTGAATATCTCTCCTGCCAGGACCAATCATCCATCCTTTATTTTATAGAACATGTCACACGGTGATGAGAATAGTATGTCCTGTGTCAAATCAATGAAGCAAGGACTTTGTCCTGTGCTTCAGCAACCATCATGAAAGATTAATCTGCACAGCACGTACCGACACTTCATTACAATTATATTCCCTGGGAGCACATTCTTGATTGTCTCAACTCCAGGCAGTGCAGACAGGGGGCACCTCCAGGCAAGCTAGGGACAGCTGGCATGCTGTAGCTCCAGACAGAGTTCAAAATAAGGCTTACTGACTATCCCACCTTCACACAGAATTCTACAGTGTCTCAACAGGTTTATTCTTTGAGAATTTGTCCTATTAGTTAGGGCTTCAAAACCAAATTAAATAGCTATTATTATAAACATTCATAATTTTCTTCCTACATTTGTCTACAAAGTATTCATTAGTGGTGAAGGGGTGGTGCAGGTATCAATGCACAATTATGTCATCTTCAGCCACTTACTATGACAGCTGGATGTATTTTTTTTTAATAGAATTGATTTACTAGATAATTGCACATTACCCTTTCCATCAAGTGTGTCCATGCAAATTCAGAGGTCGATAGCACATAAAACTGGTATTTCATTGTTTTTGAAGGGGATAAAAGACACAGTTTTCTAGTCTGGACTTAGAATCAGTGCTTGAAAAAATAGAAGGAAACTTTGAACACTTCTACTTACCTTCTCTGTTTCTTTATATATTAGTTTTCAAATCCAAAGACAACTGCAATATTTTTAGTTTTGTTTCAATAGTGAAATCTAATAACCTATTTTCCTCCTGATGCTTCATTAAGCACTGGAAATTAAAGGGCAGAAAGTTATAAAGGCTTAATTTAGGTGTCAGAAATAATCTTGGGCAGAAAAATGACAGTTCACATAGGCAACTTGGAGACAACACTGCAAAATAAAACAGTGTATCTATAATCTGTTTACATTCTACTGTCTCTCAGATATGGTTCTGGTTGTCTACATACTCACCATATCCACTTGTAATGACCTGCCCATTACTGACAGCTAATGACTGCTGCTAGAGCAGTGAAGAGTCACTACACAAAGCCTGCTCCTAAACTATAACACCGTATATTTCCTGATTGTTAATGTATTTATATATTAGCATAACATATAGGTTTTATATTTACAATATATATTTACAATACCATAATAATAATGACAATGATAATGATAATAATGATAATGATGATAATAATAATACCATACAATACAATAACAATAATACCATATTATAGGTTAGCATTGTATATAGTTTGTATTTCTTCTCCCATAATCTTCACATCCAGGGTAAACCTGATTGTCATTAATATGAGCTGTCTGCCTCCTTGATTTCTTCATCTGCTCTGCTACTGTCAACTTTGGATTGCTTTTCTAGCACTACAGGGAAAGATAATATGCCAATGCTTTTATAAAATTTATTCAAAGTATTCAAGGAGTAAGAAATAAAAAGGTATACAATGCATGTTAACAACCCGTTGTTGATTCTGAAAATTTGATCTGAGGCAAGTGTGAGATTGCTTATTAAATCTTACAGGGAATTTGACCAAATCTCTGGGTTTTTTGGAACATGTTATTTAACATGTTCATCTACCTTGTATGTTTGGTTGAATTATTCTGTCATTCTTCTTTCCATTCCTTTTGTCATCTTTCCTTAAAATGCATTACCTTGCCACACCACAATCCTACGTGAAGACTCTGAACGCTTGCTAAAATAGCTAGCTAGCCTCCAGGTTGTCTCTGACCTTCCAAAGAGAAACAATGACAAAACCTAGCTGAGAATAATTCCGTTTCATTACTTCAAAAACACCAAAGCCCATTACTTCAGTGAAATATGTTCATTTGTTATTGTAGCATGCCAGGGTTAATTCTTGTGAGGGCCCATTTCAGGAACAATAGGTGGAATGGAAATTGGGGTTCTTTTCATTGAATGTACATGAGATGCTGTGTGTAACTGGAGAAGCAAACAAAACAGCTGGGGCTGAATCTTTTTGTGTATTTACAACTTTAATTAGAGGTAATTTTTAATTCCAATTTTTAATTCCATTCACTTTAATGTACGAATTATCACTAATAAAGGAAGACAACAGTGTAATGCAAACTGTTCATTTACAGAAACTTCTTGTCAGGTTAGAGTAGGACTTGCATTAAGTAGCATTTTCATCAAAAAAGAATGTTGGATCCTGTCTGTATACAAACCTATGTGCACCATCGCTCCTTCCAGGAATAAGACTCTCACTCCTGGAGATGCTCCCATAAGTGGAAATCAAACCAGCTGTTTTCCAGACAGAGATACAACACTGTTTATGCATGCAACCATCATGAGGTCAGCATTTATATGCTATATACACGAGTTCTATTACCCCTCCAAAGCATATGCAATTACAGTTCTCTTGACTGGGACACATAAAGCAAAGATATTGTTGCTTAGTACCACAAACTCCAGATGGTTGTTATCAAAGGGCTTCTGCTTAGTTCATAAGTGATGACAAAAAAATAAGGCCACAGCATGCCTTGAATATTTTATTGTTCTGAAAGATTCTGAGGGCACAGCTCCTCTTCTACATATAAGTAAGAACTACCTACCAAAACTGATATGACAAAACCAACAAGAGACTATTCTAGAAATGACAGAAAGCCATCAGCACATAACCTAGGAATTCAACTACTGCTAGCAGTTCAAGTCCAAGGCAAACTGAGGAGTGCTCACACAACTGCTCTCTTGTTCTGAGGGCACTTACACACAACAACTGCTTTGTTGTCTCCCTCTGTCTCCCTCATTACTTGCAGTTGTGCTTCTGAATACTCCCAAGTTTGAATACTGCATGCTTATTGATAAGCAGCTCCAGGCTCATTTAAGTCCACCTTTAAGTGGACTTACATTTAAATCCAACTTATAAAAATTTTTTTAAAAGTCTCTTCACCTCCTAATTCCTCAAGGGAGTCAAAATAGTACCAAAGACAGAGCAGAACAGACCTCCACAGCCACAGAAAGCTGGTGAAATTACAGACATAGGGTCACCACCTACCTTTAACTTCCTTCTTGAAAAGGCTTAAGTGCAAATCAGACAGAACGAGTAAAACTGTTATTTTCTGACTCTGTTCTGGAAGCAGTCACCTGCAAAAGAGGTTTCTAAATTATAACTTTCAAAAACAACCAAGAAACCATGTGTTTGCCTACAAGCTCTGAGTAAAACATGAGCAGAAGAGTGCTGAAGATTACTCTCTACTGCAGCCCTTGTGATTATCTGGGTCTGCTACAGGTGACCCATGGGTTCCAGGTCCTTTCTGTCACTTCACCTTGCTGAGTGAGCAGTTCCTCCTTTAATTTCTGTTAACCCCTTTATCAAAAGGTGACCTTTTCTATTTAGTGCTGTAGCATGGCTGCAATCTTAATCTTCCTGGAAAAACCAGCTATTCTATTCCTGCAGTAGCTACTGAATACTTATTTTTACACCTCCTGGCACTGCTTCCTGGCAGGAACTGCTGACTTTAGCAATATAATCTGAAGCCAGAAGTGGGGTCGGAAAAGAGCAGAAATCTAGTGTCTCCAATTGTGATGCTAATTAGAAAACAGAAAGAATTGTCTTTCTTTGTAGGCCATGCCATATTTTAGACTCAAATGTAGCAAGCTGATGTATGTGAGCAGATCCCCCTGTGACTTCCCAGCACTACAGGAAAAAAAGGAAAACAACTGTGCAGAACAGTTTGAGTAATTAGGGACCTTAATTAGAAAGTGGAACTATGCTTCTGGCATCCATAAAATTTTGCCTGGTTTCCACTAGGAAATGTGTCTTCTAGTTTTTCCTCCAGGTTGTCTTCCAACAAAGCTTTTTGCTTTTGAATGTGACTATTAAATTAAATTGCTATCTATTTAATACTTAAAACTTAATTCAATACATTATTTAAGTATGTGTTAATTCTAGTCACATGGCTTGTCTCGTTTGAAAATGCATTAATGGGATATTTCACCTGGTCAGAGTTAATTTCTCTTTAAGTGCTTACCTTAAACCTTTAAGTCAGGCATAAGATGAGACTCAATCCTTATATCTTCTCATCATATTTTTGTTTCATCTTCTCTCTTTACTTCAGAAAAAAAAAATACAGTAGCATTAGTTCATTGGCTGTCAAAAAATTCCTATTCCCATTTCTTTTTCGATCCTTTTTATTTCTATTTCCCTCTGATTATTTGCATTCCTTTTTAAATTTTTTTTGAATTATTTCATGAAAAACATAGCAATGAGTTATAAATACATATTTTAAAATAATTGTCTGGGTAGGTAGTTGCATCTAGACTCAACATACCCCCTTAATGTCAATATAAGATATTTGCTAAAGGAAATGGATATGTGCTAAGATATTGCTGTGCATTTGCCTATGTTCTGATTCTTTAATGTCTGAAAAGCAGAAGAAAATAAAACAAGCACTCTGAGACAACCTCCTGATCTACTGAATCTGATGTGTATTTGTTGTGATACTTCAGTGCTAGAAATGGCCAGAGTCCTTTCATTAATTGAGATAATTGTAAAAATATCCTGTTTGTTTCTTTTTTGAATTTGAACAGTGGCATCTATCTTTGAAAAATATTTGGTTGTACATAAGGAAGCTATCTAAAAATTAAGCTAGTAAATATTTCATACTGTAGCTTCGAGTGCCTTTCAAATTCTCAGACAAGCACAAAATCAAAGTAACAACCTATCCAAATGGGAACAAAATACGTTTTTAAGCATTGCTCATACTTTCAGAAAGAACATTGCTCAAGGCTGTTTCTGAGTCTATGTTCACACACACACACACACACACTTCTCTACCATGGGTCATGCAAGAACTCCAACTGGATGGAGTTAAAGCAGCTTAAATTAATCTGGCTAAGAAAACTTCTGTGAATAACTAGTGGCTTTAATGATGTTTTATTTTAAGGTAAGCATTGCTAATACATCTGTGGATAAGAAAAAAAACCCTTCATGAATACTTTTTCTTACTTTAGAAAACTATTAAATGTGAAATCTTTCACTGAATCAGAACAACGATAAGACTCATGTAATTGCTAAAAGGATTGCCACCTAAAGCTACAACTTTAAAAGAGCTGGATTAAATTAAAACAGAATAAGATACTGGTTCCTGTAATCTAAAGTCTGCTATGAAAAATCTAGAGTATTTCTTTTTCAAATTGTGTTCAGGCCTAAATCTTGATTTTCTGTCTCCTTTGTTGCTGAGAATAAAAGATAGAAAAAAGATAAAATACGTGACTTTAAGAAAGGCTCAACAGTTCCAGCAGCTGAAGTATCCTATTTTTAACTAATGGTGTTCATGGAAAAGAAAAAAAGATAGAAAATAACTATCCATAGCAACCAATGTTAATTAAACAGAGTGACTATTGTACTTTTTCAAAAGCCTTTATATTTATAAATGAGTTTGATAATTTACTGTAGACTGGAAGTCAATATCACAACCAAAAAAACCTTTTTCTTCATCTCTACATGAAAATTGGCCTCTCAAGACAAACTGTGCTTCTCAATACATATAATTTCTCAACACAATGTAAAGTGAAGCAAAAAACTAGATCATAATAAAACTCAGCCTATAATATATGCACATATACTTTATGTATTGCATCAGAATAGTTACTATGTTTCCTTCTATTGGAATATTTATGTTTTGAAATATGCCCAGTAAGTTTACAAATATTTCCCCCCTAATGAATTATTGACACACCAGTACTGGTAATTAGTTAGTGATAGGCTTTGTGTTGGAAATAAGACAAATAAAAAACCTCTAATGTAGTAAAAAACTGGGAAGCAGAGTCTAAGAAATGAATACTTAACAGTAGTTTTATTGCAGTGGGAAAGGAAGAATTTACTTTGAGGCTACAGTCTTTGCTTGCAATTCTATCTCCTTCTAACATGTTGACAAGTAAAAGCAACTTGTTGCATTTTGTCACCGCATCACCACTAAGACTTAGTCCTTGGACAATGGACCACGCAAAAGTAACAGGCTTTGCAGTCTTCCAAGAGTGCAAATTACCCTGAAGCTGCTAGGAAGAGCAACCAGTGTGTATTTTGCACCTTCCCAAGCCAGCAGAGATACTGAGCTGTGAAGCAAGAACCTTTACTCTGTCTTATATAAAGTGTTTTATATAAAGTGTAAAGTATGCTGAGGCACATGGGAAGCAAAACCTTGGTGTTCTCTTTCAAGTGGACATTAATGAAAACTAATGATTGAAGTACAGCTTGAAACTTCCACCACTTAAATGTTATGATGTCAGCTGAGCCAGATAGTCTTTTGTTCTGCCACTATGGCAAATACCTGGTAAGACTTAGCTTGACTGCCTTTCGTCACAGGGCACGAGAAGTGCCATTACCCTGAATTTCCCCTGAGCTAAGAATGCAGCTACTGTGGCCCAGCTGACCAGCTGAGGCATGGTAACTAACTGCAAGCAGCAGCTTGAATGTGAACTTGACCTATCAGAACTTCCTTTTAATGCTCTTCCTCACAGTTATTGCTCTGGGATTATTTTAGTTTTCTGCAGAGGAGAAGAAGAGCTGTGCCATTTTCTTGTTTCTATTTTCACAGTAATACAAATTCACAGCAATTCTGTACAGCTGCTGTGACATGTGTGCCATGCTATTTTAACTAGCAGCAGAAGGACTGTTACTTTAGAGGGGAGAATATGTTCACACTGTGCACTGGATTCAGAAGAAATGCAGCACGGGACTCTTGGGTCTACAGGCTTAAGAGAGGATATGTCCCAGATTTTCTTATCCAGACAAAACAGCAGGCAGTGCTAGGGAAATGCCATGTGCAGGGCTCTGGTGAAGGCAGCCCTCAAGCTCTGCTTTCTCCTACCTCCTTTCTCCAGCTTCAGCTCCACGTGTGATTCTTCACCACAAAGAAGAGATAGGTCAGCCTGAAGAACTTGGATGCCCACTCTGTCTGCCCTGTCGATGCAGCAAAATTTATGAGCCCTGAAAGCTGCACTGTAAAAGGTCATGGCTGTCTGATGTGGAGCCAGACCATTCCGCACATCTGTTTACATTGTGGTTTTTTTCTCACTAATACATGAGACAGAGGGGATAGCTACCTAGCTTGGATGGAAAGGAATTTCATGTGACATGGTAAAAACACCCCAAAGGCTTGTGGCCATCACTGGAAAAGCTGGAGGAACTCAGAAATCAAAGAAGTCTGTTATAAGGGAAAATATCACACAACTTCAGTGCATGGTCACCATCCATTATGAGGACCATTAATTTAACAATTTTCAGTAGGTCTCGGATACTTTAGTTTTGAAGGTGCACATCTCACCCTAAAAGCCAGAGATTATGTGTCATTTCCTTCAATGACACAATGATTTGTTTGTCTTCAGTATTATTCTTCAGGCGCTGTTGTCTTTCCTTATCATATTCAATTTTCATTAAAAAAAGAAAAAAATAATGTTGGATGGCTGATATGGCTAGAAGTTATTATTTTCTGAAAATGAAAGGTAATTTCATTTTAAAACTCATTGTGGCATTTACCCCAAAGCTATTGAAATGTGTGGAAGGAGGAGGGGGTAAAATTATCTTTGTAGCTTTATAGTTTCATTACTATAAGTTTCAAGAAAAATAAATAAGCTTTAACAGCTTTTTACTATGGAAACAGGACATTTAGTCTCAGTGGGTATCCTGAATGCTGCATTCTAAACTTGATTTTTTTTTTTTTTTTAAAACGGCCCTGTGGGGGAAAATGATCAGGATGAAAGGATAGGTCTGGAACTTCAGAATCATTTTAACAGCAGTTGCCAAACTTTTGAAGCCTCCATGAAACACAGCCTATTGAGGAGTACTCTAGCATTTCTGGCTAAAATGAAAAGAATTATAGATAAACAACTAAGATAACTGTAACCCTGCAGAAAATGTGATGATAATATTATAAATATAATATAAAGAGCAAGGAGAAAAAAGGGTCCAAGTTTTATGAAAGGTTTGGAGAACACTTTACACTTTTCTAAAATCTAGGATTCATGGAGGAGCTTTAGGTAAGACTTCTTTGTGCATGAAAGAAAAACACGAGGCATATCCTAAGGCTTTTGAACTAAGAGAAGGGTAAAAAGTGCTATAGCAATAGAAAAACTTTCATGCAGTATAACTGCAAGTCCATGATACGTGAGACAGTCAATGAAGTTAGCCCTCTAGCAAAGCAAGGGCAATCCAGGGCATTATTTCCCTTCTCCTAGTAAACTTTAGACTGCTTGGCAGAAGCCACAACCTTTATCTATCACAGTTTTGAAGTGAAAACCATGTTTCTTCTGCAATTCAAAGTATCTGCAAGCTGGGGCTTTGAGAAAAAAGTCTTAAATGATAAACACAGAAACTGTCAGAAGCACGTTAAATTTTGTTAAAACTGAGTAACTCCAAATGTTCTTCTACCATAGGCAAATTGTCCAGTTGAATTTTTTTTTCAAAAAATATATATCTGCCTGTAAAAAGTCTCAATATAGCTGCAGAAACATGTAAGTATTCTTTTATTTCTTCACTTTTGTTTTTCTCTACATACTACCAAGAAGCAAAAATAATCAGAGAATCACAGAATGAGAGGACAGCCCAGGCTGCAAGGGACCTCCAGAGATCATCTGGTCCAAATTTTAGTGGGAAAGAGAGCCTTGATAAAATTACCTGGCACCCTGTCCAATCACATTGTGGAAAACTCCAGTGATGGGGACTCCAAAAATCTCATACTGAGATGAAACCTCTCCCAGTGAAACTTGTGCCTGTTGCCACTTCTCTTCTCTGTGTGGGTCCTGGTGAAGACAGAGCCTCTATCCTCTTTGTAGCAACCCTTTAACTATAGCAATACTGTGGTGAAGTCCCCCGAAGCCTTCTTTTCTCCAGAGACAAAAGGCTGTAATGCACAGGATGTGCATGTTATTTTTACACACGGTGTGAACATGTTACTTGAATGCACAATATTTAAAGATGGGGAAAAAAAGAGAGAATAATTTTCTGGAGCAGTTGGCTACAGCTAGAGACTAAATAGTAGATAATAAGTATGGAATTCATACTTGGGTGTTTTAGGCCATGCCTTCTCCATCTCCCTTCTCCTATCCAGCCAGGTTGACTCCACAGCAGCCTACACCAGTCAGCTGCTGGTTGTTAGAGCCCTCCTCTCCCTTTTGCAGGACAAACACATCCTGTCCTTTGCACCAGCTTTGAAATTGATTTTTTTCAAGGTACACCTTGCCAGCATAGAAAGCCATCTCAAAATTCTGTTTTTTCTGGTTAGTTTGATGGATTAGTACACTGATTCAGCTCCAAGTGGGGAGGGAGGCCCCCAGATTCATCACAAAACAGGAGCCATTGAACCAGCAGCCAGGTTTGTTTGTGCTGCTGTGGAACTCCCATGTAATGTTCTGCCCTGAAGTGAACTTTCTGCTACCCACTCTCAAAAAAATTACTGGTATAAGGACAGAATTCCTAACCCCTCTAATTTGTGCCATTGTGAATTCATTGTAAGTTTGTGTATTTGTTTCCTGACGTTCTTATTTCTTTGTCCTCTATGTTCAAGTACAGAGGTTAATTTGGTAGCACAAACCATGCTGAAGAATCACTGCAGAAGTCTAACATAGAACTGCTGGCTCTCCAAATATGTTGACGATAACAAATTTTAATTGCTTCAGAGTGCCAAATGTGTGTCAGCAGTTTTCTTTAGACCATCGTTACACATCCAGTGTTTCAAATAATGATTTTACAACTAAGGAGAATAAGCACTGATACTGTGGTTTCTGAAATAACAAATGAAGACATCCTTTTGAGAACAAATATTCTGGGAGTTTTGAATAGCATTATACTGTCTTGAATTCAACAGGGAGAGCACTAGGACTTTGTATCTGACATTTAATTTAAAAAATAGCCTGTGCCTTAGAGGAAAAAGAAAGAGAAAGTCTGTGCTTAAAAGTGTAAGTAATGATTCAGACACTTCCAATTTATTTTCGTTGACTACAGTATTAGTACCTGGTCAAGATACATATTTTTTTCCTCATGTGATTATGGGTCTATAAAAGCTGAAACACAAGAAGTTTTAAAATTACATTAAGAATTCAGTTGTCCTTTTCTATTCAAAATTTATTGGTATAATTAAAGTATTACTTTTAACACAAAAATGAAAGCCTCTAGCACAAAACAGATGTGCCTGGGCTAGATCAGATACTGGAGGAAAGGTTACTCCCATCAATACAGAGCTCAGGGTGAGCTACGCCGCCTTGTTCCTGGGGTTAAATACAGTGATTGTCACAGGCCTGAATAAAGGAGTCCTATCTTTACACAGTCTGCCCAAAGTCACAAAGGGCTGAGGCAGTGGGAACTGAGCTGATGCTTTACTGCTTCACACTACTTAGTTGGTGTAACAGGGATTTATTTCACTGTCCCTTGCTCAGCTCCTTGAGAATGAACCTGAGCTTTCCATGTCTAGTGCAGATCCCCACTTTGAACAGCACTCACACTCAATGGCCACACTACAAAACTGGCATGATAAAAACATAACAGCTTCACTCAAATTCAGTGTAATCTTTATTGCTTATATGAGCTCTTCATCTCTTGATGATTCCTCTTTGTACCAGTGCTGCCCCATCTTAAGTACTTTCTTCATAAATAGTGAATTGTTGCTGAGTTATTTTGCAGATAAAAAAAAATCACCCTTTGTCTGGAAACAGCAATAAATAGATGAGGTGTGTGCACCACTAGTTCCACCACTAGTTGAAGACAAGATTCTTTATTTCTCCCCTTGTCACCCCTTTAAAAAAAAAAACCGAACAGAAACCAAACCAACACCATACAGCATTCTAGTAATGGAATAAAGTTCACAAGGGAGGAAAAATAAAGCAGAACACAGATCATAGAATAACGATTAAGAGTGAGAAAGATTGTTACTCCAGAAGTTGTTCTAGTCTCCTTCTGGAGCCTGAAACTGCAATCTCTTTAAGGCAAAATGTTTGCCATTGCATAAGAAAATGGATTTTTCTGTTCTTCTGCAGAAAGAGTTACTATCCTTTACCAGCCTTCCTATCCATCTAAGGGCTAAGTAGAGATCACATTTCTACAGGGTACTTTGTTCAAACAACTCTGTGTAGCAAAATGTCTTAAGAGATTGACATTTGGGCTTCACTGGGAAACTTGCTGGTTCAGTTCAGAAAAGCAACAACTGATACACTTGCACAATAATAGTATTTTTGCTACTGACTCCAATTGAAATCAGAGTATCCAAGGTAAAGAGTAATAAAAAATGTTTTTCTCTCAGTTATCTAAAATGTTTTGTTTCAAGTCTGGTTTGAATTTTATGTTTAGAGTTTGGACTTGTTCAATCAGCACTGGTTCTTCTGGCTGTAATCCCTTTGATTCCTATGTGTACAGGACACACAGACAAATCCCAGAAAGGTCACTAAGAGACAAATTGGCCAAGAGAAAGTTGTTTAGCCTCTTCTCCTCATAAAAAGGGTTTTGTTTTTCTTATCCTTGCATCTTACAGCAATTTTTTAGACAATATTCACATGTTGTCTTCCTGTGCTATTGCCATCCACTATTCATAAAGCTGCATAATATCTTCCCACTGTGTGCATTTTACAATGAAAATTGTATTTCAAATAAATCAATACCGTATTTTAGGCAAATTCATCTCCCTGGATGAGACAGAACATCTCACTTAGACTAAGAGCTAATTGACTACCAACAGTGCATTAGGAATTATGAGTGAAATCAGTTTAAAATTACATAAATTAGAAAAAGTAATATACTCCCAATGCACAAGTCTCTCACAGCTCTATTTTCCATAGCCCCTAATACAAACAAACACAGAATATATTTGACTTATCAGGCATTTCAGAACAGAAATATCTTGGAAGACATCAGGTAAGTTATTAAATCTATTTTTCCCCTAAACAAGGTACCAGATTTTTTTTTAAATTTCTATGACATAAACACTGCTAGCTTCTTTACATTTATTTTTTAAATCCAGAGAAAACATCAGAAACATAGGTGATTAGGCCAGAAGGTAGGATTAATTTTAAGAGAAAAGCATTTTAAAAATCAGTAATTAGCAAATTAAAAAAGGAACTTTACGTAACAGTTCCTTTAATAGGCTAGGAATACTTTTGTGTAGTTTTATACGTAGATGGCAAAAATGCTACAGGAAACTGATAAATCAGTCATATGCACAATTTACTAATGCACTCTGTTTATGCAAATATTGGCTTAGTACATCTGTGACAGTTCTTCAGACTAAAGCTACAGTGATGTTTTATATGAACAAACCCAAAGTTATCCAATACTTAAATTCTGTAATCCGATACTTAAATTGGTCAGAGGAGAGAAAATTTCTATTTGCTCACGTTGTTAAAAATACCAGTTTAACATCAGTTAAAAAGTGGCTAACAAGACACTAAGTAATTTCATTGTGGATTTTATTGTAATGTATAGTATTCCAATGTACGTTAACTTTTCTATGTAAAATTATAGCATCTAACTCTGCAGGAAAAGGATACTTTTTTTTTAATAATCTATATACATCTCCCCATTTGTCTACTGACAATCCAGGAAGAAATTCCTGTATTCGTGAATATTGAAGTCAGTAGTGAAGGTCCCACTTTTGTTCCTCCAACAATTGCTGACCCATTCACACATGAGTGAGACTGTACACAGCTTTTCTTCCATCTCCTTGGGAAAAAACACATCCCTTCAGCTTTATTTAATATTTATTTAAGACTGTTGATAGAGGAACAAATACTGAAACTGGGAATGGTCACCCCCACAGATAAAATGTCTGGTTTTTTTCCTCTCTTACCTTGCTATGCACTGCATACAGATGTGTATTTTTCTATAATATGGCATACCAAATGAAAGTAAATTTCTTGCCTACCAGTGTCAGTCTGATTTCTAGATCACCAGCTACACGTGATGGAGAAGTGCATCCAAGACTGGGGAGACAAGACAGATGAGTTTTGTGTAATCTGGACATTTCTATCTCAGTGTGATGGGAAAGATTTGCTGGGAAGATGACATCTCCCTCATGGAAAAGTCCAAAGAAGCAGCAGCAGCAGCAGCAGCTGAGATCTGACTAGTCATACCAATGCAAGTTTAACCCTGTGCTAAACCAGGCCTTTGTGATGCAGTATCAGGTATTGGCAAACAGGTACTGGAACCCCAGTTTGAAAATATTGCTCTGTATTTAGTGGAGTAGGAAAGAGCAGTGGTTATTGCATGCAATTATGGAAAGTAACTGTGAAAAGGCTTACTTACTTCCTCAAATACAAAAAGCCATGCTGTATGTACACAGTTCCTGTAAAATTTCTGTCACAGATGGAGTAGAGCCAGCATATCAAATACTACCAGGACTAACAAAAAGTCTTCACTGATCAAATTGCTCTATATATGTTGTTCTAAAGCCTTGATGAAAAATAGCAAAAGTAGGTCTGCACAAAACTGCAGGCACTGCCTGTCCAAGAAATTTTGACAATGTTCTCTGCTTTTCTCCAGCTCCTGAATTCTGTGGTGAGAGTCCCTGGGCTGGTTGTCACTTCTAATTATGAAACAGTCCCTTGACAAAAATATATGCTAGCCTCTAGAAAATCTGTATGTAGAACAATTAACCATATCTCTAGAAACCTGTTGGATATCTTTGTTTCTTGTTAGGTCATTAACATACTCCTTTTTACTTTTCCTCTTTATCGTAGGAGTTAGTACACTTAGCAATATAGTTATAGATCAACAGTTATACTGCATATTGTTTTGAAAAATCAATTAAAAAGTAATAACTGACTTTAAACAGATGTACTTTGATTGAATGGAGTGATTCAAGGAAGGTAAGTTCTTTCTTTTGTGTCATATAACAACTAATAGACCGTATCTGAACTTCCATTGATTTGGGATTTTTTACCTATCTAGATGTGACCAGTCCTCTTAAAGAGCATTGGAAAGTACTATGTGAAGGATTTTGAAAGGGTTATTAAAAGTGTTTGCCCTGAAAATTTTGTTTGCCTTATCCTAGGCATAATCAGAAAGAGGACAGAAGCCAAAAGCATGTGATCCTGGTCCTGCCTAGTGCACCCCTTGTCAGTGCAGTCATAGCAAATTAGCACCAAGACCCTACTGCAAGACAGCAATTGTGAATTTCTGAGTATGGTCATAACACTGCTCTTCAGTTCTGCTGCTCATCAGTAAGTCTGCCCCAGAAAATAGTTTAGGTTATAATCTCTTACCTGTGCCCACTTGATGGTTCTGTCAGACCAGATATTAATTTACAAAATTATCTCCCTAAATGTTCCTCTAGCTCCTTTTTTTCCTATTCCTAGTGCGTGTGAAATATATTTTGCTCTGCTCTCCAAATTTACTTTTTTTTTTCCTAGCAGTACTTTTTTCTGTGGTATTTTAATCTCTACCCTAGCTTGCTGCCTCTGTTTACAACCACCTTTTTTTCCGTCTTGAAGTGCATTCAGAGGGTGGAGGCTCTGTTGCGCTCTTCTCTGCCTCACCCACACGTCCTTACACATTATGTAAAAGTGGAAAAATGCTGTTCCTTCACTTTTCGCAGTTTTCAGTGTCACTGTTTGTTTAGTCAACATGGAAGCCTGAGCCCACAGGATCTGCAAAGACCTCCTCTTCACAACTCAACCCTTATTATTTCCTGACAATATACCCATGAGATATCATGCCTGGTGTCTTACCACAAGTTATAAAATAAACTCCATGCCTTTCATCTTTAAAAATAACAGAGACTACCAAGGAAGAATGATTTATATTTTAAAAGCCCCACTCTTGGAACAGATCTCTCTTGCTGACAGAACAGTCATGGATAAGAATGACTTTTTGGTGTCTTCAGTACCCACTATAAATGACCATATGAGGACATTTTCCTGAATTCATCTAAATATAAAAAAACCCCAAAGGTTGATGTTCAGCTGCTTATTAAGCAGACAGATTACTCCCACTACCTGGATGAATACGCTGGTTGGAAAACAACAGTGACTAGATGTGTTATGGCAAGTGATCAGTTTCATACCAACTTTTTTTGATATAACACACTTTGCTTATGAAGAACCTGACTGATCATGTTTTGGAGATGTGCCAAAGGCTATCTAGGGTGGGAGAGATTAAGAAAATGACCATGAAAACCTCTGATAAGCTGCTTTCTAAATTATATGCATGCTTTACTTTTTGATCTTATAATTCAGGTGACTAACTAGTGTCTTGCATGTCCATTCCTGTTGGGGCAAAGAATTGAGCTCATCACTGAAATCCAGTTTTATTCTAGAAATACAGCATTCTTCATGATATGCCCCCTTGAGGACATGTGCCTGTGCTGGGGGTTTGGGGGATGCTGAGGCTTTCCACAGACTGCAGCTGCAGCCACCATTTCCATGGGTTGGAGGTGCTGGAGATTCATTAATGGAGGGTGGTGGTTCAAGCAGTCAGCTGGATCTGGGAGGTCCCCAAAGATTCAGGCATACCTTTGTCATCACCCGACCCCCTGAATCTACACAAAGCAGCACCTGCTGGGGGATGTGCTGGCCTGTTTAGGTCCTCACCATCAGGTGAGCTCAGGTTGTATGGCACACCCAAGCCAGAGCTGGGGATTCAGCTCTAACTTGACTCACAGATTTTTAATATTCACAGTCAGGACCTGGAATCCTCCAGGTGTCACAGGAGCCCAAACTCAGCAAGACAGAATTATTCACTTTTTTTGACAGTCTACAGCAGGGTGAAGGACAAGCAGGGCAGGTCCACAGGGGAGGCTCTGTCAAGAGTCATGGTGGTCCAGGCATGGACTGTGTCCTCACACATGGGGTGCCTGAGCGGAGTGGGCTGAGCTGGGGCAGGTGATGGTCCCTACAGGAGGCAGGGATGGGCCCCAAGCAATGACAACAAAGCTCAGGGCTGGAGTCTGTCCCAACCTGAGCTGAAAAGAGCACCATGGACCCCAAGGGGACCATACTGATACCTTCAGGGCCAAGAGCAAACAAATTTGGACAGTTTGGAAGCTGCCTCGAAGCTGTTTGTCATACATGTGAAGAACACACTGCATGCAGGCATGAGGGGGAGCAGGAGGAAGAGGGAGAAGGGATAGTTTTCACCTTTTCCCCATCTTTCCCTCCATTTCTCAGTTCTGACAATACCCCAGCAGCTTCTGCACCACCACCAGCAGGGAGCTTAGTCAGCTGAGATCAGCCCAGGACTCATCAGGACACCGGCCCAGGAGGTGCTCAGGGACAGCCAGCTCAGGAGACTCACCTGACCAGGTTTCAGCAACATTTGGACAACTTACCTGATGACTTTGAAACTGTGCTCTGAGACCAGGGAGAAAAGAATCAGATGCTGCTCCATTGTGTTCCGAGGCACACGAGTCCTTTTTGGAGCTTGTCTGCAGCTATTTCCAGAAACAGAAATGGTGGACAAATTAGTCAAGACATTCAGCCATCAGCAGCATGGAAGTGATTTCAGTGTCTTTTCTTTTCCCAAATGAAAATAATAAATGTTTATTTTCATAGACTTTCACTTTTCAAAACTATTAATTGTGCATTTTCTGTGCACTAATAATTGCCATTTGTGTAGCTGAACTCACAATGGATAACTAAACTAATGCAAATTGAATCCATATCCTAAGAACTAGAAAGATTGCTTCTGTACACATTATTGTACAAAGCTTACATTTTGACAATTAGAGGCTAATTATTCAAGGTTGTTAAATAAGCAAAATTGTCTTTCTCTTTTCCTCAGAAAAAAATTTAAACATCTCCAGTTAATTGGTTACCTCTGAATATAATTTTAGCTTTTATCACTTATTGAAATTCACAGTTAAACAAATATCATCGAGCAGGAAAATTAGTCAATTATAAATATATTTCACTGTTACTCTCCAGGTAACAGTGTATTTTGGCACTGTATCATGGACCCTCACTTCACTACCAGGAGCCATTTTGTGGAATTTGTCCTGCCACTAGTGTACACAAAACAATATGAAAATCTTTCTTTTCTTCAGTGTTCTTTGTTATACCATACCTAAAGTGAGAGTTATTTTTGAAGTTACACAGGAACTTGATTCTGAGGTCTACTCTTACAGAATGATTAAAGAGAATATTAACACTGATGCATGTATCTAATCTAAACAGTTTGGAGTTTAAATTGTAAATTCAGAATACTCTTAGCAAACAATTTCTCAGTAAACTATAGGTTGAAATATATTCACATAAAATAGCTGTTGAATAATTCCAAGGAATGAAAATATTAGAGGAAGAAGTAATCATTTGCTTACAATTAATGAACAGTAGAAACCCCTGTATTTATGAATAGATTTGTTTGCTGCAAATAATCCTCCTGCATCTAATCAAAAGATACCCATCTATTTTCAGAGTATTTCAGATGACAGCATACAAAGACAGGACACTCTGTTTCCAGGGCCTTTTAAGAAAAATGATTGAGGCTTTTCAATTCAAAATAATAAGGGATTACACAAATGTCCATGTAATCACCATTCAAGTCTAATATGACAGGAAGATGTTTTAGCTCCCTTCTTATGCGGCACGAAGGAAGTAATAAGCTCTGTTTTATGGAAAAGAAAAAGTAAATCCAGCAATCAGGATTCAGTAGTAAGCTTCTTTCTACAGTGCCCTTTGGCTGTTATAAATCACTCAGTGTGTTTTAAATCCATGGACTTCTAAGGGAACAAAATGAAATGTTGTCATTCCTTTTTCCTGGCCTGCTTTATTTCCTTTGAGGTCTGTTAAGAGTCCTATGATCTTGATTCTCTTACATGGAGGGTTTCAAATTTATCAATAACCATCTGTTGCTGTCATTCTGTTTCATGGTCCAAATCTAGCATTTCCAATGCTAGTCCCTGTGTTTGCTGTCATTTTTTTCATTTTCAGTTCTCACTGGGGCTGTCATCTTCAAAGATCAGGAAGAAAGTAATGTTTTTGATGTTTTCAAAGGCTGGAAAGATCTTTCTCCCCCCAGCGTTACGAGTTTCATTTGAACACATGGAAAGAAATCTGAATTTTATAGGAGATTTATCTAAACAGTGATCCACTTGAACCAAATAAGTCCAAAAATTTTTAGTAAATGTAACTTTTCCTGTTTTTTGAAATTATTAACCCCCTTGTACTGTGAATAGAGTTTACAAATAAACAACCTACAACCATCATAAATGTAATCCACCACTGAATTCTGGTCTCTGTTCCCAGCCTGCAGTGTGTGAGTATCTATTATCTCTCCATCAAGGTAACTCAGGGAAAGGTGGGAATTCAGTGGGCTTCCTGCCAGGTTTCAGTGACTGAAAGGTCCTTTACTAGAACAAGACATATTCCAGCCTCTGTTC
The DNA here is from genome assembly GCA_013399875.1 of Gymnorhina tibicen. Lineage (NCBI taxonomy): Eukaryota > Metazoa > Chordata > Aves > Passeriformes > Artamidae > Gymnorhina > Gymnorhina tibicen. The sequence goes on along the minus strand of VXAZ01004092.1, from coordinate 7,428 downwards.
ACATAAGTGTCCCAAGGCTATGTTAGGTTTCTCTCCAATGTATCTTTCATGTACCTCCTATTCTTTCAACCTCATTTGGATTCAGCACTGCAACACATTTTTTGTGCATAAAAATACACTTCCTTCATGTTATGATGGCATAGGTTACCAAGAGTGATTTATTATACACCTTTTACTATGCCTCCCTTTCCAAGACCACCACAAACATGTTTTACAGACATTTCACCCAGTTTAATATGGGCAGGTACAGCTATAGCCCCTGCACAGACTTCACACAGATCTCTAATCACTCTTTCCCCACCATAAAATATACTGATCTCTACAAAATAGTAACTTTAGCCTAAGTTCATATTTAACTTTTCTTCTTTCTCTCATGCAGCTCATGCAGCTTCCAGTTTGCTCTCCTAACTATGAGGTCACTGCCTGATCAAAGTTAACCCAATCTTGGTTTATCTGGTTGAAAGGACAAATATTACTCCACAATATTAGCAGATTCTGCATTGGTCCAAAGTCCCATAATTACTAGTACCAGATCTGTCCAGTACAAGAGATGAACAAGCATGGTCTAAAGCAGAAGTGAGCACAATGGTCTCAATTTTATCAATTTAGCCAATGAACACAGTGCAGAGGGGTACCTTTATACAGCATTAAGATGTGTCAAGTTGAGCCCAGCCATCAGCCAATCACCCACCCAGCCACAGAAAAATCCTAGATGCCTTAAAATTTGATTTGCTCTGTTTGCTCAAACCGCAGTCTTGGGGTCTTGCTTAAGCCTCCAGGAAATGTTATTGTCTCCTTAACGAATGACACCCCAAAGTAAGCACACCTTATTGTACCTTACCTTACCTTTATCATTAAGGCTGAGTGACTGACGCTGTTCCTGGTCTGCCAGGGTAAAACTCGTAGCACCGCATGGGTTTTCCACAGTTAAAGATTTCTCATTATCCTAACAGACCATGAATCATGAGTTGGGTGAGACAGGTTCTTGAAGGCACAAAAATAGCTTGAAATTTACTTATTACAAAAGGCCAGCTTTTGAACCAGTCACAAATTAAGAAATGATAAAGAACATAGTCTAGGATGGTTGTTCTGGATCTACATTACCTTTGAGTGCTATTTTCAAATGCAAATAGATGAATTTCTTTCGAGGCATATTTACATGCCTGGATTCATACTTATATTTTCTGAACTCTTGCATCGTTGTACGAGTTTTTGAGTCTCAGAGCAGACCTGATGTCTTAAGTCCTTGATGAAAGCTCACACCGTGAGACTTGAGCAAAGCCCATCCAAAACTACATTCCCCAGCAAACTCTCTGCCTTTCATGTTTCTTTGGTCTAATTCGTGCACTCTTTTATCAATTTCTCTGAATGCATTCAAAGGCATTCCTTAAAGTGAGTCTACCTCCATCTTTGAAAAAAGGAAAAGGTCCATTCAGATCCTGTAATAGAGAGTTCGACCAAAGGTGTCAAAACCAGTAGAAAATTCAGAAATTATTTATATCTGAAATTACTTATGTTGGGCAGAGTGTGGATAGCTTTGAAAAATTAAATGTAGCGTAAGAAATATTAATTAAGATTTAAAGAAGCTGAAGTCCATGAATATGTTTTGTGACAGCTCAACAAAATTAATTACAACAGACTAAAAATCTAGCTATAAAGTAATTTCCAGCTTTCGATTAGGACTCTAATTCCAGCTACTGTACTGCAGAAATGTCAGTATGTGGACTTCACAGCAGTGTGCCCTGGTGGCCAAGGAGGCCAAAGACATCCTGGCCTGTATCAAAAACAGGGTGGCCAGCAGGACCAGGGAAGTCATTCTGCCCTTGTATTCAGCTCTGGTGAGGCTGCACCTCGGGTGCTGTGTCCAGTTCTGGGCCCCTCAGCTCAGGAAGGATGTTGAGACCCTTGAACACCTCCAAAGGAGGGCAACAAGGCTGGTGAAGGGCTTGGAACACAAGCCCTATGAGGAATGACTGAGGGAGCTGGGGTTGTTTAGCCTGGAGAAAAGGAGATTCAGAGGTGACCTTATCACTCTCTACAACTGCCTGAAAGGTGGCTGTAGTCAGGTGGGGGCTGGTCTCTTTCTCCAGGCAGCAACTGACAGAACAAGAGGACACAGTCTTAAGCTGGGCCAAGGGAAATTTAGGTTGGATGTTAGGAAAAAGTTTTTTTACTGAAAGAGTGATAAAGTTCTGGAATTGTCTGCCTGGGGAGGTGGTGGAGTCACCATCCCTGGATGTGTTTAAAAAAAGATTGGATGTGGCACTCAGTGGCATGGTTTTGTTGAGGTGGTGTTAGGGCACGGGTTGGACTCTGTGATCTTGAAGGTCTCTTCCAACTTGGTGATTCTGTCATTCTGTGATTCTGGCTACAGACTACGGTCAGGATTTTTGCTTCAATCTATGCTGGTGGTACTTTTGGAGTTACACCTCTGGAACAAAACTTGGGCACTTCATTGCCACAGAGTAGTGTCAGGCACCCTCTGGTACCAGACTGCCAGCTTCTCATGGCTTCTTGTTATATGTAACTTACCCCACCAATTATTGCTATTCAGATTCCCTATGAGCTTTGCTCCTGATATGTCTGTGCCAATCCCAGTCCTGATGAGACTGAACTTCTGTGCCAATCTACTTATTAGTTTCATCTTACCTGTGCCTTCCATGGCCAAGTCAAACTGGTTTTCTCTCAAGCTGTCCAAGCCTAGCATGGCCTCTCTTAGAAAAGCCAGATGATTTTTTCTTCAGTTTCTTTGTACATTGTCTTGAACAATCCAGAGCAAATCTAAATAGCAACTTACTTAGGAAATTCTGCCCAGCTCTTTCTTCCTTGGACTGGTTCATACCCACTTAATTCATGGATATATGCCTGTACAGAACAGTTATGTGTCCGAGTCATGTAAGACTCGACAATTCTTAAAGAAGATGTGTTATCTTTTTCATCTGACAAAAATTTAGCAAGCATATAGCATTTATTTAAGATTTCGTGTTTGGACAGAAGCAATAAAATTTGGAACCCTATTGCACTGGATATTTTTAGTTCCTCCTTCAAAGAGAGTTTGTAGTGAAAGCTTGTATAACTTACTCTTACCACAGCCTAAGTAACATATTTTTTCCTGATTCCATTCTTAGAACTATATGAGTAATTAGACAAAATTTACCAAAAATATCATCATGTGGCAGACACCCACTACAGAACCCAAATATCTCAAGTCTGGCAGTCATAAGCATGAAGAACTGAGAACTAGATCTCCTACAAGCAGGAGTGTCAGCCAAGCTAATGATTAGAAAACACTATCAATTCAGTTTCTAGGAATTACTATTGCAATCCTTTTCACAATTACCACTCACAAGTTAGTTGTGTGAATGGAGATTCAAGTCTATTTTTAAATTATTTATTTGAAAGAACTGCCTTCTACTTTCAATTTTGAAAGCAACTTTCAGTTTAGTTAGTAGGGAAAGAGTATTGGATTTATTTACAGTTCAACAACATTTAAGTCAAATTATGTCAAAAGTTTGGATTCAATCACTTGGATTCAGTAACGTGATTTAGAATAAAAACCAAAGAAAATGCTTGGGGTAAAATGAATAATCCCAATTCAATCTAAAAGCAATTAAGCTGATTAAGATGAAACTGTTTAAGGATTAGTGATTGGTATGTACATAGGAATATTAGATATAGGAATTACTTTTACCACATTTATATTTAAATTCTATTAGTGGATTTTTTAATCAACTAGCTGTTACCAAAAAGGCTAAATTAGAAAATAAGTACATACAATTAGCTTTGCCACTTGCATACTCGTTTCTTGCCCTGAATGTCTTATTATAGGTTCAAACACTCAAGAAATATTAACCTCTGGAAAACACAAAGATAATTTAATACCAAATGCAACACTGAAAATATAATGTTGTTTACACTTTAATTCCCATTCCACACAGATATAAAAATGTAGAAGTTATACATGCACAAATGAATACAACTTATATACTAATATAAAAAAGTGAGTTACATTAGAGTGTGGCTGAAACACTGAGCTCTAGATTCTTCTTCTGAAAGTGTGCATGTCTTGGGTCATTTTGGGGGAAAAGACTCACAGAGAAAAAACAATTTAAACATGGAAGCTGAACTAAATGCGGTATTTTAAATCCACTGAGTTGGCAGAAGTAGTTCTCTAAATGCAGTGTAAGTAGCACTGATCCAAAGTAAGATAATTTTCCACATGTGGTCCAAATATACTGCAGAATAAATGCTACTGTAAGCTAGAGTTCCTGAGCTGGCTAGAAACTGATATAAAGTACAAGAGGGGAGAACTGCTAGCCTTGTGTCAAGGTTCAAAGACTCTGTTCCCTTTTGAAGGCAAGAAACTTGAAAATCAGTTGAGAGAGGAGTGATAGATTAGGGAAAAAAGGTGAAGCAATATAATCCTACAAATCCCAAAGCTTTCTTCTTCTTTTAACTGTCATATGGACTCTGTATTTACTTAGACCAGGCTATAAAATTTCATTTTATAAGTAATGATCCAGCCTAATGAAAGCATAAAAATGCATGGCAAAACTGAAAAAAAAAAAAAAAACCAAACAAACCAAGCCAAGATTACTAAGATTACTAAAATCACTATCGACAATAATACTCAATTTGAAAATAATCCTGTCTCAAGGACAGCAGGTAGAATTCAGAGTGTGTATTGAGTGTAGGGAGCAAGGTTTTAGGGGCAGAGGGCAGGCTGGGGGGGTCTGCAGAGGTAAATGGTCAGGACCTGCCCTGTACCACACACAACCTGTTCCAAGCTGTGGCAATAAAAAAAAGGGAGGAGAGGTTCTCAGAGTGAGCCAGAGGTGTTTTAAATGTTTTTAGGTTTGAGGTTTTTTTGTTCCCCCCCAGTACCCTAAACACTAATTAAATATTTATGTTAATTGGCAATAAATTAGGTTAAATTCCCCAGATTGAATCAGTTTTGTCCATAGCAATACTTGCCAAGTGATTTCCCTGCCTTTATTGCAACCTATGAGTTTTCTCACTCTTGTTCTTCCTGTTCTCTCCTCCATCCTGCCTTCACGCTTGCCTGCCAGCCAGTGCCATCCCCACACAGGATGTTATTACAAATATCAGTCCTCAGTGAGAACAAGCACCACGAAGCCACCCTCTACAATAAATAACTTCCGTACCAGGGGAAATGGGCTCCACAAAGCATATTCCCTCATTATCTTTCAAAAACTTCAACCCTGAATCTTCTTTTAGTTACATTTGTTACTGTTATCAATATTGCTTATTTTACCTTATGCCAAGGCCACTTCCCTCTGCAGCTATGAGGGCTAGAACAGATTTCAGGCTTTTTGAAATCTGATCTTTGCTAATGAGGAAGCTGGAAAAAAACCCCAGCAACCCTGATTTCACGTATCTACTATATGTGATACCACATGGGATAAAATAAAAACAGATTAACTTCTAATCCTCTCTTAAAATGTAAATTTGAAAGTATTTAAGAATAAAATTAATTTTGAATGTAAACATTTACATTATATTAAAAAGGAAACACTTTAGGTATTTGAAAATCTATTTCTATATTGCTTATTACCTTCCATGTGTAAGGCATACATACATACTCATTTACTAATGTATAGCGTACTCATGACATTATCTGCATTTTAATAAAATAAGCACTAGTATTTGGGAACTTTTGTCAGGGACACTTCCCTGTCTGACCATCCAGGAGCCACTTTGGCTGTCACACCCACACCACCTGAGCTGCGACTGAGGTCACTTTGCAGCTGCACACCCCACACCCATAGCCAGACTAGGTTTCCTCACTGGCTCACAGAATCACAGAATCACCAGGTTGGAAGAGACCTTCAAGATCATCGAGTCCAACCCATGCCCTAACACTCAACTAAACAATGGCTCCAAGTGCCACATCCAATCTTTTTTTAAACACATCCAGGGATGGTGACTCCACCACCTCCCCAGGCAGACAATTCCAGACCTTCACCGCTCTTTCCGTGAAAATTTTTTTCCTAACATCCAACCTAAATTTCCCTTGGCCCAGCTTAAGACTGTGTCCTCTTGTTCTGTCAGTTGCTGCCTGGAGAAAGAGACCAGCCCCCACCTGACTACAGCCACCTTTCAGGCAGTTGTAGAGAGTGATAAGGTCACCTCTGAATCTCCTTTTCTCCAGGCTAAACAACCCCAGCTCCCTCAATCATTCCTCATAGGGCTTGTGTTCCAAGCCCCTCACCAGCCTTGTTGCCCCCCTCTGGAGGTGTTCAAGGGTCTCAACATCCTTCCTGAGCTGAGGGGCCCAGAACTGGACACAGCACCCGAGGTGCAGCCTCACCAGAGCTGAATACAAGGGCAGAATGACTTCCCTGGTCCTGCTGGCCACCCTGTTTTTGATACAGGCCAGGATGTCTTTGGCCTCCTTGGCCACCAGGGCACACTGCTGGCTCATGTTCAGTCAGCTGTCAACCAGTACCCCCAGGTCCCTTTCTGCCTGGACACTGTCCAGCCACACCGCCCCCAGCCTATAAGGTTGCAGGGGGTTATTGTGCCCAAAATGCAGGACTCGGCACTTGGACTTATTAAACTTCATCCTATTGGACTCTGCCCATCTATCCAACCATTCCAGGTCTCTCTGCAAAGCTCTCCTACCTTCGAACATATCGACACACGCTTCCAGCTTAGTGTCGTCTGCAAATTTACTAATGAAAGACTCAATACCCTCATCCATGTCATCAGTAAAAATGTTGAACAAAACTGGCCCCAGCACAGACCCCTGAGGGACACTGCTGGTGACTGGCTGCCAGCTGGATGCAGCACCATTCACCACCACTCTCTGGGCCAGGCCATCCAGCCAGTTCTTAACTCAGCAAGGAGTGCACCTGTCCAATCCGTGGGCTGCCAGCTTTTCCAGGAGTATGCTGTGGGAAACTGTGTCAAAGGCCTTGCTGAAGTCTGAGTAGACAACATCCACAGCCTTTCCTGCATCCACCAGGCGGGTCACCTGGTCACAGAAAGAGATCAAATTAGTAAAACACGACCTACCCCTCCTAAACCCATGCTGGCTGGGTCTGATCCCCCAGCCATCCTATAAGTGCTGTGTGATGGCACTCAATATAAACCGCTCCATTACCTTACCAGGTACCAAGGTCAAACTAACTGGCCTATAATTACTAGGATCCTCCTTCCTATCTTTCTTGTAAATGGGCGTCACACTGGCCAGCTTCCAGTCACCTGGAACCTTGCCAGTGAGCCAAGACTGTTGGTAAATGACGGAGAGCAGCTTTGCAAGCTCATCTGCCAGCTCCCTCATCACCCTGGGATGAATCTCATCTGGCCCCATAGATTTATAAACATCCAAGCAGCTCAGCAGTTCTCTGACTGCCTCCTCTTGGATAACAGGGGGAGCATGCTGCTCCCTAACACTATCTACGA
>VXAZ01004091.1:455850-516922 GCA_013399875.1 Gymnorhina tibicen | reverse complement strand
CAGAGGTGACCTTATCACTGTCTGTAATTACCTGAAGGGTGGTTGTAGTCAGGCGGGGGTTAGTCTCTTTTTCCAGGCAGCAACTGACAGAACAAGAGGACACAGTCTTGAGCTATGCCAAGGGAAATTTAGGTTGGATGTCAGGAAAAAGTTTTTTACTGAAAGAGTGATAAAGTTCTGGAATCGTCTGCCCAGGGAGGTGGTGGAGTCACCATCCCTGGATATGTTTAAAAAAAGATTGGATGTGGCACTCAGAGCCGTGGTTTAGTTGAGATGGTGTTAGGGCATGGGTTGGACTCGGTGATCTTAAAGGTCTCTTCCAACCTGATGACTGTGTGATTCTGAGTGAAATGGTAATTTTTATTACGACATTACTTTGAAACAAGTTAGAAATTAAGGACGCTTTCTTTCATTTACTTGGAAAATTCCAAAGGAAAGTTGTGAAGTGCTTTGAGGACAAATTCAGATTCTCAGGCCATTTTTAGCTCTGAGGGTTTATGCCATACTATTGTTCATATGTTATATGGGGGAAAAAACTCTTCTAAAATTAGCCAAATTTGACATTCTTACTATTCAGCTCCTTACCTGACTGAGAATTGATACCTCTGTACTTTCTCTTTTAGAACACTCATGGGAGTGACACGTTGATTTAAACCATTCCCTTTGCTCTTTCTAGATTTGAAGTTTTTTAGCCTTAAGGTTTCCTCCTATGCAAGTTCCTCCAGGTAAGTCCATCCATCCTTGTTTTTCCTTCTGCTGCCACTTGCTTCCCCAGCAAGGTGAGTGGGACTTTTCTGACATAAGACCCACCTGAGTTTCAGCTGGAAGGAATCCTTTAAGAGCCATTCATACTCCTGGTCAGCTCTGCATTGGCACAGGTTCCATTTCTATTAAAGTTACCTTTATTTCACAACAAATTTTTTTTTAAGGAACATATATATATGTTAGTATAAACTGTTAGACAACTTATTAATCAAAAATTGCCTATTATCTAGAATCATGCCTCCTTTTTTGGTTCATTTTTACAAAACTATTGATAAAATATCCTTTGGTTCATACCAACAGTTGGAGAAAAGAATTTGGAGCTTGTGACTGGCTAAAATTTGGTGGGAAAGAAATACACAGAGATAGGATCAGAAAGCAGAGAAAAAAATTATGAAGTAAATTTCTGTCATATTTTATATGTAACAGAGCTGTAAAAAATGAGCAGACAGATGCTATATCAAAGTTTGTAGGAGGCTGATATTCTGTCAGTACCTCCACAACATTATTTTGCAAAATCTGAGGGGGTAAAAAAGGATAATATTCTCGCAAAAAAGAAAGAACATTTTGATATTTTCATTTCAAGATAAAATCTTAAGTTAAAGTCAAAATGTTTGTATTACATGATGTAAAATTAAAGAAAGAACATTGAGCAAGAATGAAGACATTTTTATCAATTCAAGCTAACTTCCTTCCTAGGATATTATTTCCTTGAAAATTTTGACATTTTACTGTTTTATTTATGGCTGGAAACAAGACAACTATTGAAAATTCACAATTCTTTGCAGAATGGAATTTCCATCACCTGTGCGGTTCTAGTGTTTATGGTCTGAGACTCTGCCTCATGTTTTCATTCCTTTTTAAGTTATATACAATTGATTTCAGCAGGAGTCTTCCTGCTTCACATTAAGTACATACATTTGTCATTTTACCTAAACACTGGTATCTACACTTACATCTTAGAGAAACAGAGAATTCTAATATAAAATAATGAAATAAGATTTCATTGGAAACAAGCAAACAAGAACTGAAAACAATTCCAACCTACTGTCAGCTCCCAAGTTAGCAGTTATTTATTAGTAACAAACGCATAGTGAAAAATTATCTATTTAAGAAAAAAATTATTCAACAGCTTTTGCAAAAAGTTAATTGTTAGCTACAAATGATCCAAAGGGGTTTAGTTGCAGTGGTTTTTAGACCAAATTTAGTGGCACAATACTAATTGTTTTAACAAGATATTAAACTTTTGTATTCCCATTTACTTTTCTTTGCATGTTATTAGGCTAAACCACAAGATTTTTCTAAAGAGTATTATTATGATGGAAAGGAATGCACACTCCCTCTTGGGCTCCGTTCCAATGTATTTTTAGATTGTGACTTGTATTACATGATTTCACATCTCGAGTGTGCCAATTCCTTATAGAGACATAATGAACTGAGCTGCAGGACAAGTGCCATAATGCTCTGCTTGCTAGCATTTTCATAATTGTTCGTTTGCCAGCTCTATGGTTGGGTTTGTGTGTGGAAAACTCAATCATATATATGAAAATAAACATTTATTGTGTAGAGAAATTGAATAAATTGTATTTGACTAGAAGGAGAACACTCTGTGGTGTTCTGTTCTAGAGATGTGTACTTATACAGTATAAGGATCAGTCCCCATAAGAAGATGAAGCATAAACTGTTCCCTCTCATTGCATATGTGAATATTACATGTGTAACTATAGTATAAAGAATTCAGGAGAATGGACTTGTTACTTTCAGAATAGCAGATGGTAAAATAATAGCAGATGGAAAATGAACCTGTTATCTTTCCATACTATACAGCAAAATTCTTCACTGTATGTTCATATTTGATAATAGGTATATAATCAGGCAGATGGCAGTTCCCACTAAGTCAGTGGGGCTACCCAAATTAGTAATGATTAGTGAGTGTTTCACCAGCTTCTTGTCAAGAGGATGCAGAAGAGTGGCTGGGTTTCCAGAAATACTGATTCTTCCCATGACTTTGGTGTTCCTAACGGGAAATTACACATTTCAACTCAATTTTTGCTATTGAAAAACATATTCTGCCTTTAAAAATGATGAGGACAACAATAGTAAAATGGAAAAAGGTCTGTTTTCCAGATACATATGCTTTGCCAAACCTCACAATCTTTCCTTTACCTCCTTCTCCTTTTTCTGTGCACTTTAATAGCTTTGAGAACTTCTGATGAACCTGTTCTCACCCATCTAACCTGACTAGATTATAGGCTTTCACTGAGGACTTGCTAGTTCGGATTTTGTTAGTGAAAACTTTTGCAGAGAAAATCTGAGAAATGGATTCAAACCCATAAATTAATTCAAGAAACCTACCAACTGCTGGTGTGAATGCTACTTTTGTTTAGAAAAACATCTGTTACATAAGAAGTCTTCTCAGTAAAGTTTGATTACTTAAAAAGGAAAGTTTAATTACTTGAAATTCTCTGCTCCTAGGCCCACAGATACCAAGTGCAAAGAACTGATCGATTAAGAGGACCTTCTTCCATGTTGCTCTACAACAGAACAGCCAGAAATGTGCTCAGCTTGCTGGCAGACTGCCACAGGCAGGGTCACATTGACATTCCATGGACTATTATCTTATCTCCTCCTCACTGCAGCCTCCTTTGAAGCAGTGGAGTTGTCAGTCTGCATCTGCAGAGCTTTCTTGGTGACCAATCCAACCATTCAAAGACCACACTTGGTCAGAGAAAACTGTAAGCCAAAGAAAAATGCACTTGTCCTACTCAGCTTGCTTCCAACCTACCCACGTTCAAAGAAATAATAATAGGCACTAGCTGCAGCACTTACAAATGAAAAGATCTCCTTTTATAAATTTGTTATGTAATTTCAGGAGATACCAACAACAAAAATTGCTCTTACTAAAACCTTACAAAAAAAAGATGAAAATTAGCAAGTCTCCTCACAGACCAGTTGCCATGGCACAAAACATTAGCAGTACAGCAAAATCTATTTAAAATCATCTTCAGTTTTGAAAATGTGATTTGCTGCAGAAAATTACTCAAAATTTCTTGTGCCTTTCTGTAGTTGATGGTGATCTCTGCTTTGGAACTTGTCCCGGAAGTCTAATGAGGCCCAGAAACAAGGGAAATTTTGAAAATATGGAAATGCAATTTAATGGACCTTGGAAGTCTCACCTTCTTGTCCCACTATATCCCTGCCATATTTGCTTTTACTACTGTGCATAGCCTAAACCAAAATCAAACAAATAATGAAATCTATAGTGGATTTTTGTGAATAACCTTCTCAGATTTTGGAAAACTTCTCTGGATTTCCTTTCCAGTGCTGAGAGGGGTCCCTTTTTTTTTTTTCCCCACTGACACAGACTGTGCAGATCCAGTGTTGCTGATCTGTAGTTTTACTAAACCTTAGGCAAGGCAATTATTTTCTAGGGTCAGGTTGCCCATTTACTTAAAAAAAATAGAATAGTGATGTTTAGCTATCTACATCTCAGACCTGTCAAACTTTTAAAAGGGAAGCCTGTTTGAAATCAAGGGTCTGGGATGTGAAAAACCCAGTGCAGGAGCTGCCATGTGTGTTGTTCCATGCAGGAACATGCATGGCCACCTTAATTGCTGACTGACTTTGTGTGCCTGGCAGTTGCCAGATGCAGGCAGAATACTTACAGACATCTGACTAACTTCCACAAGGAAATGACTAGCACCTAGTACCAACCAGTTTCGCTGCACTGTAGAAAAAAAAAAAAGGGCCTTGAAGCAAGTCTGTTTTTATTGACTCAGGACTGCCTTGCCTGGTCTGGAGCCATGTTTGTGCCCGCTCGTGTCAACCAGGGATAGCTGCCAGTCTGCAAGCAGTGCCATGGCAAATTCAAATCTGATCACTATACTGTACCTCCCAATGGCATCTTCATGGTATGTATCCTTGTCACCTCCTCCTTGAGTTTCCCTTCACAGTAATATGCTCCGATAGTTTCACTGGCCTGTTCCCTCTTCCACACCACTGTTTTGGCTGCTGCTCTCTTGGAATCTTCATTAACTTCCAGTGGTTCTCGGTGCTGGTTTGCCACATCCTCCTGGTCCCGGCCTATTGTGATAGACTCAAGGGAACGCCATTTGGAAGTGATACATATAAGTGATGTCTCGGAATTGCCCACCAGAGGGAAAGAATTGACCAGTATGAGGTCCAGTGCCGCTTCTACTTTACCTAAAAAAAAAGCATAAAAAAAAAAAAATTACTGCAGAATTCAAATATGTGGCCAATCAAATCACCAGGTAATCACTGTGTCATCCAGTGCTCAGGGTTTCTCTGGCTGGTGTCTTGCACAACTTTTGTGCAAAATCAGATGAACACAGATTAAGTGTTCTGCTGCAATGACTCAAGGATTTATTTTTTATGAGACAAACAGATGTAGCTTGTTCTTCTCAGAAAAGGCAGTAAGTCTTTGAAACATGTTGAATTTCTTTCAAGAGCTGTTGTAGAAGCCCAAGGAAAACCATAGGTTGCCAAATCACATAGATATGTGTATAGTTAGACATGCACATAAATGCCTCAAGTGTGGTGCTTTTCTGGTAACAGAATCAATAGATGATAAGGTTGTCAGTTTAATAGTCTTTCCTTGATGTCCTTTACATGGATTTAGTACGTATAAACTGATGTAAAGCAGTTATGACTTTCAGTTACAGAACCTGGTAGTACTTTGGATACTTGGAGTATTTTTTGCAGCTGTTTTATGGATTTGGACTAATAATTTCATAGTCATTCACATTAAATATTTGAAGCCCTAACAGACACTGGCAAGACCCATGGCACAAAGCAACTTATGCAAAAACAAAGAGCAAGTCAGCACCACTAGTTAAGTGACATCAGATTTAAATCACTCAAAATTGCTTCTTTTGCTCAGTAGGACTGCCAGAAACACATAGAGATGAAAGTTTCTTTGGAAATGAGAGAAACAAGCCTAATTAAAATATCCTCTAGCAGAGTGCCACTCTCTTAGTTGTTCACATGTGCATAGCTAGAGGGAAATTCGGCTCTCCTATAGTGAACAATTGGCAAATAATAGGCGTTTCCCTTTATTTTTTAAGTTCAGGGTAAGGAGAAGGGAAACACTAACATTTTTTCCAGCTGAAACAGGAAAAATAATTGATTTCTTTTATTCATCACAGCTATTTTCCTGATTGGGATACAAGTATATTTTGTATTTACATAGAGAGACCTAATATTTAGTGCCGGTCAGCTTCCAAATGTTCTCTGATGGGAAGGAAGGGGTATAGTCTTAGATAAGGGAGGTCAAAAGGTTTTAGTGCTGACTGCAGTCTTTGCGTGTGTCTCTGCAGTACTCTGGGCCAAGGGAGGAGGTCCTCCTCTGCTTTCAATGCAAGCAACCACTCTGGGGACTGAAGTATCTTGACAGCACATTGACACTCACCACACCCAACCACTCTTCCACAGCCACCACCCTTTCATGTGCCAGCCCAGATAACTTGCAGTTACATAATGGAGAAATGAAACCTTCTGGAAAGGATACAACAGCCATTAAAGTAAATATTGCATAAACGTGCAGGTCAGCAAAGTCAGTTCATCCAGCTGTACACTGCAAACGTAAATCCTTTGAACAAAGTTAAAGAGGTATGTGATAGAAATGAGGCTAGACTCCTGCATTCATTTTATAGGGCATTTTTCTCAAGCCTCTTAGTTTCATATGAGGAACATTTGTACTTTTACTATGGATCTGATGCATCAGCCAAAGGCAGATGTAGTTCAATAATCACCAGCACTGAAAGCAGCTTCAGTTAATATCAGCAAGGATCATGTGCCAGGTAGAGATATTCTTAAAATCATAAACTGCAAGATCCTGGTTTCTGCAAACTTTTGTGAAACTCAGAATCAAATCTGTATTCGAATTCTGTGACTTGATGTGACTTTCTGTGTTGAAGTCAGGCCTGGTGTTAGACAGCAGAAGTGAAATATTTTGATATTTCTGCCTGGCATCCACAGGGCACAGAGCTGCAACTGCCTTTCCAATACAAAGGTGTGGGCCCAAGGGGCTGGTGTCCTTCAGAGGATGGCTGGTCATCCAGGGCTCCAGTTCCATTTTCCCTAGCATTTCTCTGTTCCTCTGACTTCCAACAAAGCTTGAAAGGTGAAAATAACACCTCTTTCCTCCCCTGCATCTCAACCTTTTAATACTCTGAGAAAAAGCAGTAGGAGAAGTCTGAATCTTGAGAACCAGCTTTCATGCTGCCTTTGATCCATATGCAAAGCAATATTCTACCAGATTTGGGGCATTTGCAGCTTATCTTGCTCCTCGTAGTGATAAAAATCATGCAATAAAGGTGTAGAATATGTAGACATATTGCTTATTTAAACTTGAGAATATTCTGAGTGAATCAAAATCTAGCCACCAGTGAATGGATAGTGTTCTGATTCATTGTCTAAAGATAGGTGGCTTTTTGTCATGTTAAACACTACAGAGTAGCCCAGACACCTCAGTGAGGCAGATGGAACACAGATGGAGTTTCTTCCCAGAGAAGCACAAGAAGGTTTTCTGCCTCTAAAAGGAATTTACATCTATGTGTAAGTATGAAATTATATGCCAAGCATGACTTTGTAGCTAAGGTTTCACAGCTGGAATATATTGCAAGCGGAATTTAAAGTAGTGAAAGTTTTACATTAAGAAAAGCTATGCTTTAGACATAATTTGAAAAAATAAAAAAAAGGCATCTTAGCAATCTAAGGCCTTGAAGGTGATAGTTGTGCTTTCTTTGACTCCACTGGATAGGGATTCCTACAGCATCTCTTTATGGTAATGCAATTTCAAATAACCCAACTGTTCTCGCTAAAAAGGAACTTACCTAGTCTGGCAAAATCTAGGCAAATCATATCCTAGATGTTAAGGAAGGCCTTTGAGTATGTAAAAACCAAATAAGGATAAAAGAATTTAGCTCTGAGAAAAGCACAAAAAGTAGAGACAGGAAGCAGCCTATCTCTGCAGCAGGGACAATCCTCTGTGCTGCCTTGAAAAAGTCCTTTCACTCTTGCCCTGGTCCTGGAAGAACAGACCTTATCAGGAAGGTGATTTGCTGTGTGTGCAAATAGATTTTGAGAAGAGAAAGCACTTGCAGAAGGCTGGTGCTGTAAATGGGAGATACCATGCAAGGAAGACTCATTGCCAATTATTTATGATGCATCACTCACAGTGATGCAGTGCTTTGAGTCTTTCCAGCACAGTGAAAATGGCATCTAAACAAGTTTCAATAACAGCACACTGACTAAAGCCCAGGCAGGAAAATGAATGGAGGGAAACACTTGCAGTTCCTCTTGGCCGACTCCAAATTACACAGGATTGTCTTCTCTCTTGCTGGGTGATACTCATCTGTATCTTTCGTAGCTTTTGTAGTACAGATTTCTGCAGACCAGAGAGCCAGTTGTATCCTGGACTGCATCCAAAGCAGCGTGGCCAGCAGGGCAAGGGAGGGGATTCTGCCCCTCTGCTCTGGTGAGACCCCATCTGGAACACTGCATCCAGCTCTGGGGTCCCCAGCATAGGAAGGACATGGACCTGTAGAAATGCGTCTATGTAGATGATGGAGTGCTGAAGCACCTCTCCTATGAGGAAAGGCGGTGAAAGTTGGGATTGTTCAGCCTGGAGAAGAGATGAATCCAGGGAGACCTTATAGCACCTTCCGGTTCCTAAAGGGGCTACAAGGAAGTTGGAGAGGGACTTTTGTCAAGGACATGCAGTGATAGGATAAGGGGTAATGGCTTGAAACAACAGGAGGGTCAATTTAGATTAGATATAAGGAAGGAATTTTTACAGTGAGGGAGGTGAACCACTGGAAGAGGTTACCCAGAGAAGTTGTGGCTGCCTCATCCCTGGAAGTGTTCAAAACCAGGCTGGATGGAGCAGCCTGGTCTAGACGAAAGTGTCCCTGTCCATAGCAGTGAGATTGGAACTAGATTACCTTAAAAAGGTTCCTTCCAACTCAAATTATTGTGTGATTCTGTGATATTCACCTGGGGAAATTGTGCTAAACGGAATAAATTTGTCATGCTGTGTCTGTAGTCCCTGTGTGTTCTCATTCCCTACCAAAATGCCATTCATACAGGCACAAAGTTATCACATTTTCTGTGCTGCATTGCACCAGCAAAATCAGCTAGGATCAGCTGAAAGAAACAGTTCTCAGAAATTCTGTGGAACACAGTTCTACTCAAAGAGCAAGCAAATCTCTGACAAAGATTAAAATATCACTCCTCTCGATCATTATTGGTGCTAGACACTAGAGTTCATGAGTAAATATGACAATCTTGAGCTGAGATATTGTAATACCACAAATGAGTGCACACAGCAACTCTTAGGAGAAAAGTGTTGATTTGTCCTTTCCTCTGACAGTTCCTGCCCATATACTTCCAGATTTCCACTGTTAACCCTTGTCTTGTCTCCAAGAAAACATGGGAAAATTCTAGGCATTTTCTACCTAATGTGAGGCCTTTGCAAAGTTGCCTGTTATTTGGAAAAAATATTCAACGCTGGAATGGCTTACACTCCTCTTCCATAGCAGGCAGCCTGAGCTGTCAGCTCCATCACAGGATAACCACACCTCACTGTCCTTCAAAGCACATATAATATGGACACAGGTCATATTTGCAAGGGGTACCGAGAATTCAAAGTTCCGAGGAAAAGCTTTAGGTGTTAATACTGATTGGTAGTGGAAGCAAAGAAATTGTTTTTACATTACACACCTAAAGATGTATTTATTTCCTTATATTTGTAGAACTTTAATATTGATTGCTGGAAGTAACTATAAGCAGGAAGTCCTCATCTTGGCATTTGGAGTGTAACAGAGGAAGGAGAAGATCTGTTGTAAGAGGTAAGCAGAAAGATTAATACTTTTAAAGTACTAATTATTTAAGAGAAGATGAAAGGGCAGAAAATTCCAGTAAATTCCACTCCATTTTTCACTAGGTGAAGCAGAGAATAGATGTAATATGTAATGCTTATGTAGTTCTTTTTTTCTTTTACTGTTATTGCTTAGGGCACAAATTATTCCTGCTATTAAGTGTCTGGGAACAGGAATGTAAAACATATAGATGCTATATTAGCAGGGAAAAAGTAGAATCTGTGCTTAGTTTTGGTGTTATGCTGAAACAGTCAGTAGCATATAACACTCACTGCGGGATTTAAAAATCATTTGGAGACTGGTGAAAACGTATGTCCCAAGCTGTTAGGTCATCAACCCTTCTTCCTGCAAGTTTCCTAAAATACAACAGTGAGCACTCCCTCTGCTTGAAGTAATAAGGTTTTGATTTAGAACAAACCCAACTTGCTAAATAGCCTACACCTCAGTATTTCTCACTGTGTCTCGTTTTGTAGTTATAACTTCAGCTGAACCCTCTCCAGTTTTATTTTTTGGTATAAAACAACATAACAGATTGAAAGAACTAAACTAATCTATTTAGGAACACTAATGGCAATCATACACGCAATTTTGATGAAGAAGTATGACATTTGATTAATTCTTGGGGAAGTACTGAATAAACTATGTGATTAAAAAAAAATTAGTTAATTAGCCAATGTGGAAGATAATCAGGCTGGAAATAATGGAAGTTAAAGATGAAGAAATAAATAAAATAGAGACCAAATCAACATGTCTCCACTCCCAAAATGGAAAAATAAAGTACTCCTTACTTAATATTAAAGCTGGTCAGAAACTAACCCAAAACATTAACTATTTAGGCATATTTTTCACAGGGGGAAAAATACCAAACCAGAACCTGGCAATTTTTGGGTTTTTTTCTGTGTGCTTAACACTTCTCTTATATTATTTTTGGTTCATTCCCTAAAAAAGTAAATAATTTGGGGGACTTTGAAACCATGTATTCATTTTATGGGCTCAATGGTCTTTAAGTGTCCTGGAAATTTCATCTGGAATGCAAAGATAGCAGCAGCTCAGGTAATTTCTCCCAGTGAGTCAGATTCTCCTCTGACAGCTCATTCCTCCACAGGAAAACAAGGCTGAAGTTATTATTGTCCAAAGAGATTAAGATTCTCTGCCATACAATAGGAACAGCAGGGATGAAAAAAAAAAGACAGAAATCCTGCTGGAAAACATCTGATAAATAAGCTAACAGACAGTTAAACATTTTTGTTGTTCATTAGAGAATCTTCTTGTTGTATCTTATGTGATGCTACTGTGAAGCTGTGGGATGCTTCACAGTTCAAATACCAAGACCACTTGCCCTTAGAAGTAGGGTACTATTTGTGAGGGGAAGGTATTGTGAAACTAATAAGAGATGAAAAATAAGTGACAGGGTATCACTATGCTACTGAGCAGTAGTGGGAAGACCAGAGCACACATATGAATAGTGAAATAGTTTGTCAAAGCTATGAGGGCTGCCTATCTCAGTATCTCCTTGTCTGCCTTTGGGTACCTCTGGTGCAGGGGAAGGAAATGCCACTGCCTTATTGTTTTCTCTGCCTGTCAGTTGTTTCACAGCCTACCAAAACAATCTTTTAAGATGAAAAAGCTAGAAGAGAAACACTGCTACAGCTTTGTTGGGGGTTTCCAGTGGTGGAGAAGTCGAGCCTGAATCTGTGTGTGTGTGTGTGTGTGTGTGTGTGTGTGTGTGTGTGTGTAAGTAACCAAAACATGAGAAAGAAACCAAAA
The DNA here is from genome assembly GCA_013399875.1 of Gymnorhina tibicen. NCBI lineage: Eukaryota > Metazoa > Chordata > Aves > Passeriformes > Artamidae > Gymnorhina > Gymnorhina tibicen. The sequence continues at coordinate 505,493 of VXAZ01004091.1, read as the reverse complement.
CATGGTTTGTCATGATTTCTCTGTAGGCCTGGTTGACCACAAGTGAGTGAAAGGGAAAACAACATACCAGGAGCAATGGCTACTTGAATAACCAGATGACAGCATGCCAGGTAATGCTGAAAATGCTGAAAAAGGGTGAGGAATGTGGGAAATCTCCAGTAGGACAGGCTAGGAGTTCAGATGCATATGGTTGGATTTGCAGCCAGCAAAATATGGGTAGCATATCATCAAGAGTGTATTTGCACACCAAAATAAATATGTCCATAACAAGGCTGGCTCTTGTCAGTTGCGTTATGAAGCTCCTGTTTGAACAGCAAATGTGTACAGTTTGTTGTATGTGGGCATGTGCCAAGCCAAAACAGGTAAGATAACACAGGTATTTAATTAGTCAGTGCATACAATATGCATGAGGTTGGCTGTCTGTGAGCACTGACTGCTGGGAGAACACATTCTAGTACTCTTGCCTGTACAGAAGTGCACCCTCACTTTGCCACTTACTGATTTTTCTCACTAAAGTAGCTGGGAGGTGTTTCTGGTGCTAAAGCACACTTTGTGACTAAGGAGGCCAAGGCCCCTGACCAGTGGCTTGTCTGCGATGAACAGCCAGGAAATAACACAAGGGAAAATCATCAGCACAATCAGAAGTGCAGTTGGAACGGCATTGTCAAGGAAGGCTTGTTATACTCCAAAGGAGACATTAACTAAGCCACTTCATTAGTCAGGCTGACAGTGCAAAAAATGAATAAATAGCAGGCAAGAAAAAAATACCAGCCTTGAAGTAAAAAGTTTACATTTCTGAATAGAGAGATGTCATTTGTTAATGTATCTTTCAAAAATCCTTTCAGGACTTAGTAAATGCCTAGTATCTTTACACCCTAAAGGGGTTAATAGTTCCAAGTGATGAATTACAAAATGTATTTTGATAGCTTTTTAACTTTAAGATATGACTAAGGTATGGCCCTTGTTTAACAGTTGGAGAACAGTTATCAAATCTGTAATATAAACAATCAGCATTTTAAACTCCTTATAGGAAAGTCTCTATTTTAGACATGGGTTGTTCTTTGCTGTTGTTCAGTGCCTCCACTGAAACCACAGTGGAACAGCATCCTAAATATGATCTACCAGCACAGGACAGAGACTATCTTTGGAGGGCAGTTCTTCATTGCAGATTCTCTAAGATTTTAATCTCTCCAGTCCCAGATAGATCTTACATTACAGAGGGACCTGCCCATGGAACTAAATCTGTTTCACGCAAGTAGTAGGTGCATCCATTTTTGGTTCATTGCTCCTGTGCCTTCCCAACAGCCTTCATACCACAATGACTTCTTGGTCTTCCAAGAGAGCTAAACAGCGTTTTTTGTTTGTTTAAGAGATGGGTCTAGGCCAAGCATGCTCAAGTGAATGTGACTGATATAGAGCAGGTTTCCAGCCCAGGTAATTCTCATTGTGAGCGTATGGAGGACCCCTGCCCTAGAGCCAGCTGCTCGGTGACAGTCCCTGTCTATGACTTCTATTCTCCCTCTCGTACACTAAAGCCTTCCAGATAAAAATCTTGTGGCTATCAGACAAGCTGTGCAAAGTATTACAACTTCAGTTTTCCCTTAAATGAAAATTAAGCAAAAAAAGTAGTCTATCCATCTTAATTATGACTAAGTATGAAAACCATATAATACATATGTGTTCATGTATCTATATATAAAATTGTATCTAAAACTATAGCATGTGTTAACACTTACAAATGTAGTATGGTTTCATTTCACCCTTTCAGATCTGATTCCTTTGTGCCTGATGTAATGCTTTTCCACTCCTGACTATTCCCAGTTGTTGAAATGACCTTTGGGAACACAGGCTTCCTGAGAACTACTCTGCATCTCAGTAGGTGTGAACCAGTATGGCAGGCAGATGCAATTTCAGGGTCTCACAAATCAAGTACACTTCAGGAACAAAAGGCAAATTTGGTTTAAAATTCCTCTAATTCACATTAGTACTTTAATAATTTAGGTGTCAGAAAGGTTATGCATCAGTGTAATGTCTGGTTATGTAACAAATACCTGATATTAAAATCTCACAGTTATAGTTACGAGACACCTAAGATTAAAAGGTCAGAACCGGTTTTCCTCCATTTCTTTGTGGGAGGTTCAAAACTCCAGCACTCAGCCATACGATACACTGGAGTTCAGGTGAGACTTTGATCTGACAACAGCCTATTTGAGGATGCTCACAGAGGCCTAGTCCCTTTAATTATGGGAAGAATGACATTCCTGTTCACTGTCACAGGCATGGATTAGCCACTGGTTAATACAGGTTTTCTCTTGTTTAGGTTAAGCTTCAAAAGAGAAATACAAGCCTTGAAACAGAATTGTTAGATCTTTCCAATCCAACTAAAAGTTTTGACTTGTCATTTTGAAAAGCCTACAGCCTTATAAAGGTGCTTGTGTGTCTGGTAATGTCTGGTATATTAAAAGCTGTTCAACTTTGTAAATATGAAAATGAGTCACATGATTATGATAATTTAGTTTTTTCATAACACCTACTGATCCCAAAGAAAATGCAGCCATCAAGATAGATGATAGAGACTTATTGAATGCTATTGCACTGGTTTGCTCCACTGTTACCCTTCTATAAAAAGGCTATTATACTCTTTTGAGTCTTTTACCATATATGGGGCCAATGGATAAATCAGAAAAAAATATCCAGTATCTTTAGAAAGCCACTGGATCTAAGATTACTGGCAGAGCAAAACTGTAGCACAGAAAATTCTGTGTTGGAGAATTGAGACATTTGACAATATATTTGTTTCCTGATTGAAATAGTCAAAGAAATGTTCTTGAAGCTAATTGTAATTGTTGTTGGTTTTCACCAATCCTTTACTGATGGTGGTCGTCTTGCTAAAATAAGACTCACACTTGAACATTTCTGAGAGTTAGCTCACTGTGAGAAACTGCAAGGAGATTTCTAGACCATCTCAGGATACCTGAGGGTGTCTGAGGCATTTCTGAGGAAAAAGGCAAGTTGTGACACTCATTCCTTGCCTTTAGGAGAATAAGTAAATCTGCAGCTCTTCTTTGGTCGGAACTTAACTGACTGAACCTAGCCACAAGCTTGGCATCTGAATCTGTACTTCAGGATAGATGTCAGCATAATTTTGCTACTCCAAAATGTCAGGAACATAAACAACCAAAAGAAAAAACGTGATTATAATCAGTATCGTTTGAAGAATCCCAGCAGAATTACATTCAACTCCTTATCAGTTTAATTGAACATTTGCTACGGAATGTGGAGTGCAAAAGTGAGCATTTGGGTACACTTTGAATGCCACCTTCCAAACTGGATCATTAGCTCTAGCTGCTAATGGAGTACTGCTATTAAAAATAAAAAAGACATTAAATCAAAGGCCATTTCTTCTAATGGGAGCCAAGTCAGTGCTTTTCACCTAGGAAAAGGGTGGAGTGCATTTTGTGCCCACCCAGCAACACACCCAGAGAAACCCACAATCATCAGGGACAAGGTGAAGCCAGTTCAGTGTCTGTGCTGAGTGTAGACCCTCCCCTGCTCAGGGCATGTCATTCCTGCTTTCCTGAACTCCGCCTGCAGTATCTAGAGGAAAGCAGGCTCTCATTGTCTTCCACTGCTCGCCCCAGGAAACATGATATCATTCTCAAACAAAAGCGGGAAAGCTGACAGATCTATTGAGATGGGTGTGACTACAGCACACACCTCGCTGGTCAGCCCCTGTGGAAAATGCAGTGACTGGCAGCTCATTGGTGCTGGGCTGTCTGTGCTCTCCACATTTTTATAGCTAATCTCTGAAAATGACTTTTGTTTCTCCTGTACTTGTGACTTAATCAACGCTGTTGCTGTCTGTGTCAAATAGGTATATGACACCATGCAGAGAAACAGGAGGGACAAGGAAAAAAAGTTGGAATAACTGGACTTTCTTTTCTTCTCCATCCATAATGCTTACAGAACCAGATATTTCCAAAAATTGTCAAGCTGGAAGTGATCTGAGGGCTAAATAGTTTGAATCCATGTACAGCTAAACAATCAAGAAACTGAAGGCACAGAAGAGGAATTGGTAATAACAATATGCACCCTATTACAGCAATTGCTAGATAAGAATATTTCCAAACATGATTTGAACAGATTAAAAACTTTTTTTTTGCCTGCATTAACCTCTAGCCTTTTATAGATGCCAAAAGTAAATCTTGAAACTCATAATTTTATTGTTAACAGCTGTTGGCATGCTGCTAATCAAGAAGATCTGTGCAAAGCAATTGTGAAGAAAGTTGCATGGAAATAAGGACTTTGCCCTTTCTTGCTTTCTGGTTTTCACTGCAGGACAATTTGCAGTTCTACAGCACATTACATTCTTACTGTGAGATGGGCTGGAACAACCCATATATCTATATCAACGCAATGGTTAAGGGTGAGTTAAGAGTCTAAGGTTATCATGTGACTGGTATTTTTCTTTTACAGATTCTTACAGAAGAAACTGACTAGCAAATCAAAATGAAGATTGTAAAAGTGATGTTTACTCAAATGTGGAGTACCTTTGAATCTGATTGCAGGAGGAGAGTCTTCATCAGGGCTCTGCATGTGCTAGGTTCAGCAATGTATCTCTAACATTAATGCTGAAATTACTGTAAACTAAATTTGAATTAGTATAATATTTCTGTATACATTTCTACAGATATCTCTTATGATCAGTTCTGGCTTGCTGAACTAATGACATTTGCTGATAATACTATATAACTGTATTTGAAGTGTTTTCATTTGATCTTGTATTTTTTTCCCTCTTTTGTCCTCTGACTCTGATCTAAATTCCACTTGTGGAATCTTGTCTAAAATCAGATACTGGAAGAGCTACACACATCAAGTGCACAGCTAGTTCATGAAGTCAGTCACAGAAGAAGTCAACATTTAATCTGTATTTAGAGCAGATTTCTTGGGGAAAGACACCAATGGTTTCAAAGTTATCAACTGCACTAAAAAATTAGTACTATTAGACAGAAAAGAAATCCTGCTGCAACATATGTGTCAACAAACAACTTCAAGAGTTAAAAGCTGCAGCAGTTGATCCTACATGTAGCTAAATCATCCCCAGTTGCTTGGCCCCCATCCTACCCTCACTCGCTGTAAGAGCTCTGCACAGAATAGAGGACTCACTGAAACACACACAAGTACTTAAATCAGTAAAGGTAAGCGGTGGAGTGAAGGGTAGACAGTCAAAGGGTAGGAGCATACTGTGTGAAAAACAAAGAAAGTCATGACAGGTCCACTACAGCTATTAGAGTCAAAGTTTACCTGAAATCAACAGGCTGAATCCATAGAGAACTAGGTGTGCTAGAGGGTCCATGCTTTCCAAAGTATATCCATCCAGCTCTTACAGTTGCTCATGGAGTATCCTTTCCTCAGGGCAGACCTTTAGCAGTTACTCTTGTCCTGCATGGTACGCTGTTTACAAGTCACAGGCAAGAAATCAGAGCACTGGCGCAGGCTGGAACAGTCTCATTGCTGTCTGAGTACAGGGAGTTTAAGTTCCTTTTTCCTGTTTCCTTTGTAGATTAGGATGGGAAAGGCAGGATCTTAAAGGCATTTTTGTATCAGCAGGACTGCAGGGCAGTGCAAATCCCGTTCATCCAGCAATACATCAAAACAATTATCTGGAGCTGCCAGAGAAGCAGGGGACTGCTGTTGTTCACAGTCAGCAGAATAGGAACAATGATGGCATCCTCCAGTAGGCGGGAGAGTGCAAGTGAAACATCCTCCACCTAGGTGAGGATGGAAAAGTGCTATTACCTCCTTCTTAAAGTCCAGGTCTGCTAACTTCTCAGGGTGCTATTGTGTTTTTCCTTATTTATTTAGTCCACACATAAGCTGCTGGCTGCAATGCTTTTCTGCACACAGTAATGAAAATAAGAAGTAAACAGTAACAAAACAGCCAGCTGAATCCAGTATAGACCAAAGCCATCCACAATCCAGCAGACTATTCCCTTAGTTCATGTGTTTTACTGGAAACAATTTTCCTTTACGTTTGACAATTGGAAACAGACTGAAAACGTGTTGCAATAATAAATCTCACACAGAGTTATTATGACTTCAGTGGGATTAAAATGCCCACATCACTCAGGGAGGTCTTGAAACTCAGAAGTGAAAACAAAACACAACAAAAAAATACAAAGAAAAGCAGAAAAAAAGAAATCGAATAAATGGAAAAACAGCACTCAGATATATAAACAGAACTGAAATTAAAGAGCAATCCTATTTACCACTTGGCAAAACATGATCCATGTCAATATAGCATTTGGAAGTTCTGTAGTTCTGCCAAGATGCCAACAGCCAGAATTACTTTTATGGAAATACAGAAAAATGAATGTTCAGCATAATTTTGGAAATGGGGTATGGGTTTATCCTACTTTGATTTAATTTCCTTTTTGCCTTTGATTGTAGTGTAGATTTCACAGAGGAAGTCCTTCACACCCATCTATTGCCATCTGGAGAGAAGGGTTACAACCACAGCAAATGGGAAGGCAGCAGCCCAGAGTTCCTTACCTGTATCCCTTCTGTCCCTCCATATAACTGAAAGCCAAACCAAGTAGAAATTTATACTGAAAATACCCTTTGGGTGCAAAAACACAGTATGAGGTACAAACACTACTAAAATTCCTTTTTGATGCTTAAAGGAGACAGAATATAAGATATTTATGTGGTTTGGTTTCAGACTAAAATAAACACATGTATTTTGTTCATTTTAAATTTTGGAGAACATCTACTCTTTTTCTACTCTTAGATGTGGAGCAGCAGTGATTACACCTCTCCAATTGCACCTTAGCTCTTACAAGCCTGCAAGCAGAGATCCCTCCAGTATCAGAATACTTACTATTTTAGCAAATACTAAATATTGTATTTCCTATCTAGTGGATAACTCTGTCTTGCCGTTCATTTAACCTGTTTATAAGTTGGCCAATCCTCAATTATTTATTAATGTCTTTCGATTTGTTGAGGGATGGGGAGCAGCAAGGAAGGAGAGGGGACAGGCTTAAGCAACTGCAGTCAAGGCAGTAGTTCCCCAGATTGCTATTGTAAGCTTAGAGGGGTTTTTAAAGTTTTCACTTAAATCTCACTTTCCTGCTGTAAAGAGGTCACTGAGGAGAAATGCATCATGTTTCCATTTGAAATACACCTAAATACAAAGCAATGCTCCTGATACTGATTTTGCAGTATGAATAATGGGCCAGGTGAGCTGTTCATTCTTTTTTGAAGAACTAACTTGTGCCTGCTGATCATTTCATCTGCCATGATGACAAGGTAGTTATTTACCTCAGAGTGGACAGCCTGAACATGCAGCATTCCACAAATACAAGAAGGTTGCAAAGGCCTGCTGAAGCCAGAAGAGAAGAGACACATACCAACCCAAGTAAGAATTTGTTTAGGGTACCAGCATCAGCATGATTGTGTATTTGATTCCTGTTCCATTACAAAATTTCATTTTCAAAGAAATAAAGAATAGCATCTGTAATTCACCAGACACTAAAGTACTCCTTTAGATGTAATACATGTTTAAATTTAGGTCTGTTTCTACTTGGAAAGCTTTTAAGTGCCACACTTTAATTACTGCTCCCACTGAAGTCAAAATTAATCACATGATAAGCTTTTTCTACTGCAGAATTTAAAGGATTTCAATATTCTGACTTATTCTCACTCAGCATTAAGTGTCTGCTAGGTCTGCCTTTCATATTTTCGTCCTTATATTTCATGTGACTAGAATGTAAGTTTTTTTTAAGGTAGGTCATATTAATTTCGTGTCCCTTGAACTAAAAGCTGTATGATCTGATCACCCTCTGATTAGTGAGTGACACAGAAGTGCAGTAGAATTATCTGTCCCCACCACCAAACAGATAGTCCTCAGCTAAGGGGATACTGAGTCTCAGCCTGGATTAATTATTAATCACCTGAAGAATTCCAAATAGCCTTTGGCAAAGCCAGTAAAAAAAACTGGGCTAAAAGTAAGGATGGGACAAGGAGTAAAACATGGTACTGAGTTACTCTAACTTTTACTGCATGTAAGGCTGTTGACTACCAGGCTGTCCAATGTGCATCCTTGCCACATCTTCAGGTAGGTATGTAGCAGTATTTTGGCCCCATAGACCACACTCTCGTATTTTCTAAAGGTACTTGGAAAGACTCCAAAAGGCAGTTTCAAAAGAGTTTCCCTCAGAAACATCAGTTTTGTTGGTGGTTAACTGCTGATTCAAACATGTTCACATCTTAACCCCCAACACAATGGCATGCATGAGTTTAAATTAGTTGCAGCAGGGAAACAAATTGTCTTCCAACATGTAAATATAACCCTAGCATTAAACATGGCTTTTCATAACTCTCCTTGCTGGAGGCTAATTTTATGATATGTCAAGTGCCCTGAACTCCTGACACCAGGCTTTCCTCTTTAGATAAGCAGCACACTTGTCTCAAGGACAACCCATTCATACGTGCTGTACCACATGGAAATATGTGAGGAGGAAAAAGAAACAATGCCACTGCATTGACTTCTTTAGTCAGGTAGATGTGTTAGCAGAAATCACATATCCTCTTGCAGTGTCTGGTTGTATTATATTTTTTGGAACCAAGCCATTACTTTGGCCTTGACATGATGTTAATATGTCTTAGTAGGAGGCAGTAAACGAACTTTAGGAATTAATACTCACTACAGTCAGCTAATGTGAAACAAAGGCTCACAAATGATGGGGTTTAAGCTTCTTTTCTCAAACAGATCCTGTTGTCTGCAACATGGCCTATGCCACTGTGGCCAGCTGTAGCCCCTAAGCCATCTATCTGGGACCACCTGGAAGTGAGAGGTAGCAGATAGGTGGCCAGGAGAGGACACGTGCAGCTGCTGGTCTAAGAACTCAGGAGGAGCACTGCCCCTACCACTTCAGTGGCAGTGGTAAATGGAGGGAGGTAAGAGGTTTCTGGGGCACGTGTCATGCAAATATGGATAGGATAGCATGGAGGAATGGTGCTATTGAAATGAATATTTCTGAGAAACTTTAAGGTGAGGTAGAAAAGGTAACAGAGTGTTTTTTGCTGCACCTCATTCTGAGGAGGTGCAGTTCCTTTATGCTTTTTCTACTGCTTCTCCTGCATGTGCATACTCAAAGGGCAATTCAGGACTGCAAACATAGCTATGATCCAATTTTTTTGCTCAGCATTTTTGGTTTTTTTTCAAAAAAGAGTTTCTTTGGAAAATGGCTGAGTACTGAGCAGTCTACAGAACAGCCTTAGCCAAAGGGAGCTGTTTCTTTCCTGTCTTCCTTGATACTGAAATGACACAGAATTTACTGAATGGAATTAAACACAGGACCTGATGGGAATCTCAGGTTTCTTTCAAAGGCAAAGCTCAGCTGATGAAATAACACAGGAGTACTTTAGAGCTTCTGCATCAGTGAAGTCATTGTGAAGGACATTAGGCCATTTATCTAACATATATGCTCTGAAAACTTCTACTTTGAGAGTCACTTGTATTCTTCTGAAAAATGCTTCATGTGTATTTCAGAATGGCCTGCCTGTTGTCAGCAGAAGGACAAAAAATCTCCTCTGTTCTACTACTTTCATTGTAGTTTTTTACAAAAAATTTTGAAGAACAAATGAATCTGTGTATTTATGCTTAATGGCAACAGTCGTATATCCAAATATCTTTAAGATATTGATATTAAATCTCCCCAAATGACGCACAGCAATAATAGTATGACTGCTGAAAGTAAAAGGGCATGAACAAGGCAAATTTCTTATTTTTGTCATCTGGAGAAATAAAGATTAATTTTAAAAGCCTCTTAATGCATATGATCTTTGAAGATCTGACTGTTGTTTCCAAGGACCAGGAAATGGGTTGTGCCAACTAGATCTCAGGGGCAGTGTTCTCAGCCATTAGAGTTACAAAAATTAATTCTTAATATCCTGTTTGCAGGACCTACTATATTCCACTGACTTATTATACACTGTTAGTATGATTTAATGTTGCTTTTTAATGGTGATTTTAAAAAAGCACAACTTAGTGATAAATTTGCTGTCCACCTGCCTCTTCTTCCAGATTTGGGATTGGAAATATTGCAGAAATCTTGGAAATCTGAAGGCTTTATTTAGAATTTTGTCTCTCGTGCATAACTGTTAAAGTCACTGATGCAACTGATAATTTCTACTATAGTCACTATTTTATTTTTCTTCCTAATTTTAAGAGGTGCTGAATCCTCCTTACATTCACAAGTATTTGTGGGCAAACGAGTTGTATATAGGAGACAGAGGTCTTGCACCTTACTCATCCTTTGCTGCACAGCAGAAATCTTGGGGCTGATACAAAGATATCAGTACTCACTGAATCAAGCTCAGTCACTTTAAATTAATGTAGCTTTCAAGGAATTAGCACCTACAAGAGGAAACAAGAGTGGATAATTTTACATTTTTGGCTCTTTTTCTCTCTCTCTTTTTTTTTTCAATGTGGAACATTTCCTCCCATTTCACACATTTGGCATTTTGTCCAGTTAGTCCTCCTTCCTGAAAGGAGAACCTGTAAGTGCAAGTCAGGGCAAGAACATTTCTTCCTCTGCTCCAAGATTCTGTCAATCCCAATGAATGATTGATCAAAGCCGGATTTGAATTCAGATCATCTCTGTAGCTGTGAATGCTTAAAGGCTTCCTTCCTCTTTACTCAAAAAGAAAAAGATGACAACTATTTTGTTTGGGAGTAATCCAGTTCCCTTCTGAGTGATTAACCTGAACTTCAGAGCCTTGCTCTGCACATACAGGACATACCATTTGTTGTTCAGCTGCTATTCACACTGTGTAGGTGTTCAAGCGAGCTCCAATTTTACGACCACTTTCAGAATCTGAAGTATATCAGAATCAGAAACACTCTGATTGCTACATCCAAAACACTCTGATTGCTACATCCACCACACCCTGATGACTTATCACCATGAGACATGTTTTCAAGGAGTTCACTTAAAGAAGGTACTTTAAGAACAGTTACAAAGTAATCTTTTAATCTCTTTCTCCTCAAACTAAGACATTCTAATGGCTAGCACCTCTTCATAAGGCCTGCGTTATGCCTTGAATTTGTTTTATGTTTGCAGCAGGAAAATAGAAGTGTACTGAAAGAACTTACTATCACTTCACCTTGGAAACATGTCCCTACAATTGTGAAATAGCACATACTAACACTAAGAGCCATTAACTAAAGTTAACTAAAGGAGGAAAGAACTCTCAGTGTTCTGCCTGTCTGGAACTGCTCAAAGGAATACTGCATTGTTGTCTTCTAAGCTCACTAAGAGAAATTAAAAAATAAACTTATTTTGAAAGAAAAACAAGCTTTTTTAATCACCACGAAAAATAGTGAAGCCAAGATGAAGCAGGAAGACCAACAAGAGGATTAACCTTTGCTTGCAGCAAAAATACAGTTTGCCTGGAGATATGATGATATCCCTGAATATATGGGAACAAGATTGGTGCACTGCCATGCTGCCATGAACTATAGCAGTCATGGGAACAACAGCAGTCATTCCTGTGTCTGTCCTCAAGCAAAGCACAAACAACATGGCAGCAAGAGACCCTTTGATTGAAGGCTTTGAAACTGAAATGCTTCTTTTCATACAGTGTGCCATCGAAGTGGGATGTGGAGTGACAGTAATTGTCCAACCCGGTATCCTAATGCCTCAGTGCCATCTTACTGAAGGGGGACTAGGTTAGGGAACTTTTAACAAACTGGATACACATAACTCCACGGAGCTTGTTGAGATGCACCCATGTGTGTATAGAGGTAGCTGACTTACGGCACTCCAAGGTCATTCCTGAGTACCCCTTTTTTTTATGGTGGTAAGGGAGAGGCTTCTGAATACTGAAACATAGAATACGTCACTCCTACCTTCAGGAGAGCAAGAAGAGTGATCCAGGGAATGACAGACTGGTCAACCTCATCTCAATCCCTGAGAAAGTTGTGGAGCAACTAAGGCTGGATATGATTTCCAGACACATGAAGCATGGGAAAGTGATCATGAGTAGAGAGCACAGATTTATAAAGAAGAAATTACGCTTAAGCAACCTGATAGCCATCCACAATGAGGCAACTAACTCACTGAGCAAGAAGAGAGGTGTGGATGTTGTTTACCTCAACATAAGGAAGGTGTTTGCAGAGTTCCACTAAATCCTCACAGATACGCTGACAAAGTACGGTTAGATAAGCAGGCTTGGGGCTCACTGTGTGGTTAGTGGCCTGAAGTCCTGCTGGAGGCCAGAGAATAGTGGAATACCACAGCCATGGATATGGGGGCAATACTGTTTAACCTTCTCACCAATGACCTGGACGATGGGTCAGAGTTCACCCTCAGGAAGCATGACACAAAGCTGGGAGGAGTGGCTGATACATCATATGGGTGCAGTGCTGTCCAGAGGGACCTAAACAGGTGAAGTGGGCAGCCAAGAATGTCATGAAGTTCCACACAGATACATGCACAGTCCTGTCCCTGTGGAGGAACAATCCAGGCACCCATGCACACTGGAGGCTGAGTGGCTGGAAACCTGCTTTACTGAGAAGGACCTTGAGGCCCTTCCTGGTGTACACCAAGCTGACCAAGAGCCAACAACGCACAGCAAAACAGGCCAGCAGTATTCTGGGGCATGTTAAGAAGAGCATTGCCAGGGAAGCTGAGGGAAGTGATCCTTACTGAGCCCTGGAGACAGAGGTGAGCAGAAGAGGTTTTAAATATCTCCATCCCGCAGACACTGCCAGTTAATTCATGTCCTCTCAGTCTGAAGTCATAGCATAAATTGGATAAAAGAGTGCCTGGATAGAGAGAGACCTGTGTTACTGAATTAGTGTCGTGATGTACATACAGGAGCTTCAGTGAAAAAACATCGTGTGTCTGGTACTTAAACCGTATTAAAAAAAAAAAAGAGTTAAAGAAAAGGTAATTTTCACTGATACTTGAGGAACCAGATAAGAGTACAATTTACTCAGTTCACTACTGGGAGTGAGTTATTCATCTTCCATAAGGAGATGCCACATAGCTCATCACTTAGAATCCATACAGTTCTTTTCAGCCATCAGTACTATGACTGCTATCAAGGACCGTAAGGATGAATTGTTAAGAGAAAAAATGAGTGATGAGATTCTCACATAGAAACAGGTTATCTGAAGATCCTTCAGTAGAACAAGGAAAAGAACAGCATGCTGGAGAAAGGGGTTTCATGACAGAGACCTCCTGGGAACACAACAAAAACCTGTAAACTTTACCATGCTGTCTTACAGAATCACTACCAAGGAATAAAACCTTCCCCCACCCTGAGAGAAAGCAAAGTCAAAGCAGTCTGTTTATTCAGTCTGCAGCTTTTTTCCATTGTTCATTACAATATGTTATTCTAGCACAAATGGAATTCAGGAGGCGATCTCTCTGGCTGATGGTTTATTGGTGAGAATATTAGACTTTAACTATCTCTGCAAATAATGGGCTTTCTCTGGAATAGCTGAAACTCTGACAGGAAGGAAGAGACTTTAGTGGGAATTTCCCCTAGATAACAGTCCTTAGTTTATAGAAATCCTGTTCCGTTATCTCTAAATATTATAAATATATAGAGAAACACCATTTAGCATGCTGAATTTGCAAACACAGGGCTCTCTGCACAAATCTTCAATATTTTTAGCTTACAGATTTCTTTATACTCAAAATGATGATCACAGATTTGAGGAAATTTAGTGATAAAATACAGAACTATTTTAATGAACCCGGAACATTTCCTAATTATTTCTCTACTCCAGTTTTATGAAGCGAGGTGCACAGTCTACCTCTTTTCTGGAAAACTTCGCTAAGAGAGCAGAACAACTATAAATCCAGATCCCACTGCTTTTTAGTAGTTTCTTTCTACAAGGCTAATTTACTGTTCAGTTAAGATTTCTCTGTATAGTCAACTGTGCTTTTTCTATTTGCTTAGGACTAGCTTACAATATACCAGGTGAAGGAAATTATCAATAAGCAGTTTATAAATAAATTGCATGTAGAATGTGAGAGAAATATATAAATGGCAACTTTTTTTATCTAAACATTTTCTGAAATTTCTGTATCATAAAGCACATTGTTATTATCTACATAAGTCCTGTTTTTATTCTATGTTGAAACTCTTCCTTGTGTATTTTTGTCAGAGGTTCCATATGACAGTGCGTGTTGAAACTGGAGGGAAAAAAATATTGCAGAAAATCCAAATAATTTTCTCTGCTATTTCCTTTACTGGTGAATACTAGAGCAGTAAAATGCTCCACACAAAATCAGTGTTAGCTATGTATCACTACTTTTTGTCATAGTTCGCTCTTTATAATTACCTGTTAAAAAATAAGGAAGTTAATTCTCCATTAGGAAATGAAAATTTGCTGGCATTTGCTTTTATTGTAAGATTTTACACTATGAAGCAATTTTGACTTTAAAAGACGCTTGTCATCCTTAGATGCTTTCCTTACTTGGTATGAATTGCTATCTATATAGGTATGGTATGCTGGTATTACCATTTATCTCATTATACACTTAATTTAAGATAATGCATATGACAACCTGTCAAGCAGTCCTCCTGTTCTGTTTGGAAGGGGTAGGACTACAAGGCAATTAGAAATTCAGTGTGTAAAGCAGACTAAAATTTCACATTTGAGATGCAGTTCAGCAATAGGTCTCAGTAACTCACTGGGCAGTACTTCCTTTTGGTTTCTAAAATTCAGATGTTTATTTCTAAAAATTTTAAGCAGTGCCAAAGAAGGGATAGTATTAAAACCTGTAACTTCTAAAAACCTGGTCCAATAATTTTAAGAATATCTGTCACCCTAGTGGTGAGTGAATGATCTCAGTAGTCCAGCTTTCCACGCGGCCTTTGCACATCTCTCATTGTTGGTCCATTCGGGCAGGAAGGAAATGCCTGGGTTCAGTTCTTGGTGTTCTGTAAAGCTTCTATGAGAGCTTTGTTGTATTCTTTGACCAGCTTTTTCACATTCTTCATTACTGGCTCGTAGTCACTCTCCTGACTTTTTGTTGCTATGACTGATTAAAAGAATTAAGGAAACAAACGGCCAGTATAAATATGAGCATAATCACAGATCAAAAGGGAACCACAATACCATACATTACTGTGAAAACTTGTCAAGGGGTGAAAATAGTGGAAAAAACTCAGACTGGGGCTAAAAGATATACACTAATTTACTAGCTGCCATCTCATGAGAAGCACTGTAGAAAAAGAAAGCCTGAGTTACTTTTGTTTTCATATATATATATATATAGGCAGTAAGTCCCTCATGAAGGACTGCCTAGTCTTACATTGCAAACCAAACCATTTCAAGGCACTCAGCTATGTACAGCCGTACAGTCTGGCTACAAAAGTCCCAGTCCAAGAAAGCAGCCCCTCTCCAGTAGCACAAGCAGATACAAGTACTCTGTATAAGGGTCTACACTTGGATAGACAATATTTCATACCAAGTTAGGAGATACTTTAATATCCTGATCATCTTTATCTCTTGGTTTGTCTTAAAGTCTTTTCTGTTAAGAAAAATTATGTTTTAGAGTATTGCCTTAATAAAATATTTCTGTAGAGCCTCCTTCAAAGAGGAGGTGGCTCCAACTATATTACACTGTCCAAGACCTTTTTCAGATGTTTTTCTAAGAATTAGAGCACTTACCAGATTTGAGAAATGGGATATTTGCCATATGAATAAAACAACACTATATGTATATGTATATATATAGCTATATGTATATGCATTAATTATTAAATATATTATCATCATCAGTATTATTTCTGTGATGGCTAGGCTATCACAGAATTGCCTGAAATACCTCCCCATGCCATTTTCTGAGACATGAAGGAATGTTCACTGTCCAACACACTACACTAGATGGTGGGGTATAGCTTTGATGTTACCTTTACCAATTACATTTGTACTGTAATCACATAACAGTGATTTTGTGTATCTTAGAGATTTCAGATTTTTTAAATAAAAATTTATTTCTTAAATAATTTTAAAGAAGTAATTTTATTGCAGTGAATTCACTGTCCCTAGAATATAAAATAAAAGAGCAGCTTGGTCCTATTCAGATCTCTATCATACCTAAGGAGAAAAATAGAAAAATAATACGAGATGAGAAGAACCATCAATTCCAATTAAAATAAATTTGAGTGCTTTTCCTAATTTCAAAAACTATCTTATGAAAGCCATTTGCAAATCAGCAAATAATGATTTTGCTGATATGATTACTGGAATACAACTCGTTAATTTGAATTACATAAAGAGAGAGCTACAAGACAGTTCCCCCACCCCAGCATGTTTTCAAACAATGCTACACTGGCAGATTAATTTCAGATAAGACTGGACAGATGTGAAGATGAACTTTGTATGAAACCTAGTGGCAAACCTGAGAAAGAAGGAAAAATTCCAGACTGCAAGGCAAAGCTTATGCTTTAGGGCCCTGTAAAATTGTTTCAGACAACATATGCAAGTTTTGCTATATATAATACCTATCAGCTAACCAGATATTTGAAAAGGATTGCCTTTCCCCTCCTCCCCTGTCTTCTGCAGCCCATTCCGTCCTGTCTTATTCTGCTGGAGGAAACAGACTTCTTCCTCAATTAATACAGTGTGTGAATTTGACTCTTACTTCTTAAAGAAAAAGGATACACTCCTTCATCATAAAGTTGTTTTGCTCATGGTGCTGCCACTTCCTCTCCAAATTTGTAAGCTGAAAACACAAAAACACAAAAAGAGACAAAAATGAAAACAGTAATTATTACGCACATATTTTACACAAATAATTTTGTATCAGTACCTTATACACTACGATCTGATAAGATCAAAGTTATTTCACATAAAAAACACAGAAATTATAAACAATGGCAAAATGTTTTTAAAGCTGCTGCTGATTAACCTGCATATATAATTAAGCACTTCATAATCCATCTGTAAAAAAGCACTGCATGCAACTGCAGTGACAGATGAAAAATCAGATGAGAATTCAAGATTTGTCATATAAGGAATTTAATAGGCAAGTCAGAAATAAAAAGGTGAACAATTCAGGGAGATACTAATTCTCATTATGCTTCATATAATTTAGATGATCTCTTCTTAGAATCAGTAAGATCTAAAATCACCAAAGATACAATATTTCCTGACACTGTCTTGGACTTTGCACTACATAGAAGAAACTTCCTTACTTCCATAGTCAAGTTTCCTGTCTGATGCCAGAAGTTGTGATAAGAACAGAGCTGCAGCGAGAAGATTGTAGGAGTGTGGGTTCAGTGCTGGCACTTCTTCAATACTTTCAGCATCAACAGGAAACTAATGTGGACATTATATTGATAGCTGCTTCCTTACAATACAATTTTATA
The DNA here is from genome assembly GCA_013399875.1 of Gymnorhina tibicen. Classification (NCBI taxonomy): domain Eukaryota; kingdom Metazoa; phylum Chordata; class Aves; order Passeriformes; family Artamidae; genus Gymnorhina; species Gymnorhina tibicen. The sequence continues at coordinate 488,093 of VXAZ01004091.1, read as the reverse complement.
TTTGTTTTTCTGATGCTACTGTTCAAGGTTCTGCATTTCAAGATATGAAGATGTTATTTTTAAATATAAAACTGAAAATCATTCTGAGACTAAACTTTCAGTGGAAACTAAGGTAATAAATAAGGAAAATATTGCAATATTTTACTTAAAAGCTTATTCTTAAGCTGGAAGAGATGAAAATAGTTGCTGTACAACTCAAACCTTAACAGTAAAGAATCAGTTATCTACTGTACTGGTTCGCAGCAAACAAGGCAATCATTTGTTTCCAAGACTAGGTATTTCTGACCAATTAGAATTTTTATTGTCCTCTTTGTAGACGTTGCTGCACACAACACAGCCAGTAGAGGAGCCTGGAACTGAAATACTTACTGTCTTGCACACAGAAAAGGGAAGATTCAGTGCATTTTTATAGTAACTGCTTGAAGACCAGTTAACCTCTTGCAAAACTGCCCAGGTCCTCCACATTTATGAACCCTATTTGTACTTCAAAATGCTTGATGAATGTCAAATAATCAGTTATTATAAGGCATACCTTAATTCACCCTCATGATATTTACACTCAGGACATAAAAGGTAAAGAAACAAATCCTTTTCAAACACACTAAAACAGAACTGCCACAGCTTAATGAACTGAAGAAATACTGTACAACTGCTATTTTATATAAAATGTTAAGCCTCAATATGCAAGTATCTTAACACTGCTTGGGTATGCATTTCTGATTTACCTAAACTCTAGAATTTGATCTTGGCAAAAAAGATACACAGTATCTGAAGTCTTGTACACTTTGGCATGTAGCTTTGAAGATTTATATCTATAATAGTCCTTATAATAAAATGGACACATATGCCTCAGTCAGAGCTATGCCTTCTCATCTGCTCCACAACATTCATTCCAGAAGAAAGTCAACTTGAACATGTACAATACGACCTTCAGTTTTTAACTGTATTAGAAAAAAATAACAGTTCTAAAGGACAAATATCTCAACAACCTCAAGCAATAAAAAACAGTGAAGTGCATTAAAAAATCAATTTCCCTTTCCACCTTATTTTAAGGTTATCCATTTTCCTTCTGTGCATTCAAAACTATATGCCAGTAAAATTCTGCTGCAAAAATGACAGCAATTTATGTGTGTTTATAATGAAAGAATAAAAGCTGCTCAAGAAGTTATAAACATCTTCTTTCCTGATTCACTTTCGAAATGTAAATGTACATACATACCAAAGTTGTTTAAAGAAGCGTGAACAGACCCTAAAACTTCAGTGGCCTGCAAGGAGCCGAAGAATTAGAAAAAGGAAAATGGAATTAATAGTACAGTGTGAAAGAAAAAAAATTTATCACCATGACTTTAAAAGCAAAAGGGATCTTAGCTAATTAGTAGTGACTTTTTTTTTTTCCCCCTGCAGTTTCTAAGTTTGTCCTCGAACTACTTAAGCAAAGAAAGGGCAGAAGGTAGAGAGTTCTGAGCAAGATTAACACAAACACTTAAACAAAGGATTCACATACTTTCTATTCAGAAAGATCCCTGCTAGTAATCCAAAGCTTACAAGCCATTTGTTGGCACAATATTAACTTTTGTTTGAAAACAGCAAATACAGCTACACAATTACAACACATGACTTAGAAAACTCAGTGAGAAGGAATAAACAGATTCTGTCTGTACAATGCTTCATGTGTATGAGAAAAACAAAACTGAGAAAGAAACAACTGAAGGGATAATATGTAACTTGACCTATACCTGAGAATGGGTCTCATTTTCTTGCAGCTCCTTCTTTACTGTCTCATACTCTGCATTCAATTGCTCCATTACTTTCTTAAAAGCATGGCTACGTTTTGTTAATTTTTCTTTGTCATCCTGGAGTTTCTAATTAGAAAAAAACCCAACACAAACTGATTAATGGATTAATTCATTTGCTGCAGGCTTCAGGCACATTACTTCAATTTACCTTTCAAGATACTACTATTTTTCCTTTTAGAACAAGAACACATGCATATGCATAAAGAACTCATAAGCTTTTCTCTAGCACTGTATACTCCATCCCAAAAATAATACTCAATGATTATGGCCAAATTGTATGCTTAGACAATACTGTATGAGCACCAGCGGGAATGCTAATCTTAAGAATTTGTAGGAAGTTCTCTTTTGCTTACGTTTTGTGTTAGATTGCTAAGTTCAAAGCTATGGGTAGTCATAAATTACATCAGAAGAGTTTTAGAATTGCTAAAATAAAATGGGGAGATTTTGTGGAAGGAGGCTATCAAAAGATTCCCAGCAGAATACCAGTTACCTATGTACCTGCTTAATAAGTCACACATATAAGCAAAATAGTATTTGGATTCATTTGCACTGATACGCAATCCTGTTTTTCAGCTGTCAGGAGGGACTCTCAATCACAAAACTGGATTCCCCTCTACTAGCTGCTCAAAAGCACACACTTTGTTTCATCCCTGTCATTACCTGTTTCTTTTCTTCTCCTGATGCTTTCAGAGCTGGCAAATTATTGTAGATCTCCAACTCTGCTTTTGTCTGTTCAATTTTGTCTTTAAGAGAAGCCAGTTCACCAACCATCTTGCCCTCCAAAAGTTCCATCTTCTGTAGGTCCATCTGCAGTTTTTGACTCTCTAGATCACCAGACACACAATCTCTAATTAACAGTATTTTTTGTTTCGTAATACACAGCCCATTACATACAGATTTATATTATATTTAATCAATATAAACAGCTCCTACACATACTTCTGATTTTGATATTTATGGGACTGTTAAGGTGAAGGAAATAAAAAATTTGATCTTCACAACCACCCTACAAGTCAGATTCATACATTACAATTACAGTATTATAATCCGTAAGTGAAGATTAATGAAAATGTGATGATCTTCTGTATCACAGTGTTTCTATTTTTAACGTTTATAGCACCACACAATTAATTATAGCACCACAAACTTAAAGCAGTGGTGATAACTTACAAAAAGTTTATTGCAATGATGCAGACAAATTGAAGAAATATTTTTATTAGTTTTTTAGCATCTTGTTATTTTTATTTGTGCTGTTTGAATATGGATAAGGCTTCGTTTCAGGAGAATAAATAGCCAAACTTGCTTTAAACATTTGCTTTGCACAGGGGAACACTTTCATATACCCACAGAAAAAGAAGTGTCACAGCTTACAACATCAACATGGGCTACAATACACAGCATTTACTTCGGAGAGCCCATTAAAAAAGTAACAGAGTTACAGGAATTAAAGGAATTAGAACTATGGGTGGATTCTGACATAAAGATAACTGTAGAGACAAACTGTCCAGACATGAGACATGAGAGAGAAGAAACAACAAAGATACACAAAGTAATAAAAATACTTTGACTCAATCTTGGGCCTAAGTTACCTACCCAGAGCAGGGAAGGACTAGATACTGGCTAGCCTTAATTTGGATGGTTTTGTGACCTGACCTGTCAATGTATTTCATTCACATTCCTGAATATTAAACACATGGCTACCTCTTCTTACATTTCAGATCTGTGTCTAACTCACAAGAATTATACAGATAATGCAGTTTTTTTCCTACATTCCAAAGTATCAGGCAACATGAGCTATTGGGAGGGATGAGACTGCACAAAGAAACTTTTCTTGACATAGGTTTGCATTTTGAGATTTGTGCTCATCTTCTGAAAAAAGGATAGAAAAATTCCCCCCCAACTTAGCCAAGGAAGTATAAATCTTTAAGGCAGAAGAAAAGAAATGTGCCTATGTGATAGAAGAACTTTCCAAAAACTGTGGGTATAGTTTTGTCAGTGGATTTATATGGGAAAATCTCACCTGATCAAAACACTCTCAGAGCAAGATTTTCATCTCTCTCATCTCTCTGCTTGTGTATTTATGCCATACACTTATTTTTTGAGTGAAACATTTGCTTTTATCAACATTTCTGGCTTATTACAGAGCACTTTCATGATTTCTTTGGGAACCTCAAAATAAAAAAAAAGACAAACCAAGATTTTTGTGTGCCATTTGCAATTATCCTGAGCAGTGCTGATCCATAAGGTAAGATTGAAAGTGTCCTCTATGTGTAAAGAGCATTTATATAAATATGAAGAATTCCCATGCAAATTAAAAGTAGGATTTTAAATTAAAATATTTTGGATTGCTTTGCATGTAAGTAATTCAGAGTCTGCCTTCCACTGCAAAGGGCTTCCGAAAACACTTTCTCTGTGTCTACAATATTTCATAACTGCTCAGAATTTCATAGTGAAGTTTCTGGTATTGGTGAATAACAGATTGTAAACCACAACTGAACAGATGACAGCTTTACTTCTCTTGTTCCTACAGCACTGTGGTTTAAAGACAAATGCTTAAGGACATCAATAAATGAGAGTTTTAGATCAGAAATAGTAAAAAAATAAATTCAAATAAATTCAGATTGGAGAGAAATAGCAGAAAACAACTATAGATGTTCATGAGGATTTACTTAGGTCTTACCACAGCCATTTTTACTTTTTATATAGTTGTTCTAATATCTGTATTTTGTTATTTTAAAATTATACATACTTGACCAGTTGGAATTTATTTTCCATGTACAGAGTAGTACCAACCTAAATGCCAAGAAGGAAAAAAATATTTTGGACTGTTCTGTCTAATACAACTATGATGAGACTGTAATGGGTATTCCTATCCATTCACACTTTCTGGAGAAAAGGAATGAAACTAGAAGGGACAAATTTTATCCTTATCCAGCAGCAGACTCAGTGAAAAAACCTTAAAACTGAAAAAACCTCAGAATTCCTCTAGGGGAAGAGACAGGAAGAGGATGCAGCCCAGTTCCTTCTGATAGGCCATGAAGTTGCAGCGTCTAGTATGCAGTGTGTACACAGTGGCAGATTCTCAGAACAAACTACAGTGACCCAGGGAAATGTTTCTGGGAAACTATGCCATCAGCACTTTTGTTTACCCTTCACAGTTTCCTTTTTTTTTTTTATTTTTTTTAAGGGTTCTGGTGGTGGACTTGTATCTCTGTTATGGCAAGAAAATATGGAAATCCAGATTTTAATCATAACAAAAGAATCCTGAAGACAACTGTGCTATAATTGAAAGGTTAGAAGGAACTTCAATGATGCAAACTGAGCATTCACTGTATTTCTAAAAGCATCTTGAGTTGTTTATTATACTGTCTGTGAGTCCTAGCTGTCAGACAATTACTTAGGAATAATTTAAATTATCTGCTGAAAATTTTGTACTGTAACTTCCTTCTCTTCCCTTGCAAAGAAATACGTCTTTCAATAATGCCTCTATAGCACTACGTGCTTCCAAGACATCCTTATATTGTAAAACACTCAGAAATTATGCCTAAATGAAAGAACAAAAAGTCGTATTTGAACTTTTAATTTAAACTACACTACAACTTCAAAATGAGTCTTTGCAGACAAGCAAACACTAAGTGTTCAAACACACAACAAAAAATCAATTTGTCTAACATTTTATGCCAAACAACTTCTTACTTGCTCATAACTACTTTGAAGTCACAATACCGGTTCCTATTTTGAAAATTAGTATGAGGTACAGCACATAACAGCCTTCTAACAAAATGATTTATAGTTCTTAATTCCTGCCCCTTCCTTTCAGCCAAACAAACAAGGAAAGGGTTGCTGAACCAATTATGATACTGGCAAAGACACAGAATTATGAGGACAATTCTACCAAAAACAGGGCAAATAAAGAACTAAAGAGATACTTGTCATAGGAGTGAAAGAAAACTACTGTCTGCTTTTTGAAATTACAGAGAACATCCTGAAGATGCTAATAAGTATTTGAGTATCTCGAAAATGAAGTCAAAATGAGTATTCACTTTGCAGAACCAAAGCCTCAGGATTTGAGAGCTATTCACTGTTGTTGTCAGTTAATTGCCTGTGGTACATATCCCTTTGGAAAAGCATAAACCATAAGCAAGTGATACTAATAATTACATTTACAAATAATACATGGTTAGATAAGTATGGAAGACTCTGCTTCAGTTTATTAAATACTCTTTCAAGATCATGAAAGATCTTATTTTGAGGTAAGTATTAGTAAAACAAAATTCTAGCTTAATTCAACCTGTGTATTAAAATACATTTGTTTAGCATATATCTGTGCAAAGAAGGTGATAATTTAGTGATAATAGTAAGGTAAGTATAAATAAGTATACATACTTATTATAAATGTATAACATACAATATCTAATAGATGATATAAATAAATAAATACAATAAATATAAATAAATTGGGGAAAATAAATAACTTGTTACCCACAAGCATTTCAATTTGTGAACTTGCCAATGTATTTTAAAATTTGGGGATCACTTGATATCTAATATTTGGAAATCTTCTACATGTTATCAGTGTAACAATGCAGGTAGTCTTTATTATTTTAAGGAATTAGAAAAGCTTTTGCTGATCTCACCTGTAATCAGATTCTTAGCAGTGCTCTGTGATTTCTGCATTTCATTTGATTTGAAAGTGAGGTCTTCCTGCATAATCTTCAGCTCTTGATTGGTAACAGATGAAATTTGTTTCATGTGATTCAGATTCTGTGTGTTACCAACAACAATAAGAACATGGTATATTTTTGAAACAACAAGTAATAACTGGACAAGTAAGAAACACTCCTGTTCTATGACATTGTTATTCGCCTTTTCTACTACAAAGACTTACAATAAGTGATTTAAACGTGAATGACTTTCATTCTGCTAACTTCTGATAAAAGATGTATTGACAGACCAGCACAGATGAAATAAAAACGGAGCAAATATAAACTGTGTTGCTATATAGGTCTGTTGTAAAGTAAATGACAATGCCTAAAATATACCTTATGGTATACTGTATTGAAATAGGAAGAAGACAATTAAAATAAGGATACAATCACAATATTATTCAGATGAATGTTTTCTGTAACATAAAAAAATCTATGGGAGCCAAGAACATTAAAAGAAAAGAAGTCTTGAAAGTGAAAAAATGGCAGACTGCAAATGGGAACAGTTTCTGAACTGTTACATTATTCATTTATAATATTTACATTAAGTATTATACAGCAGGGTATTTCAGATATACTTTTAGTAGATCAGAGAGACAACTGGAATATTTCTAGTTACATAATACTAGTGACAGAATACCCACAAGATGAGATTTGCAAACTTTTGACAAACAAAATATTTCAGTAGTTTTATTTGCAGTATTTGGAAATGTTTATCATTATTAATGTTAGTTGTAGCAGAGATGAAGAGTTATAGAAATTATGCAAATATTTCCTTGTTCTTGTCACAATATTACATACTATTCAAAACTCTTCCCCCAGAAAAAAGAGAAATTAAACTAATCCTTTTTTTTACTACAGCTGTACATGGTTTAATGTTTAATCATTTTAAGAGACTATTACATAGATAAATATAAATATATAAAACCCAACATGCTTCTTTATCCAGCCACTCTCCTGTTCCGTGCTTCTAAACTCCTAGCTTGCTAAAGGAGGATAGAAATGCTTACCCTGCTCAAGTGCTCCAGGAGTGCAACAATGTTGGCTTCTATTTGAGCCTTTCGTTCCAATTCCTGATTCTTCACGTCTTCAAAAGTCTCAAGAAAATCTAGAGATTAAGAAACACAAAAAAGAAGGCTCTTACTTGCATGCTTGAAATGTTGTTTCCAGTCAAAATTTCATATTAAATTGCTAAGCAGTACAGTTTCAGATAGGTTACTTTAATTGTTTATTTAAAAGCCAGATGATAGAGACCTTGAAACTTGTCAACTTATGGGTTGGAAAGGAAATGAGTAGAATTATTTCAGTGATACATTGGACACAAGGCCACCACTTTCTTGTGTTCTTGTATTGCCACCCAATAGGAAAGACATTTTATCCCCACTATTTCTGATGCTTTTCTAAATGCTTGTCTCAGCAGTTGTTGGTCTTTATTTTTCTGAAAGCTATCAACATGGGCTACTAAATAAAGGAAACATGTTGCTGTGGCTCAGCCCACTTCGCGGCTGGACAACATTCAGTGGGTGGATTTCCCCGCCTATGACTCCGACCCGGGGGGCGGGTCGAGGGAGTAGAGTCGCCACCAGCTGGGTGTCGCCCCTGCGACATCTCCTCCCTTCTTTCCAGACCCTTCTTCTGTTCCCCATTTTCTATTAGTTGCCTGTCATGTTTATTCATTACCTTCATTGCATATGCATTCTGGTCTGGAAAGTTCTTTTCTCTTCGGTTGTCGATTGGTTTCTGTTTGTAAGTCCCTCCTTTGTATTCCCCTGATTTGTTATCTGTCATTCCCCATCAATTCCCTATTGGTTTGTACCCCTTGTTCCTCCCCTTTTTGGTACCCCTCAAAAGGAGGCTTAGGGCCACGCCTCTTGCCTTTTTCTTGTCGCTCGCCCTTCAACGAGTTCACCTGTTACCTTGTTTCTCCCTCGCGGGACAATAAAGTTGGAACTTAGAGCACAAGAAAGAGGTCCCTCGGCCCTTTACTGCCTCTCCGTTGCTCGGCAACAGCGGTGCTGCAGCCTGCCTGCTTGTGGGTCTCCTGCAGAGAGCCACCAGCTGCTGACAGGGCAGGTGCTTTCTCTCCCGTCGACCGGGACACCGGACCTTGTCGCCTGCCAAGGCCTCCGGGCGGCCAGTGGCCAAAGCGACAGAAACACGTAACTTTACTACCTCCAATGGCCTGGACTAAATGCAAACACTGCTAAAGACTTGAGACCTTCTGTGTGATATCCCTTAGTTACAAGTCTAATTTATTTCACTTTAGTAACTGTGCAACTGAATCTGACAACACAGTTGTAATGGTGCTGGGCACTCTGTATCTGTGTTCTAGGAATACCACACTGCATTTCTGGTGACAGAGCTATTCTAAAATAAAATGTGCTGGACACATCACACGGAAGTTAGAAGCCCAGCAAGATGCTGCCCAGAGCTCTAAGCTACCATCATTTCTTTCCTGCTGGGTTTCCTCCTGAAACATGGCTTATACACAGGAGCATTCGAGAACCATAGAAGTTTGTACATTTTTTATCTGGATAAAAACTGGTGAAGTCCTTGTCTGAGCAAGAAGGATTTGACAATGATAGAAAAGCATTTTCACACATTTATAAATACAAAATAATAAAACTAATATACAGATTAAAAAACTAATATCCACAGATATGTATGTAATTCTATAAAACTGAGCCTGCAACAGTGAAATCAGAACTTCAGAACAGCAGCTATATGATTTGACTAGTGTTTTTCTCCTTTGGCATTCTGGACTTTTTATGTGTTTTTTGTTTCAAACCTTTGAATTTATTTAGAAAATTTAAGCAAGGTCCATATTTATATCTCATTGCACTGCTTTTTTGCAAGCAACTTTCTTTTCCATCACACTGGTCTGATTGATCTTTCATTTGAATGCTGTGTATTTCACAGACTCATAAAAACTCTTGAATGCAAGAGACTGCAAGAGCTCATCTAAATAATTCACTTGCTCCAGGACAAAGACAGTTATATGTCAGTAATTCAGACGGTTGTCTATATTCTTCACACACAGAGCTCCTGATAGATACTCTACAATTCTGGACAATCTACTTCAACACTTGGTAAATTTTATTGTTAGAAAGTTTTTACTAATATCCAACCTTAAATCTTTCTGCAGCTAGTGGTGTATTACTCCTTTTCTATCCTCCACATATATACAAAAATAAATTATTCAGTTGTTATTTGAAACAGCCTTTTTACACATTTGACAACTGTCATAAATTTTCTCAAATAAAAGACTCATTCTTTCATATTTCCTTGCAGGTCATGCTTTCTGCATATCCCCAACAGTTTTCTTCAGGACTGACAGCCCCTTTCTTTATGTGCAGAACTAGAGACAATACAACCATCTGACATATTTGATGCACAGGTAAAAAACATTACTTCAGATGTCTAACAAATTACACTCCAATGTATACTTACTGTTGTGGCATTTTCCATGTTAGTCTAATACTGCTCAGTCATGTGCACTTTGTCTTTCACTCTCTGAGCCACACCACAGAGCTGTACCTAATGAACTGCTCCCTACTCTGCATTTTTGCTGTTGATTACTCTGAGTGTACAAACTCACACTCAGTCCTTTTCCAACTTTTTTGTAGTTAATTTCTAACATAACAAAATTATACTAAATTCTAACCATGTCCTCCAACATGATTTCAGCTTTTCTGATGGAGCATTTTCTGTGAAACTGTTCTGTAAGATGCTCTCTCCCATCATTCAACTGATTAAGAAAAATACTGACTAACCTGAACATCCAACACACTGCAAAACTCTATGCAATACATCCTTTCATTTTGGCATTGAATCTTCCACAATTAATAATTTTTTAACTGAATGCACAATATAGGTTAATAATGGACAGTATTTGCCTAGTTTGCTTCTAAAAACACCACAAGACAGCAGATGATGTATTGAAGTTAAAGTACACATCATCTGCTACACCTTCCTTATTCTGCAGTATTTTTCTATCAAAAAGAGGAAAAAAGATGTTTGCATTCAACACACCAATACTAGTGTTATTCATACTCCCGTTCCTGTAACATTTACATATTGTTTGCTTAGTTTTTCCAAATTATTTCTGGAAACTGATACTAATCAGACTGGTCTGTATTTCCCTGTCCCCTCTTCTTCTACACAGGCACTGTATTTGCTATTTTCCCTTCCTTAAGACTCCTGCATGTTCCCCCAAATCTCTCAGGTCTCAGGTCCCCCAAATCACTAAGTGGTCTGGAACTGTATCGATAACCTTTGATGAAGGGTAGAAGCAGAACCAAAACCCAAAAAGTGAAGCCCTGCCGACACCATCTGTATTAATACTGAAAACCCAGATCAAGTGAGCTTTGTCTTTTTGCTTCTCAGGAAACCTGGAATTTGAAAATACAGAAACTCCCTCAGTTTTGTCTTATTCATCTTCTCTTATTGTCAGCTGAGACCTCTCTTTCAGTAGTATGCTAGCCATAAGTTATACAGAGCATTTTTAGAGAACACTTAAAAAAAAGTATTATAACCCTTGAACCTCCATAGCATGTTTACTGACCATTTTTCCTTCTGCTGACCAACTTTTTTTTGTAAGCTGTCTCCTACAGTATATTAGGAATAAGGTATACTTAAACCCAGTTGTTTTCATCCTCTGTTTTCATCCTCTACTAAGGTCTCTATAACATTAGAACTTTTTAATATATAACAATGATTTAGCAGCATTCATCTTAAGTAAATAGATATGAGAAGCCTCAATTTTAAAGAATTACATGATATCTACAGTCATCCATTTTGAAGTTCTGCTTTTAATCACCTAATCAATAATTATAGCCTTGCTTTCATAAAATAAAGTTGTGTTTCGAAGACCTTTAATGCTTGATGAAAAGTCTTAAAAAGACGCTCCAAATATTTGTGACTGTCCTGTAAGATTTCAATTATCTTGTCCACAGAACAAGACCACAGAACTTTATGCGAAGATCAGTACACCAGTTCTTTGCAGCTACAAATTAACTGCTTTAAGAACAAAACAAAACCTGTATTTTGTTCTTTTCAGGTAATTTTTAATTACCTGAAATTAGGCCAAATAATATTTATATATATTTATGTGTAATATTAAGCTAAATAATATTAGACAACTTACTGTCCATGCTTTCTTCCCTTTTCTTCAACTCCTTGTATTTCCAATTTTCTTCTCCTACAAGAGATGTAACATTGATTTAACTTTATATTGTCTCAGGCCTGGATTCCTTCAGGAAGGCAAAATGTCTGTTTCGAAAATAAAATTTCTACATGCCTAGGAACTACAAGATGCATCCTATTTCATTTAATGTAGTCAGATTAACTATGTCATATACATCTTTATATTAAAAAAGAAGATAACTTAATAAATCAGCCTCAATACAATGTTTAGAACCTTTTCGGGGTTACAATTTCTGATAGATAGGAGTGGGATAAATACTTGGTTTGGACAAAGGAAGCTCACAGGGTTTTTCTGAAGTCAAGTGAATTTCAACGATAGAGAACAAATGCTTCTGTGTATTTGGGCACCATGATTAGTTAAAACTTTCTGCAGTCCTGTTTAATATATAAGCCATTTCAACTGCACTTTCACCTACTAGAATGGACTTTCATAAGGATACACAGCTTGCACTGATAATCTCAGGGAAATAAACAGGAGAACTGTACAAGCAATGGTCTAGGAAAATAAAATACACAGAAAGCTTTCTACAATTAAGTTTGAAAGAACATTTCCATACACCTTCAATATAACGGTATTAGAAGTAAGGAATAACATACATATTCACTCTATCTTTAAATTCAGCTACTGATTATAATAACTCATAATTTATATGCATTCGTAAAGCGGGACACCTGATATATTTGTAATAAGAAGATGACACAATTCATTTCCTAGAAATAGTTTTAAGTTTCAAACATCTAAATTTTTAATTGAGTCTGTTTTATATTTAACAGAATCTTTTAATTTTAAAGAATACAAAGTAAAAGAATCAAATAGGTACAGATAAAACTGAGCAAGCAAATGTCTCTACGACTTTTTATTTGTACACCTCCATGCTTTCCTTTTTATCTAGTATATACAAACAATAAGAACACCTGAGGGGCCCTAAGGGACCTTGATTCTGCTTCAGCTTCCTTGCAGCTGTGGCTTTGTTCTTTGCTGGACTCTCTCTTTCATTTTGCCAGGCAAGGCTCCAATAGTTAATAACTTCGCCTGTTTTACTTTTAAAAATTCTAGTCATGGTGACCCATGAAACAGAGTTACGTGATCTGACAAGTGTTTAAAGAAAAAATATTTGAAGACCACAATTTTGAGATGTCTTTACAGTAAGTTTTCTTTAAAATACGCCATTAATACACAAATATCTTAACCTCTCCTTCAATTTATGAAGGGTTAAGTCTGTTGCGTTATGAGTTAATGTTGACTTTGACTAATCATTAAAGTTAACTGCTAGTATATAGACCATGTAATAAGTGGGTGAATTATTTACTTATTTATATTTTTTTCATGCAAAACCTAAAAATAGTTATTTCAACATGGTCCGTTTGTCATTTTCCTGCTCAAAAATATTTCTAACACTGAAATATTTATCCTGAAACATTAAAAAATCCTTAGTTAAAATTTCTTTTTTTTTTTTTTTTTTTACTGGCTATTTCACCTGATACTTACATAAAAAACTTAAGAGCTGAATTTTGGGAATGCTATGTAATGATGTTTAAATACTGATCTAAAAGTACAGTGACTGGGGAGGGAGTGAGCACAGGAATTTCAAGGACACACCAAGATGCTGATTTAGAGCAGAAGTATGAACGGCCCTCTGCAATTCTCTCTCCATTCACTAGGGAAGGCACCACTGGGAGTTTACATTTTTGTGTCTTAAAGAAACTCTTTATGAATATCTTTATTCCCTCTGTGTTACACCAATAGGTGTAATTCCCTCTACATTATACCACAGGGTAACTTGATTCTCAATATTCTGACTGGTTCTGATATGCTGACGGGAGAGCATGTGCTTTCTCCTACATATGCTTCAAACTCTCTTCTTCAACAGACTCCTTTTTCTAAAACAGTGAAAGACACAGTCCAGCAAGGAATGACTGTGTGTGTAAACTGAACTATAAAATGTGAAAAGCAACTTGCTTCTTACCTTCTGCATTTCTCCAAAGTTAAAATAAAAAATGGTTGCAGGCCAAACAAAAAGGAAAAATTAAAGAACAATAAAGTTTGTAATGATATTATCTGGAAACACAAAAGCTAATAAAGCAGTCTTAATAAATTACTTGCATGAAAATAATGAACTATCTGTAGAAATATGAAATATTTTGCCATGCAAAAGATGATAAACAGATGTCTGAAACATTTGTTTAGAGGCAGATTTTTAGATATTTATTCACCTGGAAGACAATTACAGCTAGATTTTACACTGATTGCCCAAGAAAAGGCATAAAGTAAGAAGGACATCAATTCATTAACTCTACAGAAGTTAAACAAGTTGTTATAGAGACTTTCAGAATGCAGGCATATATGTAATTCCTATCTGAACAAGATTTCTTATAATCAAAAGAAGGCTTCTCATTGCATGAATCATCATTTTCTGGAAAACCTTTTACAGCTATTAAGGGCCTATGCTCAAATTAAAGTTACTTTCTCCAGAACTGTACTTCCAGTGCTAGGACAAATCCCAAACCAACCTAGCCTAAGCACTAGCAGCACGTGTTTGCTGGAGGTCAGTATAAGCTAAGGCCATTACTGGGCAACTTACAAACTCTTCTTGCAAAGATCAACCCAAGAAATTTCAAAGACAGATAAAAATAATACTGAATTCCGTCTGCTTTACACATTGCTATTAAATATTCTCAATTCCACATTTGCTGACAGTGTAACAGATCATGTAAAAGGTAAAATTAATGAAAGCATTTCTAAATATGAGCTTGTTCTGCAGTGCTTCCAGTAACATAAACTTCTATTCTTCAAGCAATATTAAAAATAAAATTGGATGGAAAACCAGACAGCTGTCCTATTATTTTATATGGTAATTTTCAATATGAACTTGTTGAATGTTTCACTAAAGGTGGGTACTCCCCATTTCTTATATCTGAAAAGAAAAGGCTGTACCTCTAGACACAGAACTTCTCATGCTGATGAGCACTGAACGTTTGCACAAGCCTAAAAGTTTTAAGTATACCTAACAGGTATAACAGTTTGTTACAGAACAAAGAGACGCAGCTCTGCCTAGTTTGCTACAATTCTAAACATATTACCTCGATGGTTCTCCAGATCCATATCAAGTCGTTGAATGACCTTTTTTAAATGGTCTATTTTTTCTTTTACTTCTGCCAACCTGACAAATAGATAATGAAAGTCAAGGTTAAAACTTGATTTTTAAAATCTTGTAAAAACTTGTGTTGTAAAATACTTACTTTATTTTAGACAAAACTGCAGAGAAAAGTCAAGAATAAAAATAGAAAAGCTAAATGTATCAAAACTAAAAGAATATCAGGATGATTCTTGTTATTATAAAAGGTATGTGTAAACCATCTGTCACTTTAGTCCTCTGTCTATTAAACAGAAGTACTGTAGCTCCTTTTTATTAAAAACCAATTTTTGTTGAGTCATCAGTAATTCTTAACTTACTCAACTAGTCCCTCTGCTGGTTGCTATTCAGCTTCACAGAGGTACAACATAATTGTTAAACTGCAACAAGTAACTGTATTCCTTAAACTGTAGTCACTAAAATCCACTAAGAAATCTCCAAATAAAGCACTCTGCTACATAATCAAGCAAAGTGTGAAATGAAATTACCTTTAATGCATTTCTATGTAAAATCTCAAATATAACTCTTTGTTATTTTTATCTATTAAAATATTCTGTTTAGCAACCTATTATCCAATTGAAATGCATTAAAAATTAACCAATAATTATAGTTGGGAATATTGCTCAAAAGAATCTAAAATTGCTTCTATGAGGTTTTATGAATTATCTCCATTTTTCTTTAAAGAAAGAGAAATCAAAAGGCTCAAAATCAGAAAATACTGTACTGTTTTATCTACCCCTCAATACATCACTATTTTTTACAAAATTTACTTGAGTTTCTGGCAAGTGTTCAGAAAGACCCAAACCCCAAGAATCAAGAAGCAATGCCCTTCTACTCTTTAGAACGGAACTTTTGTAACTCTTAGGTTTTAAGAACACATAAACAAACTTCAAAATGTGGCTGCAGCGTAATACAGGTTCAATTTCATAGGTGTCCCAGAGGAGCAGCTCTTACAAACCAATGTCTTCTTCAGCCTTAAACAAGTTTATGTCACTGCTATAATCAATTTATATTTTCAAGGTGTGTTCATAAGGGATGGAAGTATCTTACTATGCAGATCTAAATGTCTTATCACTATAAAACTTGTTTACCCGAAACAGAAGAACATATTATATTCTCTGTGGAAGGTTAACACTAGTACAGGTTTGAAGATGTGGTGATGTTCTAAAAGTGTATAGATACATGATGGAACACAACTATGCGTCTTTAGGGTGTATATGTAATTTATAGCAACAGTATAATAGGGTTACTCACTGTCTCTCCATGCTTGCAATTTTTTGACTATCGTCTTTAACCTATAAAAAAGTTCAACAGCTTTAACATATGAAATTAAATCTACAAATAAAAAAAGGAAAATTAAAAAAAATTCTGAATTCAAAATACAGAGAATAGAAACTTAGCATTTGAAATCACAAATTTGTGACACTGTCCAATAAGAAGTGATACGATTTGTTATGTCTTCCAAATGTTTAAAAATCGTACTTTTAAAAATGAAATACACTTACCATTGGTCATTCAGACCAATAGTCCATAAAATATAAATGGATAGTTACAGTGTAGGCCATTGTAAACTGATCCGATTACTCCTGGACTAGTATACTTGTTCAGTATCCCACAAGGATACTCTCTGGAGTTAGTTACAAGAGCTGTTCAACTGGATCCGTTTTCCCAGCCAACATGTCTCATGAATTGAAACCAGCTGAAAAGTTCACTGTGCCAATTTTGTTTTCTTAAAATAATGGAATGGTTTGGGTTAGAAGGGACGTTAAAGATAATTTGTTTCCAACTCACCCTTCCCCCTACTCCCCAGCCCCACCATGGGCAGGGATGCCACCCACTAGATCAGGTTACTCAGGGCCCCCATCCAACCTAGCCTTGAACACTTCCAAGGATGGAACATCCACATGTTCCAGTGCCTCACCACCCCCACAGTAAAGAATTTCTTCCTAACATCTAATTTAAATCTCTTGCCTTTTAGTTTAAAACAGTTTCCCCCACATCCTATCATTTTCTGCTTGTGTAAAAAAGTCACTCGCCCTGTTTTTTTTATAAAGGTAAATATATCTCTTTAGGTACTGGACGTTGCTATAATTCCTCTCCAGAGCTTTCTCTATTCCAGGATGAACAGCTCCAACTCTGTCATCCTGTCTTCATAGAAGAGGTGCTCCAGCCCTGGGATTATCTTCACAGCCCTCCTCTGAACCCGCTCCAACAGGTGTCCCGGTTTCGGCTGAACCTGAAATATCCCAACCTTCCAACTCATTAACTATTCTTAATTTCAGATTATTTGTGCTGCCTAGAGCATAAATACAGGCAAGGTTCAAACTTAAGTATTTTCAAGTATTATCACCCCTAAAAACACTGACTTGGAGAATCTTTTACATAACAACATTTTCTGTTCTTGCCTGTTTTAGTAATCTCTCTCTTTCGTCCTGTGGAGACTCCATGTTCTTATCCTCAGCAATCATTTGATCTCGATGTTCCTTGAGCTCATGGAGCTTTTCATACAACTGCACAGCTTCCTGTTTCACCCCAGAGTGTGCTATTTCCTGGTGGGAAAAGCAAACGCCTACTAGCTATTTTCAGATGGCAAGAGAGCAGAGGCAATCATGCTTTAGTTAAGCAACAGTTACCTATACACTGCAAGTGAAGCTTATTTCTTATAAAAGCACAGAGACAGTAAAAAGTACTTTATAAAGTACTTTATAAAAAGTAAAATTTATAATCCGTATTGTCAATATTACATTTTCTGGAATAGAATATCCCAATCGGTTACTTCTTGATTCACAAGTTCTTCCTTGGGCCAATTTTCTGGGTAGATTTACCACTTCACAGTTTCTAGGGGATTTCAAACTATATACAATATTCAAAAGGACTGAAAAATGTCTAGTAGTATTTGAAAATTATACTTTCTGACTGTATGTTTCAGCTCATAGATCCTTTTATCCATGGAAGAACCAATATGAAAAAATTCTCCTCAATAAGACATTTTTACCCAAAACTGATTAGAAATTATTAGTGGAAACCAGAGAGGCAGATTTGCCTTCCCATACTAGAGCATGATCCTACAGTATCTGAAAATTTAAGGAAAAGAAATTATAGGTGTTTTTTCTTCTTTACACTAGCATTCAGGGAAGGTTAGTACAGAGAGCACTATGTTATACATACAGCTCTTAGACTCTCTTCCTTTACACTTAGTGCATCCAATTCCTGCTGTTGAACAACCAATTCCTAAAGAGGAAGCAAAATTCAAAATTCAGATAAAAATTACTACTCGATTATTTTGCTCTAAACCTTAGCATGTATAAAATGCTGTAAACCATTCCATTACTGCTCTTAAAAATTTGAAAGACAAGACCATGTCCAGCTCCTTCGCATAACTCAGATGTAATAAACACTTGCTCTCAGCACCCAACTTTTCCTTTACTCTTATCATTGTTACTTGCAGTTGGGCTACTACCAAAAAACTGTTTGCCCTTTTTCTACTATTTTTTTCTTAAAATCAGTACCACAGGTGAAACTTATTATCTGTCCTTCAGAAGTTTAGAGTCAAATTTTAAAATCTGAACTAGCCATGACAGTTTCTTCATAGTCCAGAAAGACAAAGGTGAGCCCTAAGTACTGATTCAGCTCATCCTAAGACAGATGAGAAACACTGAATTCATCTCTGTGGACTATACAGNGAAAACTTTCTACTCAAGTAGTACAAAAATTGCCGGAGTTATTTTTCCCTTTTGCTTGCTTCTTATATATGATGAAACATCTAAGTATTGCAGTGGCTTTTAAAATCTGCATGTCAATCCCTAAATTTAAACAGAAAACTATGAACATTATTTCTTTTTAAAGTATGAAATACAAAAAGACGAAGTATTTGGTCTTAGTCAATTGCTCTATTTTCAGGTACTTCTACAATTGATTAAGATACCAGCAAGCTTTTTTATTGTATTACTCTTTTGTCAAGCTCTTTAGTACTCAAATTTTATCTAAATCCCATGAAGCCAGTTTAAGAAATATTTTAGGTAAGCATAATGAAACAAGCCAACCTGGGAGAGTTTTTCATTAGCAGCTTTCATCTCCATATATTTAGCTTGATTTTCCTGCGACATGTCTTTCATTATGTCATCTGCCACAACCTTTTCATGCTCGATATCTTCTTCTACAGCTTGAATTAACTTCTCTGTGCTGTAAAAATATAATGGGTTTGTAACTTTTACAGTTAACATATATATTGTACGCACTCATTTCAGACTCCAGCATTCCTTCAGCCTCACTGAAATGCTCCATGAAACATCAAAAGCCCAGACTCTATAAAAAGAAGTTACCAGCTCGTACCTAATCTTAGAGCTGGATTAGGTATCCAAACATTCACAAAATGAAATACAGAAGATGAAGAATTCTCTGCCTTTACAATATCTACACAAGCGTTTTCCAACACTCCCTCACTGTCTGTCTGCACTAGTCTCAACACTGGCAAAAGTATAGTACTTCCTCTCTTGCTGATTAAGTTGCTCTTAATCAGAATTTCTGGAGTAACAACAGGCAGTTTGAAACAAAGAAGCTGGTATGCAATTTGTGAATGCACATTAAGAAAATATACAGACATAAGGACTTGATGGTACCAGATGACGATGATGAAAAGATTACTCTTGCAAAGAACTGTTGATTACTTTACAATGGAGAGTGGTTTCAGAAGTCTAAGCAGTGTAGTTTTTAAACTATGCAATAACTAAGAAATTAGGCATTTTTTACATTCTTGATTCAGGCCTTTAATCTTGTTAGGAAATCAATAGTCTGCAAATACAAAAACTTTACCATTCCAGCTATAGTGAGCTACAAGCAACTGTCTTAGCAGATTTAAAGAACACATAAAGAACTGTTCTCACTGTTTTATGGTAAGTCTAGTAATTTCTATGAAATTCCTGAACGCTAGAGAGTTAATCTGAGAACACAGTTAAAGGAAATTTAAAAAAAACCACTCCTGAGACCCTGAAGAGTATACCTTAATTCCCTTCATTGTTCATGAAAGATTGCTTAAACAGTTTGCTTGTTTCCAGAGCGATTTCTGCTGTTAAGAATGACAAAACCAGCCACATACCTTCCTTCAGGATTTTTTTTCTTCTCTTTTTCATTAACTTTTCCCAAGTTGCAAGATGACAAGTGGTAAATTGTGTAACTGACACTATTGGATCAAAGACTGCAGACAAGAATGCCCTCAGGTTTAAGAGATGATGCAAAATATTGGAACTGCACCGTGATAATTTCAGGGTAAAGAAATAATGAAAATATTGTAGAAGCAGAGTAGAGTTGACATTGGAATGAACTTCTGAAGGTTGTCTGGTCCAACCTGTGCACTACTCAAAGCATGGTCACCTAGAGCAGGTTGTCAGTGTCTTTATCAGGTTTTCAGTATCTTGAAGGATGGATACCTCATAACCTGTTTAGGCAATGCTTTGATGTTTGTTCACTCTTACAAACAGAAGAGCTTTTTCTGTTGTTTAAATGGAGTTTCCTGTTTTCCAATATGTGGCCATTGTCATTTGTCCTGCCCTTAGGCATCACTAAGAGCAGCTCCATTTCCTTAACCCCTGCCCATCAGGTATTTACTTTGATAAAATACCCACTAAGCCTTCTCTTCTAGGGATTAAACAATGCCAGTTCCCTCAGCCTTTCCCCACAGTTTTCATCACTTACAAGGAATTCTGAAAAGAGCTTCAAAAATGTAACCACTTCCAACTAGCTTCCAAGAAAGATCTATAATCTCCAGGAAATTGAGGATATTATGTAGAAATTCTGTTGGGTTAGCAGGCCATGCTGCAAAAATGCTTTGGACCTGATGATGAAAAAAATCAAATTATGATCTCCCACTTAGGATGGCAAATTTGGCATGCACTGGGACTAAATAAGAAATACTGGATGTTTGTAACATGACATTAAATTTAATACCCTCCTGAGACTAAAACAAATTTATTCAGACCCAGTCCAAAGAATGAGGCCCTCACTGCAAGTGCACCAGTTTATAAATGGTTAATTATCACAGAATCACCAGGTTGGAAGAGACCTCCAAGATCATAGAGTCCAACCCATGCCCTAACACCTCAACTAAATGATGGCTCTGAGTGCCACATCCAATCTTTCTTTAAACATTCATCCAGGGATGGTGACTCCATCACCTCCCCAGGCAGACAATTCCAGTACTTCACCACTCTTTCCATGAAGAATTTCTTCCTAATATCCAACCTGTATTTCCCTTGTCGCAGCTTAAGACTGTGTCCTCTTGTTCTGTCAGTTGCTGCCTGGAGAAAGAGACCAACCCCCACCTGACTACAACCACCTTTCAGGAAGTTGTAGAGGTTGATGAGGTCACCTCTGAGTCTCCTTTTCTCCAGGCTAAACAACCCCAGCTCCCTCAATCATTCCTCATAGGGCTTGTGTTCCAAGCCTCTCACCAGTCTTGTTGCCCTCCTCTGGACGCGTTCAAGCGTCTTAACATCCTTCCTGAACTGCCAATGTTACATATGGTAGTGGAAAGGAGCTATTTTTTAAGCTAGAAGAGCAGTTTAATCCAAGACCTTTTGGAAGGCATGGAACTAGGAGCTGTCATAGAGTTTTCATGTTACTTCTTTATTGAATGCTCCTCATGCCTCAGTGTGGGCCTATGAAAGATGTTGCAAGGTCGCAGCAGTGACAGTTTCTCTCAAATCAAGCCCAACTTCAGATACAGAAGAAAGAAAATAGAGGAAGTGCAGTAAAAATGCAACAAAATGCTAAGGGTGTTGATTTTCATAAGAAATGTCCACACTAGATGTAATTCTCCTGGAGATACTGCAATATGGCTTAGAGGGAGCTTGTATTTAAACACAAACATGGTGCCTTTCTTGGAGATAACCGAAACCTTCAGAAAGAGAGAGAATACAGTTTGCTCCATGTATAGCAATACCACTCTCTAGGGCAGTGGTGTCTCCAAGCTCTATGGGATTTCTCTCATCTATGCCTGAGATTTAACGTGTGCAAGACAGGACAAGGAAAGAAACCTACTTTTCCAGCCCCCTCTCTTTAAAGTGTGTGTGGACAAATTAAAGAGTAGCCTCTTAATATGAGGCGATTCTCCTTGTCGTACATGATATGGACTCCTGGCTCAATACTTCAAGATGATCCAGCGTGTCCTTGAGACTAGAAATGTCTGACTTACTGTGATGCATCTTCTCTGGTAAAACTTTCTGAGGGGAGGCTGAAACTTAGTGATTTTTCAAGAGGCAATAAAAAAATCAGCAATGGCTGTCACAGAAACACAATTCATTACCACAAGTAATTTGAACACTATGAAGGAAGCTGAATCAGGGATGAACCTCAGAAAAATTGCAGAATGTTTTGAGATACTATGCAAAAACAAAGTGCCAATAACAACAAAGACATAGTGAAGTAAAACAATTTCTACAGCCACATACTGGAGAGGAATGGAGATGGAAAGGAGATGAACTGTTCTGTACTTTGGTGGTGTGCATTGGACAGAACAAGCACTAACGCAAGTAAAAATTTATAGGACACAGTGCTTGTATATCAATATAATCCCTTTTTTTCAGCCTGTACATTGACATTCACTCCAGAGCAAGTATGA
The DNA here is from genome assembly GCA_013399875.1 of Gymnorhina tibicen. Taxonomy (NCBI): domain Eukaryota; kingdom Metazoa; phylum Chordata; class Aves; order Passeriformes; family Artamidae; genus Gymnorhina; species Gymnorhina tibicen. The sequence continues at coordinate 465,637 of VXAZ01004091.1, read as the reverse complement.
TTTGTTTTTAGAACTTCTTCCTGAAATACAGCCCTTATTACAGACATCCTTATGTATCACTCTGCAGTTCCTCTGATGATGATGTTTCCAAAACACAAACATTAACACAGAGTTAACTAGATACTAGGAAGCTTTACTTCAGTATGCAAATATCCTGACATTTTCTTCATTTGATGAATGATCAAATTAAAAACTGAAGTCTTTTTCTGTCTCCAGAATTTCTTTAATTGCTTATAACTCAACCTGCTTGTAAATTACCTGTGGCATTTAAACTCACTGCTTCCTCTATGATCTGGAACTTGACACTTCAGTATATTACAATTAGGCTTTGCTATTGGCTGCTGATCCAATTAAATCCAAGATGATTATAAGAAGTTGCTCAACTTAGTCAATCTTTTGCTAAGGATTTTCTAGGTTTATTATTTTTTTCCACTGCCTGGTTATTCATCAGGTACAAAGGTTGAAGAAAAACAAAGTGCTGTTTCACCATATTATTTCTTGTCATTGCACTGAAAAATCTACACATGTGTACACATATGATACCTCTAAGAAGCAACAGAAAGGTAAGACACTTGGCATGTCTAATTCAAAATGCAGGCAAAGATTTATTAGTATAACTTTGTTGCTAGACTGGAAGCAAACACATCTTAAGGTATATTAAAACTTCAGGAATTACTATGAACCTTGGACATGCTGAGCTGTTAATTAAATTCTACTTCATTAGAAAGCTGGGGAACAGACTCTGAAAACCAGACTGATTATATAAACTCAATTACCTCCCCAGAAAAACAAAAATCATTACATTATTTTTAAATTATATCATTTTCAAAGTTCTCAGATGGAAATTTTTAATAAAGCACTTCTAATTACTAGAAAATATCAAAGTACTACCAGTGTATTGCCAATGTATTACCTGGCTGAGTTTCTTTCCAAAGCAGTTAAATAGTGGTTCGTAAAATCTGGTTCTAGTAAAATGCTGAACTGCAACTAAAATTACAGATGGTTTCCTGTTCTTCTACTGATTATACAGGTTCACATACACAAAATGCAGGCAGTCACATTTGTAAGAAATCCCCTAGGTTTTCAGTAGAAACTAAAGTAAGAGCTAGGAATTATGTTTTTGACTTAGACATATGTACAACTTAAATTTTCAACTTGGTTGTTATTAACTTACAGATTAACATTAAGAACAGTATTTAATTTATTTTCCCATTCTATTTAAGACAGTTCTTGTCTTGCAATCTGAACACTACAGTAATACTATTAATCTGTATTTATAAATTACCAGGTTAGGACCTGCTCTGTTTCTGAACATCTAGGAAGCTGTATCTTTAAAGTCCAAATATGCTGCAAGATCGACATGTTAAAATACTCATTTTGGGAATTCTCAAAGTGCATCATGTTTCCCACTAACAATACACAAACTGGCTAAAAAAATATGCAGGCCACCAGCACCACCACTGACAAGCGCAAAACCTAATATAGAACGTAACTCCACAGGGGCTGCTGCTGCTGCTAGGACCCCGTGTCCCTGCCATGGATAATGGCTAAATGGCAAAAGGTTTATGAACTCTTTTTGTATTCAGTATAAAATTCTGACAGAATTAGAAATACACAACGGATCAGGGCAGAGTAAGTGGCATTTATCTTTCTCTTCTTTCCAAGAAGTTATTAAATTTCCAGGCTGATTCAGTTAGGTGAATGAGGTCAATCCTCCAACACGCAAATATATAGAAGTTATCAAATAGACTTGACCAGTTTGTTCTATGGCCTCATTTATTTCATTATGATCAGCAAAGCCCTCCTGGCACTCATTTTAAGGACAGATGAAGGTTTGGTAAATCTGATGGCCTGCCTATATTTAGCATTGTTTTTGCAATTAAACTTCCTTATGTAATTTCCCCCACTCTTTTCTGTTAAATTCAGTGAACGTTCTGTACAGCTCACTTTAAAAAGTATCTTACACTTTGCATTTTTGGTTTCTTTTACTCTGCAAGATAGAAATCCGACAAGGAGATACTAAGATTAACTTAACCCCCTTATCTTTTCAGATGCTTAAGAAAAACTGGAATAATTAAAGATTCATTGACTTTTACATAACATTTTCATTCAAGTGTGGCATAAACAGGGACTAATTTAACATCTCACAGACATGGTGTAGCATTTCTGCTCAAAATGAATAGATACTGCAAATAGTACCTGATTCAAAGGCAATGACTGAGAGGCCCTTTCTTTGAGAGATGTTGATGTCATAGTAATACCTACGAAAATACCATTTGTAGGATCTTTCCTAACTTTCATAAAACAAGGCTCAAATCTGTACAAAAACTCATCACTAGAGACTGAATCATGTTTACTTAGTTCCAAAGATCAGAGCAACAACTATACCTTCCTAACAGAGAAGTCCAGGTTTATATTATATTATAGATTGTATTATGGACATAAAGATTGATCTTCTAATTAAAAATTCACAAAAAATGCTTAGTAACTTACATAAGAACATAAAAGAAATCTGACTGGACATACCAACAATTGTCTAGTACAGTACTCTGCTTCTGTCAGAGGCAACAAGAGGAATTACAGAGGGAGAGCATGAAAGCATGAATAAATACTTTCTGCAGTTTACTCCAATCATAGTCTTCCAGTACCCATAATTGCTTTAACAGGGATATTAATGAGTGTAGCCCTGCGTATTTCTTTTATAAATTTATGATACTTTTCTCTATTAACTTGTCTAAACAATCCCTTTTGCTGATACAGTCTGCACACTGGATTTTAGGTTTGGCTCAGTTAAGTGAAAGCTGAAATCATTACTTCTGATAACCCATGTTTTTCCACTTAATTTTACATTATAAAGCATTTATGTACAACAAAATTTATTAAACTATCATTGAAATAACTGTATATATTAGTTTGTTAAGCTACCACTGCAGAAGACACAGGTATTCTGGTCTTGATATGCAAAAGTGTTGTTTTTTACTAGGCTCCAAACATGAAACTCTATTGGCTTGTGACCTGGGCTGGAACACTGTTTTTGAATCCAGTCACTGCTGACTGCAACATTACTTCCCAAACTGTAAGTTTTACATTGATCTGAATTACCCTTATTTTTGAAAGATACACTTGAAGCAGAAGGCATTTTAAAAACTGTTTCATTAACATAAAAGTCCTGAAGAAAGAAATACAAAAATGCAAGTAAGAAGTGGTTTTCTCTGTGTAATAGACAATTAGCTGATGGCAGTCATTATAAGTGGGTGAATAACACCGGAACATATTTGAGATGATTTTGTATCTCAAATCCTTCCAGACAACAGGAATGCCTCTTTACATATATAAATAAATGTACTCTTTTCAGAAAACAAAAATATTTCAAGGTATTGAGAGCAAACACTCAAATCTGAAAAGGCTGCAGCTATGCTAAACGTCAACACAGAAAACCAAAATGAAGTTCAGTGTTATAACAAATATATATATAGTAAATGTTTTGTTGAAGGTCTGCTCTAAAGATGTTTTCTGAAATTAAGAGTAAATATAAATGTTTTTAAAAAAATACATTTTAGAAGGAATATTTGAACTAATTTGCAGTCTTGAATAAACTTCCTCTATGACACCTTCTTTCCACATTACGTAGGAAAGGAATTCTTTTTTTACCCAACAAATAATTAATTCCAAATATTAATTCCAAAATAGTATGCCAAACTGGTAACATTTCGGATGACCATCACATAAAGACCCTTGCATCTAAGCAGAGAGCCAGTACTAAGTAGTCTGGAAAATCACGCTTGTAGACACTACGAGGATTCATTCCGCTGTATCACCAGACCATGAGTTAATTAAAGATATAAATAAAACTTCATGAAGAGCAATATAACTTTTCTTTTATAGTGACAGCATTAAAAAATAGAAGATAGTTTTCTCTTGCCTTTAATAGTCCTCACTGAGACACCTTCATTAGTAGACTTCTACAGTATTTAATTGTTGTCATTCTCTTTTTTTCAACAGGTTGCTTGTGAAGAGTCTGGAAAGAACCTCTTTAATATCCCCCTCAACCTTTTTCAAAACATTACTAAATTAAGCCTCAAAAACAATAAAATCACTTTAGCAGATCATGACAAAGAGATTCTTGGACGTTTTATTAACCTCACTGAACTTAATCTGAATGATAACAACATTACTGTACTGTGCAATAACAGCTTCTACAATCTGAAAAAACTCATAACTCTGGATATGAGCAACAACTCTATTAGCACTGTTCATAAAGCAGCATTTGCAGGATTAAATCAACTCTCAGTGTTGAATCTATCCTATAACATGATTGCTCAGCTGGATTCAGATACATTTACTTCTCTAGAAAGTCTCACAGTTTTAAATCTACAGTATAATTTTCTGAAATATTTTCATATAAAATCATCTTTTAAACTGATTAAAATTGTTTTAGCTGGAAACCCGTGGAACTGCTCCTGTGACCTCCTTGACTTACAGATATGGCTAACTGCCTCCAATGTGACATTGGGTAAGTTTTGGCAAAGACAGCATTTCATATTTTTTTACATCAAATAGCTTTATAGTGCATTTTTTTCTGATGTGGATAAAATCCACAACCAATTTACCCCTATTATGCAGTAAGACAATAGCTATCCATGAGATTTTTTTAGATTAGAGTGTCAAAAAATTACCAGTATCTCATAGCCTTTTCACTGCTTACATTCACAGAAAATGAAAGCAACACTACATGTACATTCCCAAACATGGAAAAGATCTCCATCAAGATGGCAGCTATCCAACCAGCTGACTGCAAAATTGAAAAGACTCCTTTAGAAAACACTGTAACTTCCACTCCTGCTGTTAATCTCAGAAGTAGTGCCTTAATAATAGCTCTGACTCCAAACAACATCACCGGAAACAATGGAACTCGTGCAGGTAATACATGGATATTTCACTTTACTGCTTATGAGCTGTTTGATTTGCTGTTCCATGACTTCATACTCTTTTGCACTCCTAGTACACTCTGACTCTTCCATAACAGCCAGGACTACAGAACAAGCATATTTCCAGGTTCTCGTAGACAGTCACACACATTAAGGTCTACTGAGTAAGTGACTCAAGTAAGTCTGAGTGACTGAGTCAAGTGACTCAAGTGACTGAGTAAGTGTTCAAAACAGATAAATCCCACAACTCTTAAATGATACTAAAAAATGATGAAATTTCAAAGCCCTAAAATTCAGATAATTGTCTAGATCTCTGCCTAACAGAACTAGGGAAGTAACTTTAAAAAAAAAATTTGCTTTTTCCAAATGAACTTTCTAGATGTAGTTGTCTTCCTAAAATGTGATAGTGTGAACAGATTTTACTCCCATCCTAAATGTATTCAGTATAAAGGATGAATGTGCCCACTGCACATTGTTTGGAAATTTCAGTGATAGTCTCCTCACCTTTCTTCACCTTTCAATATTAATCTTACATGCAAGTTAACTCTTCCATCCTGAAATGTTTTACTTCTTTCTTCTGGCTAAAGTGGGAAAAGTATCTACAGATACATACACAGATTACAAGCTACCACTGTGGCACGTTTCTTTAGCTGTACCACCTTATAATTTACATTAGGTTAGTGGCCAGCACACAAAACCAGCTTCTAAATAAAGACTATTGGCAATTACAGTTTACAGAAATTTTTATTATAAAAGAAACAAAACTGAAAGGATATGCCAAACAAAAGACATATTTTAGGGTTCAGACATTATCACCATATAAAAAGTAAAGCCTGAGAAATAGAATTTCAAGCCAATTACTGATTTTTTTCCCAAAGCCTAATCTTAGAATTTAACTTTTGGAAAAAAAATCATTTTATATTTATTTATTATTTTATCTTTTATATGACCCCAGAACTTTACCTTTGAAATAAACTTTGAAACAATTATTTTTTTAAATATGCAAGGTAGATTTATATTGCTAGGAAATATGAGATGCACATGTATTATTTGTTTCTGTGATGTTACTGACTCCCTAACAACACAGCAACAACACTCTACTAAAGCTCTGGAGACACTCAGTAATTCCCCTATCAATGTTTACTTTGTCAGTTCTCAATTTAACTACGAAAAAACTCATACTAGAGCTCTTGCTAGTATTCCTCATGAAGATTACTCTTCTTTTCTTCCTGTTTGTTTTAAAGAGTTACCACTTGTTGGCAAAAGTTGGACCTTCCTAGCGGGTGTCCTCGGGTTTGTCCTAGGCACTACACTCCTGATTTTTACTGCTGTAAAATGCCCGGCATGGTATCACTACGTGATCAGCTACCGTCACCGTCGTCTGGAAGAAAAAGACTCAGAGATGTTTGAACAGGAGTTCTCAGCTGACATGAGTTCTTCTCCTTCAGTATTGAGTACAAGCAGTGAAGAACCCATTGTAGTATTTGAGAAAGTTCATGCACGTAGAGATGAAGAAGATGGATTTATTGAGGATAAATACATAGATGTTTATGTAAATGAGGAGCGTTAATATCTTAAACAATGGATGCTGAACTGACATTTCAAGAATGTAGTACACTTGTACTTCCATTTTATGCTGCCCATGTACAATACAGAATGAAGTTATGCACTCTATCTCTTTTCATCTCCGCAAATCCATAACTAGATTTTGCTGCATCAATCATTAAGTTAAAAAATGGGATCATATGCATGCATTATTGCCACAACAAATACTTCAAACCATGCAAAAAATACTCATAATCCACTTTTTTATAAAATCTATTTGGCTACTTATATTGGGGGGCTTAATTGTTTGACATGTTCAAAGCAGCAGGTAAAGTTGGCATAATCATTAGTGCTTTCATTGTGAAGAGGTCTAGAAGAGAAAAGTAATTCCTCTAAAATGTTGAAGCAGACCACAGCCAGACTGGGCGCTGGCTTCAAATCAGTGCTGGAACAGCTCTGCAGTCTATTAGGCAAAACTAACACAATCAAAATTTGGGTATTTTTTTACCGAAATTAGCAGAACAAGAAAGACCAACTGCTGTATTCCTAAAAATGTGTATGTACAGTGCAACGATAAATTACCGTTACTGCATTACTACTGAACCAAGTATTTCTCTTCATATTTTCTTAACACTTAAAAATGCATTCAGGGTGCAACAGCCACATTTACAAGCTGTTGAAAACTGCAGTATTAATGCAATGTGACATTATTAACTGGTAAATTGGTTGCTTCGGAGTGCTTACTGGTACATAAAATCTCATTGCTCAGATTGCTTTCACTGGCAACAAGCAGGATCATATAGCTTTCTCTTGCACCGCTCTTGTGCCTAAATTAACAACTCACCCTCTCAGCCTATCACTACACAAGCCATTCTCATGGCTTACAAATTCTTATTGCAAGCACCTCACTGTCCTCATCTTTTCTTCTACACAATCCTACCTTACTAGACAGGCAAAGGTCTAGTTCCCACTTCTGGTTGCTTTCTCCACTCTGCTACACCACAACAAAACTCCCAAAACTTGACAGCAGATTGCCAAAAGACAGGACTCTCCATTGCCATCTAACTCTTCCTGGATGACATGGTAATTACCTTCAGAGGAGTAACTAGTGTTTAATGCTAGGAACTCCACCTGCAACATGGCACTAAAGTATCATCTTGAAATTGTTCAGGTATCGCTTGTGATATGCATTGCACTGTTAGGGTAACAGGTAACATCTCAACTTTCCCAAGCTTGAGTTATGAGAAAATGAGTTATTCAAAGATGAAGAATATACACTTAATGTACTTACGCTTGTCTTTCTGTGAAAATTTTATCCACACTCTGAGCGTCTCGGTCATTCTGAACCTTTAACTTTAAAAAAAAATCGGAACACAAGTTTGTAATAAATCATGGAATCATATAGGTTGGAAAACACCTCTAAGATCATCAAGTCCAAACCTTAACTCAGCACTGACAAGTCCACCCTTAAACCACATCCCTAAATACAACATGTACACATCTTTTAATTACTTCCAGAGAAATTGATTCACTTACTATTACTCTGGGATCTATTCCTGAAACACTTAGTAAAATACTGTTTAGAACTACACAGACAGGATTAAAGGCATTCTTCTCTTTATGACACAGACATTACATCTTATTATTCAATCCAGTGCAAGGAAAGAAAAGTTGTTTCGACCAAGAAATATTCAGGTCATTTTTCAAGTTACCAGAACAACCTTTACTAAAACTGTTAATGGACAAATTGATCATAAGAAATAAACTATGCATAATGCCATTCATGCCTTAACACTTAAAGAGTATGTGTTAGAAAATAAAGAAGGAAAGCAAAGGAAGAATAAAAATCTTTGATTTTGTGGTGGCTATGTCAGAGACCTATTTACTATTTTTCACACTGGAGACATTTAAAAGGCTGAAGACAAAAGAGAACTTAATGTACAGAAGACCTGTACCAGGCAGCTTTACAAGGGTCTATTTAAATTTGCCTCTCCTAAGATTAGTGTTCTGTGCTTCCAAAAAATAAAAAAGGTGTTTTAACACTCATAATTTGGGTAGGGATAACACCCCTCTCAAATTAAATCACAGAAAACTATCATGGGGCTGATAACACAATGCTTCACGCAATTGTCTTACTGCTAACGTTGCCAACATCATGAATAATTTAACTGGAAAAAAATGGCTAAGTTTTAAGTCAGTGCTGTGCTTTTTTAGATATGTCAGACATTCAAAGCACCAAGAAAGTAAAACACCATTTCACTATTCAAGCATAGCAAATATCCTAATTCTTACCATATTGTAATCACGGATCACTTCTGCCATATCTGTACTGGTGTTAAGTATATCCACAACCTGAAACAAGACAGAATTCCAACCTGTTACTACTCTCCTTTCCTTCAAAAAAAAAAAAATCAGACAAAAGGTTCATGAAAACACAGCAAACTTCAGTTATTGCAAACGGAAAAAATATGATTAGGAATCTGAATAGATTACACGTCATTTTCAGAAATAATCATGATTATATGTAGCTCTTCTAAGCACTGAAATATTACACAGCACCAATTTCTTAAATCCATATACAGACGCTTCTCTTAATGTATAGTACATTTTTTGTTTTCCTCTGTTTCCATCTCTTTCCTTTCCAATAACTGAATAAAGGCAGTATTAACCAGTACATTTTTACATAGACATGTAAAAAAAAAGGAAGATTCTAAATAAAGCAAAAGCAGTACAAAGTAAGAAAATAAATGGGACAGCATTCAGTATCAAAATTTGACAGCAGCATACCATGTTGTAGTCTGCTAGTTGACCTTGAAAATCTTTGATTTCACCAGCTAAAGCCTCTGCCCTAAATACAAAACAAAAAGTTAAACTTCAAATGGTAAGATTTGTACATGTAAAAATAAAATCGTGAAAAAAATTATTATTCACTGATTCCTTGAAGCCTGCCCAATACTTGAAAATAGTCTTGTGACTTAGAAAGTCAGCACTGCATTAGCTGCAATACATCTCACCGTTTTTCATAGGACAAATAGACAGATTTCTCTTGCTTGTACATTTCTACTTCTTCCTGCAGCTTGTTAATTTCTATTGTAAGTTCATTTGTTTTACTTCTGAAAAAAATAAACAAAAAATAATCATTAACATTTGGATGTACAACTAAAGTATAGCTAGAACAGAAAATATATTTTATGATAGGAGATTTGAAATTAGTATCTCTCACACTGCACTTTGTTTCAACTCAGCATTTCTAAGAAGAGGTAAGTGTGGAAAAAAGCAAGATGGTTGCATCAGATAAAGTCCTAAGTAGTTGC
>VXAZ01004091.1:395031-455772 GCA_013399875.1 Gymnorhina tibicen | reverse complement strand
CTTTTTGTCTCTGCTGGTAAAACAGATGTGGACAGAAAAAAACCACAGTATAATTTCACAAAATGTGGGGACCATCCATATTTAAAAGGATATCTTTTAGGACTAATTATTCAAAACTGTCATATGATCAACTGATAAAATCCTGCGTGCAATAGTTTGCACAAGGTCTTGCGTTTGTCACTGCTAGCTGAATGTATAATCAAAGTAAGCCACTTGAAATGTCTAATAAAAAATGTTTAGTTTGCAATGCTACTTCTTACAAATGGAGCTATCAGACCTAAGAAACATTAGAGGTGGAAGCTCAGAATCACTGACCCTCCCCTTACTAACGCTGTGCGAGAGCATTGACTTAGCAGGCTTAACAACAAAACCTCAAGAGAATCTACTTCCTTTCTTCCTACAGAATATCTATATACAAAATAACTTTCACTGTTACAGCAGCACTCTTATAACAGTTCATTATAAGTGAACACCACCTATTGCACGCTATTGTCAAGCTTCAACTCTGTGTCTGAAAGACATGTGTTGTTAAGACGTACCTCAGCACCCCAAGGTAGTATGTTTTATCCATTATCTGTCTCTGAGGGCCTGATAAAAGAGAGCAATATTATATTTTGTTTAAAAAAACCCTAATTTAGATGAGCTGTCAATCAGGAAAACAATCTGCAAAATTTACAGTTAAAAAAAATTACAACTAATATCATCTAGTGTTTTTAAATAGATATTACCTCATTAAAAAAAGAAGACATTTTTAGACTGCTCTGAAGATAAACATTACTAATACAAAAATATGAATAGTTACTACATAATAGAGTGTTTGAAGTATTCTGCAGTGATGGAAGAAGACACAATAATCTTGTTCTATTATCTTGAATTATTTTTAAAGACAGTTCAGTTACAGAAGAATGTTTTTCTTTGGCTGCCAAGAGCAATGACAGTAAGAGGAATGCTTTAATTTTCTCTTTCTTTTTGCTGCTCTTTTTAATCACAGTTCTTCACTCTGCAATTTATACAGTGATGAAAAGCTTTCCTTTAAAAACCTAAATATTCTTTCAAAATGTTTGCAGACAACCTGATGGCTATTTTCAGTACAAAATACCTTTCATTGCAGTTTTTATTCCACTTAATCCCTGTTGAGTCACTGGACGGTCTGCAACTTTAATATGAGATGATAAAATTCCCCCAGGAGTCAAAGAACCACCACGAGAACTGGGTCTTGCTGTACTAGGAGGCATCTATAAAAAAAAAAAAGAAAAATCTACCAAATCTGAATTATTACTTTATTAACCTTAAGCAATTGCCAAAGTAATTTAAAATTTCAGTTAGTCTCTATACTCTTTCTGTAGGAGTCTTTTAGCATTTACATCTCTTCAGGGAAGCAAAGCTTCAGTCAGATGTCTGCTGTAGAAGGTAAGGGATTACCTTCATTGTATATCTGCAACATTAATGCTATTCAGGTCTCCCAAGTGAACTCTGGATGCTGGACCTCCCTGACCCCCTCCAGAGAAGGTTAGTAAAACTTTATACAAAATTGAAATCTTAAGTTCTTCTTAAAAAAGAACTTCTCCTCACTCCCATCACGGTACCAAACAGAAAAAAGGGTTAGCAAAAAAAGGACAAAAATCTAAATATATCAAAATTAATGATAATATTTTCTAACATACCGCTGTTCCTATTCTGCCTGCTGATGGAGTCCTTGATGAAGAGGCAGGCCTTGATGAAGAGGTCAGCCCTATTCCTGCTCTTGAAGAAGAACGAGCTATGGGAGGTCTGTTACTGCTGGCCATATTCGTTTGCTTTTTAACTTCTCTCTGGCAAGAAGAGAAATCATCCTTTGATTTGCACAAGGTCCTTAAACTATGAGAAACCGACTCTTTAAAGCATAACTCTTATTAAAATAAGTTGAGGGGGGTTGTTTTTGGCTTTTTGTTATCTGCAAAGCACTTCCTTACTGGATGGTACAAGACAGCGGCAGGGCTCAGGAAGGACCACGTAACGTCCATGAGTAAGCTGGGGCAGAAGTCTCTTTTCAGTGCTTAGCGAGCCCTCAGCTTATTCTTGTGGCATTTATAGTTTCAGTTTAGTCATTTAGATCTGAATGCAAATCCTTAACGAAACAAACGGGAAGCGAGAAACTACTGCAGATACTCATTTGGGTTATCTACAGGCAGTCCATAAGCCATCACCCGTCACTACAGCGATCCCAAACTGCGCTATCCCTGACAAAACCCGGCAGCTTTCGCCATCCCCCAAGAAGCTCATCCCAGCCGCAGAGCAGCGCAGAGCCAGCGCCCCGACCGCCCGGCGGACCCCGTCCCCTCACCGCGCCCCTCGGCCGCCATCAGCCCCCGGGCAGCGCCGCCGTATCGCGGCAACCACCCGCACGGATATCGCGATATCCACAAATCTCACTCCACCCGGCCCCGGCAACCAGAGACTACGACTCCCAGAGGGCTTCGCGAGAGAAGAACGGTGACACAACCGCCTGCGTGGAGCGCGATGCCTGCCGGGATAAGAAGTCTCACTTTGGCCCGGCCGCGCGCCCTGTGACGACACTTCCGTCGCGGCTTTCGGCGGCGGCGCGGCCCGTGCTGTGTCAGGTCGGCGTTGCCGCCATGGCGGGTGAGGGCAGCACGTTCCGGCTGCGCTGCTCCCTGCTCGGGCACGGGCAGGACGTGCGGGGCCTCACCCGTGGCCTCTTTCCAGAGGGCGGCTTCGTGTCCGTCTCGCGGGACAGAACCGCGCGGCTGTGGGCCCCTGACGGGTGAGTGTTGGGCCGTGGCGCTGGGTGGGCCGGGCCGGGCGCTTCGCCCGGCGCTCCGCAAGAAGGAGAGCGCGGAGGTGCCGCCGCAGGAGCTTCGCCCGTGCCCTGCCCGTGCCCCGCCGAGTTCATCTCTGCAGCCGAGTCCTCCTCAGGGGCTGACAGCAGAATCGGCGGGGCCGGGGGAGGTGGCGGACGGTGGGAGCCTGTTCGCAGGAGGCGTTCGTGATTGGCGTTGTCACTTTGCGTAGAATCATGTTAAGGGTTTAGAAGGGACCTTCAAGAACATCTAGTCCCAGTCCCTCAGCAATGGGCAGGGACAACTTTCACCAGGACAGTTTGCTCGGAGCCGTATCCATCCTGGCCTTGAACATTTCCGAGGATGGGGTATCCACAACTTCTCTGGGGAACCTGTTCCGGTAGCTCATCACCCTCACAGTGAAGAATTTCTTCCTGAAGTCTAACCTAAGTTTTCCCTCTTCAGTCTGTGCCCATCACTTCTTGTCCCATCACTACAGTCCATGAGGAACAGTCCCTTTCCAGCTTCTCTGTAGGCCCCTTTAGATATTGGAAGGTTTCTATGAGGTCTCCATGCAACTTTCTCTTTTCCATGCTGAACAGGCCCAACTCCTTCATGCCTGCTTTTGGGGAAAGTTGTATGTTTTGAAGCAGTTAGCTGTACATCGATGTTGTAGTGCGCTTTGGAGATGCTAACAACGTCAGTAGTTCTAGGTACCCTTTTTTTCTAGGTGGTATTAGTAATGTTTTTTCTACCTCGTGTTATTCAGTGCCAAAGTAATCCTGCTAAGTAACAGTGCTGCGATTTTGACAGTAAGGCAGTCTGCTTTGAATGTTTAAAAAAACCCATTCTTTCTTACCCTTGCTAAGCAAGCTTCTTTAAATGTAAAATGGAATGTGAACAAAAAACTGTACAGAAAATTAAATACACAAAGACATTGAAAAAGGAAAAATTCCCCAACATTAATTTTTCTGATATTCATTTTGCACAGGGTTGTCTCCTACTGAATTTGTCTAGTTGAATTCACAAAGTGGATTTTTCAACATATTACCCTGACCAGAAGCAGTACTGCTAAGCAGTGATGGAGATGCAGGGTATTGCTGGAAGCCACAGAATGTATCTCCTCCCCTGACCATAGTTTTATATTGTGAACTGTATTCTGAAGTTGCTAGGCATAAATATTCGTTCCATTGCCTTCACGTGTAATATAAATAATTGGCAAATTTGCTGAGTGCTTACATGTGTCTTTGTATTCATCTCTGTAGCTCTGTAATTGAGATGAAAAAAAACTAATCTTAAGTGGGTCTTATTAAGTCTCTCATCACAAGAGAAAGAATTTACTAAATTGCACAGAAATTTGCAGCAGGAAAAGAATTCTAATTCTCACCCATATTTTTTGAGAACTCTGTGAGCAAGAAGACATGAGTAACTTATTTGGAGTCATAATGTTGACACTGATTATCCTTTTCTGCTTTGAAGGCTCAGGAACTACAGTAGTCAAGGTTCAGTGGGTGAGCACACTGCCGTATGCTGTTTTGGTTTAGCTTTTCCGAGAAGAGATGTTGCCTTCATTTTTTCTTTGTACTTTAAGGGGAGAAGACGTTTTAGTGTTTAGAAGAGTATCGTGATTTCCTTACATATTTCAAGCTTGCCAAACATGAGAGTATGAAGGATAACAATATGATATCATATGATAGGTTGTGTTTTTGAGGATGGGGGAACAAACATAGGAAAACAAAACAAGCACACAGCACCACAACCTGTGTGTTTATTCTATGGGAATAAGTAGCTTTTTCCAGTTAGTGCTGTAACTATTGAGGTTGGCTCAGGGTGAAGAAATGAGGGTGCTGCTCGAGTCAGTTATAATCTTTTTAACTGTTGTTCCTCTACAATACTCCTAATGAAGAGCCAGTGAATACATTTGTCAGGCAGTAAACTTCATTTATGTGCTCTTACTTTAGCATGTACTCAGATATACATTTGAGTTTTCAGACAGAAAAAGATGCCATAAAGACAAACTGTAGCTATTTCTGATCAAATTTGTTATAGTGTTTGCCAATGAGCAAGGAAAAACAAAGTTCTTCCAGGCCTAGCATTGAAAAATAAGTGGAATGCTTTAAGTTTTGTGTACTGGGGAGGAATTCTGGCATGTAATTTTTGTTTTAAATTTTTCCTTCTTTCTAGACCATCCGTAGTATTTATTCAGCACAAGGCAAGCATAGTTATTAATTCAAGAACTGTAATTTACTCAAATAAAGACCTGTTTCTGTCATGATTCTGAACTGATTATCACATGTGTTTAAGTCTTAACAGGGGTTTTACTGAGATGCACTGTATGAGTGGCCACTCAAATTTTGTATCTTGTGTGTGCATCATACCTCCAAGTGACCTCTATCCTCGTGGGCTGATTGCAACTGGTGGCAATGATCATAATATTTGCATTTTCACAGTTGACAACCCAGCTCCTCTCTATGTCCTTAAGGGTCATAAAAACACAGGTATGTAGTAATTGTATGTTAGAGTTTTTTACATAAAAGTTACTGTGATTTATTAGAGAGGAAATTAAGTTGAATTTATAAAACTTAATTTTGATTTTTTGGTATATAATGTAGCGAACTGTTTAATTATGGCCTCTGCAAATAGGATTTGATAATCTTAATTCATGCAGTGATTCATTGCAAGGACTTGCAAGTTTATTCTGATGAATGTTTGAACTTTTCACTGTCTCTCTGAATTCCTGGCAGTTCATAGAATGATTACCCTTTTGTCAAGAGTTGCATTTTTATCAAGCAGTTATTTCAGTTCTTCATGTATTAAGCTTAATTTTTTTGTCAAAGATAATACAAGTAGACAAAGTTAGCTTCCTAAAAAAACTTGCTCTGCCCATTTTGTTACTTAGATGGGTATTTAATAATAATTGGTGCTTTAAATACATAGCTTTACACTGTGTTACTGTAGCATTTGCAGATTATTTTTTTACTAAGTCTTTGAATGTCACCACAGTTTTTTGATGGTAGTATTTTGCCTTCCAAGAAGGTGAGCTAAGTATTTTTGGTATGAAATAACTTCTTGAAGACATAAATTTATACCTGTTGATAAAACTTTTCTTCTCTTAAAAACTACAGCTTTGAATTAATTTTGAGTCTTTACTAGTTGTCTAACCTGTTTGTCATCATGTTGTAGTCCGAGAGATCTGTGACTAAGAGAAATTTAAAAATATGAATGGCAAAAGCATTTAAAAGTTTTCAAAGTTTTTAACCTAAAATTAAGAGAATTTTAAGCAGCTTCTTTCTAGGTTGCAATGCAACTACAGTTCACTTAATTATTCTCTAGACTCTCCTCAACACTAAATATGCTACTAATACCAAACAAATCCCCTTAAATGAATCTCTTGAAATTGCTGACGTAAGATTTGTGGCAGTGCAGGGTACTTGTCAGTTCTGATTTGAATGTTCATTCCAGTTTGCAGCCTTTCATCTGGGAAATTTGGCACATTATTAAGTGGATCATGGGATACAACAGCAAAAGTCTGGTTGAATGACAGATGTATGATGACATTACAGGTAAGAAATTCCGCTACATGAATATGAAATAAGTACTCTGAATTTGATTCTGACAAGTCTTAACAATGTTGGGTTTTTTGCAGGGTCACACAGCTGCAATATGGGCAGTGAAGATACTTCCTGAACAGGGATTAATGTTGACTGGTTCAGCTGACAAAACTATAAAACTGTGGAAGGCAGGCAGATGTGAAAGAACATTCACTGGTAAATGTTGCTGCAGTTGATAATTTCAGTGGTGTGAGCTGTTCTTGTCAAAAGAGAACAAAAAAGAGATTAAAATCTTAAAAAGCATGGATAAACTGAACAATATTTAGGCAGGATTTTTAAGTCGTAAAGTAGTTGTATGCCCAGAAGCCACAATGACTTTTAAAAAAATTAAATTTTTTTCAGAGAATTGTGAGCAATTAATTTTTTTTTTCTAACTGCTCCCACAAAGATTTGTTGCCTGGATTTAGATGTGAGCTATATAGAAGTGGTATACTGCTGCTAAAGGAGACAAGAACTGCATTAAAATTTTTTTTTATTTTTGTAAAGGACATGAAGATTGTGTGAGAGGTTTAGCTATTCTCAGTGAAATGGAGTTCCTTTCCTGTGCTAATGATGCTAGTGTTCGAAGATGGCAGATCTCTGGCGAGTGTCTGCAGGTGTATTATGGACATACAAATTATATATATAGCATCTCTGTCTTCCCTCGATGTAAAGGTAGGATTCCTTTTTGACTGTTACACAACATTCTTCAAAATGAAATGGCAGGGTGTGTATTCTGATGTTCTGTGGCACTGCCACAACTAAAGAACTCAGGTAGCATTTAATTTTTTTCTTACACCTAGTGTAAATAGATAAAAAAAGATATTGTGAGTGACTTCAAATTGCACCACTGTCAGAACTGTTCTGGCAGTATGTGGGATAAAAGGTCCTGGGTTAGGGCTAATTGAAAGCTTAAGTAAAACAGATGAAGGAGTAGGCAAACCTATTGTCTTAGCTGCCACCTGTATTTCAGCACTATTGCAGAGTAGTAAAATAATAATGTGTGGCACGCCAGTTTGAAATAATGTAAATTTAGATACTTCCACAACATGCCTTATATGTAGCTTAGGTTAAGAATTTTACAAATGAGGCTTAATTGCATTTGTTTTCAGAGTTAGAGTTTAGAGGTTCAGAACTAACTGTTGAGCCTGTTGAAGAAGAAATTTCAAGTCAGTGACCTTTGTGTGGTGTATGGGACATTTGCGCATTTGTTCAGCAGGTAAAGTGCACGCATATGAGTTGATTCATATATTGTAGACCTCCTGTGCTGTCATGGTTTGACACTGGCCCAACACCAGGCACCCAGCAGAGTCGCTCGCTCACCCTCCTCTACCACAGCTGGGCAAAAGGAGGGAAGAGAGGAAAGGGTTAACGGAAGCTTCATGAGTGAGATAAGGAGAGCGGGAGAAATATTTCAAGGGCAAAACAGGCTCAACACTAGCTTCCAAGTAAAATTTATTACTAACAGAATCAGAGGAGGGTAATGAGAAGTAAAATAAGCCCTTAAAACACCTTCCCCCCCCAGGCCCTCACTCCTTCCCATCAACAACAGAAGGAGGCAGGGCAGGGGGGTTTTGGTCAGTTCATTACCAGGATTTTCTTTCACTGCTCCAGGAGAAGAGTCCTTCCCTGTGAGGCCGTGGGGTCCCTCCCACAGGAGACAGTTCTCTGGGAACTTCCCAGCGTGGGTCCACTCTCACGAGCAGCAGCCAAGCCACACCTGCTGCAGTGTGAATCCCTCCCACGGGCACACAGTCCTCCCAAAACTGCTGTGGCGTGGGTCTCTTCCCATGGGGTGCAGTCCTCCAAGGACAGGCTGCTCCAGCCTGGAAGCAGGGCCCTCTCTCTCTCCACTGGGTCTCCCACTGGATCACAGCCTCCTCCAGGCACCCACCTACTCTGGCGTGGGCACCTTCCCCACGGGCTGTGGGTGGATCTCTGCATTCCCCATGGATCCCCATGGGCTGCGGGTGGATCTCTGCATTCCCCATGGATCCCCATGAGCTGCAGGGGCACAGCTGCTTCACCATGGTCTGCACCATGGCCTGCAGAGGAATCTCTGCTCCGCGCCTGGAGCACCTCCTCCCCCTCCTTCTCCACTGACCTTGGTGTCCCCATGTTGTTTTCCCTCACATGTTCTCACCTCCTCCTCTGCTCTGACTAGAATCCAAAATCTTGTGACTTTGTTTTGATGTTCTTCTTGAATAGGTTATCACAGAGGCATTATCAGCCATTGGCTCTGCTGGACATGGTGGGAAGCTTCCAGCATCTTCTCATAGGAGCCATCTTTGCGGCCCCCCTGCTACCCAAAACCAGGCTGTGGCAAACCAATACATATGCCTTCAAATTCCTCATTGAGGAGTTTGTAGACTTTTGAAAGTGCTTTATGCATGTTTTCTGAAAAAGCAGGCCTACCTCTCAAAACTCAGTTTAAAACAAATGTGAAAGTGTGCAAGTATAGTGCAAGATGAAACAGTGATGATTACAAAATTGTTTAAGCCCTTGAAAGGAGGAAGGGATCTTTCTTTGTCTCGGGCACAGTTTCATTCATTGTCTGGTTGCTCAATCTGCAGTTTATGCACTTTGGTTTTTTTGGGAAGACAAGTGAACAGTGGCTTTCTTTTTGCTCTCTACTTGTAATTGAGAGAAGTATTAAATTGCAGAAAGGTTCTGTCACTGTTACGATTTTTAGATACCCCGTTGCAGAATGGCATCTAGTATCACAGTATGCTAAAAAAATACTTCAAAAGTTTTTTCTATCTTTTTATTTTCAGATTTTGTAACTACTGGAGAGGATAGATCTCTTAGAATCTGGAAACAAGGGGAATGTGCTCAAACAATCAGACTCCCAGCTCAGTCTATATGGTGCTGCTGTGTGTTAGACAATGGTGACATTGTAGTTGGCGCAAGGTATCCAAGTTTTACTTTCAGTATATTTGTAGATCCAAACCCGACAATCCTTGAATAAATTGGCCAGCATCGATTTGGATGTCAGTTTCATTTACATTTAAAAATACAGCCATCAAAGTGTGTGTGTGTGTGTTAAATTTAAACATGTGCTACACTTCATCCAAAAAGTAATTTTTTTATGTCATTCACAAGGGTAGAGCGAATTCTTTGGAAATGTGGTAAACCGTGAACAGACTTGAGAATAAATTTAGCAAGTGTGGTATAAAGAACCCTTTCTATAGGCATATTGTATTTTGATTTTAAAATTGTACTGAAGACAGGGTTACCTGCTTGATTCCTTCTCTGTATTGTTTTAGTATGAGAGTGAATTCATAACAATAATTGGGAGGGGTAGTTAAAAATAGTGTTTCTTGTGACATAGAAGTCACCATTAGAATTTATGCAATCATTGTTATAATTAAAATAGTATTTCTGTTTGAATGTTTTCTCTCCATTCAGTGATGGAATTATAAGGGTGTTTACAGAGTCCTTGGAACGTACAGCAAGTGCTGAGGAGATTCAAGCTTTTGAAAATGAGCTTGCCCAAGCATCCATTGATCCCAAAACTGGTGATTTAGGAGATATCAATGCTGATGACCTTCCTGGGAGAGAACACCTTAAGGATCCTGGTAAGTTACTGTACTTCTGTTATGTTAGAAATGCCTCCAAATTTTGGTTTGAGGTATTGAAAATTTTGATAGTTTCCAAACTTAAAGTTTTAATCCCTTTCAATGGAGTTACTGAAGGAAACAGCTTAGTTTTGCTCTACTATCCTTTCTCTGATTCATTTGGAAGCAGGACTCTTGGTTTTTGGGGTTTTTTATTCTCTTACGAGATAATTTAGAAAAAGGTGGAATTGATGCTACAGTGTGTTTGAGATGTTTTTGATCTGTTCTGCTGGGTGTACCAAGAGTATGGGAAACAGGTAAGTTGCAAAAGGAGTACTGAATGTGCAATTTTTTTTCCTAATAAAAGCAGTAGATGCAAATTTTCTGCTTTAGCTTTTGGCTTGAAAGATAGTCTTGATGGGCTGAGTTCACACTTTCTAGGTGCTTGAGAGATTCTTGAGAATGCAGTAGAAGCAGTAGTAAACATTATTCTTAAACAGACAAATACTTTTTCCCAAAGTGAAGTAACCAGTGACTTCAGCCCTTGGCTATGATGAGGAAGTGGCATGGATCTTACATCCATATGAAACTTTGCATCTTGTTAGACTATGGGAGAATTACCACCTTTCTTAATTGTCATCTCACTGAGAAGATGATAAACTTCTGAAGTACTTGACCTAAATACTAGTTTGGCCACTTAGTCCGCTGGCAGATACCGTTACTATAATTGTAAAATGCTCATTAAGATTGCTGCTATTCTTCTTGTGAGATGTAGTATTGTGTCTGGTTTTTGCTGGGATAGAGTTGATTTTCTCCGTAGTAGCTATTACGGGGCTGTGTTTTGGATTTGTGCTGGAAACAGGGTTGATGGCACAGGGATGTTTTTGTTACTGCTGAGCAGGGCTTACACCGAGCCAAGGCCTTTGCTGCTCCTCACCCACCCCACCAGTGAGGAGGCTGGGGGTGCACAAGGAGCTGGGAGGGGACACAGCTGGGACAGACCCAAGGGATATCCCATACCATTTGGCATTATGCTCAGCATATAGTCTAGGGGGAAGATAAAGGAAGGGGATGATGTTTGGAATGTTGGCATTTGTCTTTGCAAGGAACTGTTGGGCCTGATGGAGCCCTGCTCCTCTGGAGACAGCTGAACATCTGCCTGGCCATGGGAAGTGGTGTATGAATTCCTTGTTTTGCTTTGCTTGTGCATGTGGTTTTTGATATATGTTTTTAAATGTATCTCAATCTCCAAAGTTTTCTCTTCTTTTCATCTAATTCTTTCCTGCATCTCAACCATATGGGCACTGAGTGTGTCTGAGTGGTGCTTCATTGCCATCTGGGGTTAAACCATGACACATAGCTACTTAATTCCTGTTCTGTGCCTTCAAGTGTTATTGAACTATTTTTTCATTTTTAATGCTGAGCACCATTTGATATTCTTCTCTCCTAAAGTAAATCATATCCTTGAAATTGTTCAAACTCCTGTCTACAGGAATGAGAGATGGACAGACACGGCTTATTAAAGATAATGGGAAAGTAGAAGCATATCAATGGAGTGTTAGTGAAGGAAGATGGATGAAGATTGGCGATGTTGTTGGTTCTTCTGGAGCCACACAACAAACATCTGGAAAAGTTTTATTTGAAGGAAAGGTATATGCAAACTTTAATTAATTTCATTCTTTCCTAAGTAACTAGTCTTTGTTCAGATAAAATAGTATTTAGAAAACAGATATTTGTTTGTGCTTTTTTGTTATCTTTGATCTCAGAGGTAGAAGTATAAGGAAATACAATTTGCTTTATTACTTACGAAACACATCTTGTAAAATGACCAAGCCAATGGAAACAAATTATTTTGGAGAAAGGTAAACTATTAGTAGACAATTTGTCAAGTTCTGTGGTATTTATTGTTAATATGTTGAGAAGTTAGTTTTAATATCCTGCCCAAAGGAAATTAACTTTATAATTTATAATGCAAGGCTTACCTAAAATATTAGGTATCAGGCCTTCTGTACCCCTTCTGTATAGTAACTATTGAACATAAAGACAGGTAAGCTGACCTAAAGACAGATAAGCTGAAAAATGTTTCCTTTACTCAAATATACACAGAAAAGCCTGTCAGGGTCCATTCCTCTGAGCATGCCGCTGAGAAAGAAATGCCTCTGAGATGCTAATTTTTCACTGTCACAGATTTTAAAGAAACATTATGAAATCATTATTTGTTAGCATGAGAAGTGTGCTTTTAAGACCGAAATTTCTTGAGGCATCTGACTGCTCTATAGCTTTGTAGGGAGCCAGAGGTGTCCACGAGAGTGATCTGATGAATCTTTGTTTTGTAATATATCTGTACACACATTATCATGATACGTCGTTTTACTCTGCTCTTCTTGAGCAGAGAATTCTGGAAAATACAGGTTTAAGTCTGTCATGGTTTTGGTTGGGACAGAGTTCATATTTTTCTTAGCAGCTGGTACAATGCTATTTGTTTTGGATATAGTATAACAACAGTGCTATAACACACTGATGTTTTGGCTGTTGCTGATTAATGTTTAGTGTTTACCCTAAATCAGCAAATGTTTTCTCGCAGTCTCTCAGGAGAGTATTAATGATATGTTCTATAAGTAGCAGTGTTCTAAGTTTTTAGTCTTAGGTCTGGGCCACTGTTAGACTGCATTTAGTACATCTTTACGTAGAAAGTGCTGGAAGACTGCTAATTTGTTTTTACTTTTATTCTGCTTAAAGGAATATGACTATGTTTTCACGATTGATGTAAATGAAAATGGGCCTTCGTACAAACTGCCATATAACATCACTGATGATCCTTGGCTGACTGCATACAACTTCCTGCAAAAGAATGATCTAAATCCTATGTTTCTGGATCAGGTGGCCAAGTTTATTATGGACAACACTAAGGGGCAAACACTGTTGAGTACAAGTAATCAATTTTCAGATCCATTTACAGGTAAGTATTTTAAACTTAAATGATGACATTAGATACTCCTCCCAGTTTTGTGTCTTCAGCACACTTGCTGAGGATGAACTCTGACTGATGTTCTACACCATCATTAGCGAAGATGTGGAACAGGACTGGATGCAGTACTGACTCCTGGGGTACATGACCAGTGGCTGGCTTCCAACCGATATTGTTCCACTGATCACCATCCTCTGGTCGTGCTTGTTCAGTTTTCAATCCACCTTGCTATCATAGAACTATTGAAGTGGGAAAAGACCTCTAAGAATATTGAATCATATTAAATCATATCCCCAGGTGCCATATCCACATAGTTTTTTGGATACTTCCAGGGATGATGATTCAGCCACTTCCCTGGGCAGCCTATTCCAATGCCTGATGACCCCTCCAGTAAAATTTTTTTCCTAATAACCTAATCTAAGCCTCTCCTGGTGCAGCTTGAGACCATTTCTTCTCATCCTATCACTTGTTACTGGGAGAAGAGACTGACCCCCACCTTGATACCTTTCAGATAGTTGTAGAGAGCAGTAAGGTCCACCTGCAGCTTCCTTCAGGAACTTAAACAGCCCCAGTTCCTTCAGCTGCTTCTCATAAGACCTGTGCTCCAGACCCTTCACCAGTTCTGTTGCTCTTCTCTGGACTTGCTCTAGCACTTCAGTGTGTTCTTTGTCGTGAGGGACCCAGAACTGATCACAGGGTTTGAGGTGTAGCCTCACCAGGGCCGAGTTTAGAGGGACAATCACTGCCCTGATCCTGCTGGGAGAAAAGCCAAGATATCATTGTCCTTCTTGGCCACCTGGGCCCACTCCTGACTCATGGTCAGGCAGGTGTTGAGCAGCACCCCCAGGTCCTTTTNCAGGTGTTGAGCAGCCCCCCCAGGTCCTTTTCTGCCAGGCAGCTTCCCTGCCACTCTGCCCCCAGCCTGTAGCTCTGCATGGGGTTGTTGTGACCCAAGGGCAGGACCCAGCACTTGGCCTTGTAGAACCTCATAGAATTGTCTGCCCAGGCAGACTTCCGTGTTGTAGCTCTTGAACTTCTACAGATGTCTTGGTTTGAGACAAATTTAGGAAGAAAACTCTCTGGAATCAACGTCTCCCCCAAAGACAGGTTTTCGGCACTCCCTCCCCCACTGATATGAAAGGAATTTCTTGGAGGAAAGTGAAAAAAGCTATTTATTTAACAAACAAAGTGCCTGCAGGGCACAGGAAAAATGAATAACTGTTAAAATATTAAACATCCTCGATGCAGAGAAAGCTGGTGTATTTAGAGTTCCCTCTGTAGCTGACTTGGCCCCTCTCAAGGTCCGAGGCCAGGATGCGGCATCCCCGCAGCCTCCCTGCTGGTCCACGGGGTCCGGTGATCTGGTTCTCAGATCACAGCTAAGCTGAACAGTTCCAGAAGAAGAAGTTACCAGAGGATTTTGGTATGCCGGTATGCAGTTCTGGGAAAAAAACCTCTTGCCTCAGCTCACAAGCTGGCTAGAAGCAGGAATCCACTCTCTCCTGCTGCAAGCAGAGCTGAGCAATACGAGGGAGTGTGTGAACACAAACCATGCTGAAGAATTCGCCCGGCTTCCCTGTCCACACTCCACCTTCCTTGGACCCAGCTTAAAGCTATGGGACCCATTTCTGGGCATAAAGCAGATGATAGGGAAATACAGTATTATCATAAAATCACCCCAAGACGACAGACACTTTCATATCCTTAAATGATTGAGGGGGAGGTACAGATAATTCCAAAAAAAAAAAAAAAAGATAAATCTTCAGCAAAGTTCTAATCAAGCCAGTTGTACTTTTCAGTCTAGTCTTTTTTTCCCAGTGGAAGAAAGGTCCAGTTTTTGTACTAGTACAAGAAGTGCCAAATGCTGTTAAGACAATTAATAAAATACAAAAATTTAGCCAGAGATTTAATCGAAACTGAGGGAAACACATAAATGGCCCTTTTCAGGCAGGAAACAGAACTAGTACAAGTTGATTACTGATAAGCTAAACCATGTTAATCAATTACATCCTGCTTATCACATTTACAAAACAAACTAATTCAATTAGTTTCACAAAGATGAACTTAGGAAGAAAATAGCAGTAAAATAATTGAGCTAAGTCTTTTTCTTGCAAGGGACTGGAAATGAGAATACAGGCTTGTCAGGTTACATATAACTATGAGAGCTGCAGTTATCACAGAATTAATTAGGTTGGAAAAGACCTCTGAGGTTGAGTGTAACCTATGACTGAACCACCACGTCAACTAGACCATGGTACTAAGTGCCACACATCCAGTCTTCCCTTAAACACCTCCAAAGGTGGTGTGTTCACCACTTCCCTTGTCAGCCCATTCCAATATCTAATCATACCCTTTCTGTGAAAAAATTCCTCCTTATGTCCAACCTAAATCTCCCCTGGTGCAACTGTGTCCTCTCCTCCTGTGTCACTGGTTGCCTGGGAGAAGAGGCTGATCCCCAGCTGGTTACACCCTCCTTTCAGGGAGTTGTAGAGTGTGGTAAGGTCTCCCCTGAGCCTCCTCTTCTCCAGGCTAAACAACCCCAGCTCCCTCAGCTGTGCCTTATAGGATCGGCACTCCAGACCTGTCACCAGCTTTGTTATCCCTCTCTGGATTTTAATAACATCAAGGTGTGTTTAATAGTCATTGCTTTTCTCGCTGTTTGACTAGGTGCTGGACGTTATGTTCCGGGCTCTTCATCTGGATCGAGTACAATACCTGGGGCAGATCCATATACAGGTAACATGAAATTCGTAATCTGTCTGGCTAGCACTTAAGATATGCTTTTGAGTTGTGTTCTGTTGCATTCCATGTTTAGCCCCAGACAGCCATTTCTTACAGTTCTCTGTTTGGGGCAGTTCTCTGTTTGGGAACAGCCTGGTAAGGTGGGCTCTGCCACTGGCAAAGCATACCGAGGTCTGTTCAGTAGTGGGGAGCCATCTGCTGTCGGGTCTGCCTCATGTCACTCTGCTCTCTACAGCAGGGAGGGTAAGGACCTAAACCTTTTGTTTTGCCAGACTTCATATGCATGAACAACACAAGATTAGGTATATTCATAGAGGTAATTTTGTATTTTCATTTTTTACTCATTTTTTTACATGATCTTTATTTGTACCATTCACCCTATATTTTAGATCCTGATCCTCACCCTGTATTTTAGATCCTATACCTCACTGGTATAGCTATTGTAGAGGCCTCCTCACTAGTTTAGCAACCTTGTTTGCAAAGACATTCCCAGTTCCAGCCCTGCGTTGGCAGACTTATCCCATCCCTGATTAGTAGCTCTTGCTCCTTAGAGAGGGTGCTGTAATCACTTGATGTCAAAGTCTTGTCTGCAAAACCGGCCATGCAGTGAGTTGCTGACCTACTTGACACGTTCACTTCTATTCAAACATTTTTGCTTCGTTCAGAGTATCAAAGATACACCATCTGCACCCTTCATCCTTGCTCCCAGAGCTCTCTGATCACTCTTGATATCCTGCAGGACGTCCTTGGCAAAACCATTGATGGTCACGTGGAAGAGTAGAAGAGTAGCAGGGTAACAGTCTGAAGGCCAGGCAAGGGTTGGCAGTGTCTCTGTGGCATCCTGAATCCTAGCCCCCAGCAGACACACCTGCCAAGTCACCAGGCCATATCCGTAGGCGGGTGCCTCCCTACCCTGCCGGAAGTTACTCTGCTTCCCATCACTGCTGCTTGCCTTTCCCCTTTTTGCAGACATGAGGTGCAGTCTCAGCTGGCTCTTACACATCACTGCTGGATGTTTGTCCTCACCAGTGCCAGGGCACTCACTGCCTGTTCTGCAGTTGCAGATCTACAGGTAGAGCAGAAACATTTGTGCTGTTACCAAAATTCACAGCCTTCAGTCTTCTCCATCTTGACAGTCTTTCTGTGTCCACCTGTCTCTCCTTCCTGATTTTTGTGGCTCTGTGGTCTCTGCAGATGGAGGCCTCACTGAGGCCTCAGTGCAAGAGTCCACCTCCCACAGGAGAGACCACTTGTAGCCCAGACACAGAGAGAGTCGAGGCCTGGGCAAGTGTGCCCTCCTTCTGGAGCTTGCCATGGATAAGGTATCTGCTGTGCTGAGGCCCTTTGCACCTGTGGGTGCCAGCGACCATGACACAGTCTCCCAGCTGTGGCTCACTTAGATTGTGAATGCCATCATCACCAGCACCCTTCCACAGGCATAGATTTAATCCTTAAAGAAGTGTTGACTGCTTCTTTGTAATTCCTTTAGTGTAGAATAATCCCTGTTAACAGTCTTGTGTGAAAACTAGTAACTAAATACAGGTGTATGTTACCTCTTTACTGGTGGTGATGTTTCAAAACGTAACATCTTTGTTAGGTGCTGGTCGCTATGTTCCTGGTTCAGCATCAAATGCAGTAACTCCAGTGGGTGGGGTTGACCCATTTACAGGTAAGAGACAATGTCTGCCAATGAAAAAAATTCCTGATCTCTTGGTTTGTTTTTTTTTTTTCTCTGACATGAATTCTGCATTGATGCAAATTCATACTTTATTAAAAATAATGGGCAGATTGAAGCTGTTTATACTCTAAAATTATTGGTAAAATAGAGATAACAGAGCCTCCCTTTACATGCAGGAATCATGCACACAAGCTTTAAAATGTATGAAAATAATCTGTTTGAGAGGATTATTGATCTCCTAGTAGTTATGTTGTTGATCAGAGAAACTGGTGTATATAGTTAATGGCCATTACACAATATCAGCCACTAAATGACCTGTGAGTTTAAGAAATCATTATAGGTGATGATAAAAGCTTTTTATTGCTGTGTAAAAAAAGAGATTTCAGGCTACTATTGCATGTGCCATAACTTGGTCATATCTGCAAATCTTCTAATATGTAAACACTTTCATTATGAAAATAAAAAAATATAAGAATTCAGGGGCAGAAGGGATCTTTTTTCTAAAAAGACCCTTGCCATTTTCATGTCTTAACTACAATAGCCATTGCTATAAGTGACTGTGTATTTAGTTCACATAAATAAGAAATAATTGTTAATAATTTCAACTTGTAAATTTTTACATGAGGGGAGAACAGTTTGTGAAGGTATTGCTTTCAGTTTTAACCCTTGAATGTAAGAATAATGTAAAGAATGACAGCTATTTTCATAGACATTCAGTTTTTTTCGAGAGATATTTTTCTGAGTAATATCCAGCAGTAGAGAGTTACTTCTAGGACATCATTCTATGTCAGACACCTTGGTACACCACTGAATGTTCTGTATTGCCTTTCTGTAGGAATGGGTGCTTACCAGTCAGCTGCAGCTAAAGTTGAAAATATTTATTTTCCGAAGAAGGATGCTGTCACCTTTGACCAGGCCAATCCTACACAGATACTGGGTCAGTGTTTTATATCAAGGATGTTTTTAAAATTTTTTTGAAGTAACTTGACTAACTGAGCTTTTAAAAAAAACTATCCTTAATGCTAGATCCATTTCATTAATCCAATACTTGGATTTTTAAATCACACTGAAGTTTGAATATAGCACATGCCATAAGCAAAACATGATCACATGACACTTAAGCAAAAACACAAAAATTGTGATCACACTAAGAACATACAGCTTCTTTGTTGTTTCTACTACCTATTAATAGAAAGAGCAAAAAGGAATTGTATTTCAGTTATGAAAGCTCTAATGTTCTTAGGACTCTTTCTTGCATTTTTGTCTCTATTTTTAAATTTTTCTACAAATTCTGAATCTTTTTGTTGCACTGTTAAAGGGGAATTAATAGTAGCAATCATTGTGATAATTAAAAAGTTAAAATTAGAAAATTATCAATTGGAAAAAGTGTTTAAAAATCTGACCCCCAAAAAACCCTCAGTTGCAATAGTTGTACTACTTTGTAAAGTGCTTTTGTAGCATTTCATTTGAGATCTCGATTTTTGAAGTTCTGTTTTCAGAAAGGTATGCCTCTTCTATTGGTATTACAGGCAAATTAAAGGAACTTAATGGCAGTGCAGCTGAAGAACATAAGCT
This sequence comes from Gymnorhina tibicen, assembly GCA_013399875.1. Lineage (NCBI taxonomy): Eukaryota > Metazoa > Chordata > Aves > Passeriformes > Artamidae > Gymnorhina > Gymnorhina tibicen. The sequence goes on along the minus strand of VXAZ01004091.1, from coordinate 436,882 downwards.
TACTGAAGATGACTTGATAATCCTAGAAAAGTTACTGTCTGCGACATGCAACACTTCTGCTGAAACACCTACAGCACAGCAACTTCAGACTTTATGGAGAGCAGTTAACTGGCCAGAAGGTAAACACCTGCAATTATTTTATGCGTCATGTCATCGGTACTTCACCAGGAAAGAAAAGTCTTACCATGCTGTATGTTACACTGAGTCTGTACCAAAGACTTGATAGGCCAGGTAGAAAACAGAAGACGACTAAATAGCAGTGATCAGATGCAGGGGCAAATTTGGTAATTGGTTGTCAGATTTTGCTGGCACAATAATAAACATAAAGGAGAAACTTGATATAAAAAATCAGTTATTCATTAGCAGGGCCATCCTCAAAAAGGTGTGAGACTTGTTAGGAAGTAGAGTGACAGTAGGAAGTGTGAACTTGGGATCCTAAGATGTTACCAAATGAGAGATGAAATTATGGAGGTAAATTAGGGGGGGGAAAAAAATCAAAAGTAGCTCCTATTTAATATGATAGAGAAGTAGTTAGTGATGCTAGGCTATATGATCAAAACGGCATTACTGAAGTGACATTCTAGAAAATTCAAGTGTAGGCAATATTATTGCATTTAATAATATATTGTCTGCACTGATGGATTGGAAAAGCTATTTTGGTTGTTAGAGCACATTCTGGAAACAAACGATTGTTTGCACATGCAAATATCTAAGCATGGTTAAAATGAACTGCTTTCTTAAAATCACAGTTAAAGATTTACTATCAGGAAGAACATTTTAGTATTAAAAATTTGTGCTCGTTATATAATATCACTTAATCAAACTGTGTTTTGCATAATGAAGAACTGGTGATGGCCAGTGTCATACCTTCCAGACTGTTTGTATTGTACAAAGCATTAATTCTGAAGATTCTGCATATCTGCAGAAAAACCTCAGTAAGTAGTTGGGCAGGTTCAGCTTTGATTTGGTTGTAGGCAGTGGATAACAGTAATAGGACCAAGGAGCCAGATACATTCGGAATTTGGGAAAGGAGGGACACTACAAGCTTTCAGTTCAGTTTCCTTACAATGATTTCCATCTCATCAGTTGAAGACATATTTTTTTATTTTCTTTTCCTGTAAGCAGTTTTGTAGCTATACTGTACTGTAAATTATGGAATGAGGACAAACAGAGATGCTGTCTATGTAGGGGTGTTCAGGCACTGAACTTTTAGCTTTCAAAGACATTTTTGGATTAGTTATCGTATCTTGTGCTTGCCTTTAGTGTTATCAATTAGAGATTTTAGAAAAGATTTTAAGATTTTCTGCAAAGCGCTATGTTAATCCTAAATTAAGGATTATGGGGTTTTTTATGATAATTGAAGCATTACTAGAATGGATTTGTCAATATTTGTCTTTATGAATTTCAAACAATTTATGCTTTACTTCTGCATGAAACTCTTACTGTCTGTTCCCAAAGCTGCAGGGCTAAGAAGGTCTGTGTCTGAAAGAAACTCACTGAAAAATGTACACATAATGCAGTATTAATTCTAAAATTTTGTTTTGTTTTGTTTCTTAGATATTGTCTTTCCAGCTCTAGACATTCTTAGATTGTCTGTCAGGCATCCCACTGTGAATGAAAACTTCTGCAGTGAAAAGGAGCATGTACAATTTATCATCCTACTCCTTAAATTTCTGAATCCTAAAGGAAAGCAAGCAAACCAGCTGTTGGCACTTAGAGCTCTTTGCAATTGTTTTGTCAGCCATGCAGGCCAGAAGCTCATGATGGAACAGAGGGATGAAATAATGACACAAGCAATAGAAACGAAATCAGGCAATAATAAGAACATCCACATTGCGCTGGCCACGCTGACATTGAACTATGCTGTATGTTTGCATAAAGTCAACAACGTTGAGGGCAAAGCTCAATGTTTATCAGTAATCAGCACAGTTATGGAAGTTGTTCAAGATCTTGAAGCCATTTTTAGACTGCTTGTGGCTCTTGGGACGCTAATCAGTGATGATACAAATGCTGTGCAATTAGCTAAGTCTCTGGGAGTTGATTCTCAAATAAAAAAGTATGCCTCTGTATCAGAACCAGCTAAAGTAAAAGAATGTTGTGGGTTTGTTCTTAGTCTGTTATAATCATTTTTCTTAGCACTTGGAAGACAGTGTATGCAAAAAAAAAGATGCTTTTGTTCATATTTTATGACAGACTATACTTAGGAAAATACTGTGGATTAATTACACTTGACTTGTTGCAAGATACAGAGCAAATAAAACTTTTTTCACTGTTTGTCATTGGACTGCTTTTCTGAAGTAATCAGTGCCCAGGAACTTTGCAAGGAGTCCTGACATTGCTCAGATAGAAACAGATCACCAAGAAGTCAAACCATATTGGTACTTACAGGTCATCCAGACAGAAAGGTAGGAAATGGCTGTTAACTAGTGACTGTCAACTCTATGACACTCACCCCCATCACATTCTGTGTTTCAGCATGATAAGACTGTTCTTGACTGTGGGTTTTTTCAGCAGAGAAGGGGCCCTGAGATTTCTTCGTAGTGCATTTCATAAGCTTATTACTTAACATTTGTTAATATTAAGCCTTGTCAGATAGCCTGGTAAGGAAATTTTTTATCCACTTTCTCCACTTCCTTTTGAAACTTAGCTTTCATGGCTCTTACCTCTTTTATCCCTAGGACTAGACAACTTTTTGAGGGGTAGAATCTCTACCTGCCATATGGATGTTGTGCTTCACTCATAAATTTGTATCTTGCAGCTTGTAAAATGGCATGAACTTCTAGAGAAGCCTTTTCCTGACTTTTTAATTTTTAAGGACAGGAACACCCCACCAGTGAATGGTAGGTGTCTTACTCTATGTTGTAAAATCTAGATGATGAAAAAAAGGTCGTCTTGAAGAGTGGGAGAGCAATCTAGGTGCAGAGAAGAGACTGAGCAGCAGAAGCTTGAAGAAGCTTCCTAAAGGTGGTCAGTGTATCCTGCCTGTCAGTGTTTAAGAGGCATTTGGACAATGCCCTTGACGAGAGGCTCTAACTTTTGGTCAGTCCAGAAGTGGTCAGGTCCTTTACAACCGAAATACTCTGATGGAAACTGCACAAATTTGAAGTAAAATTTTATGAAGTAGGTGTAACTTCGTAATTGCGGTGAATGTGAAAAGGGAAAATAATACTTTGCAGCTTATTCCAGTAGATCTAAGATGTTCAGCTCAAAAGGGAAATGTTATTTTCTACAATTGCAAGTGTTACAGTTGGGTTTAGAATTAAGATGAACTGATGAGGGTCAATGTTGAAGTTACATTTTTCATTAGACTAATAGAAAGGAAAAGAGGAAAAAAAAAGGGCAAACTTCCGGCACATGAGCTCTACATCACATGATACCTGCCTATGATGTCTATGCCAGATGTGAAGGATTTTGTGACCAAGAGGTCTTAAATTTTGTTTTGCTCCAGCTACCTGAACTGAGTTACTACACTGCTTCCAGCAAACTTTGTCTTTCAGATCCTTAGTTGCGCACTTGTACAGTTACACTTTTGGTGGATTTCCATCCAGATAAACACCGTCACAGTCCTGATCATGGTCTGAGGCACAGGTTTTCTGATTTGATCCATTGGAGGTTCATATATGAGGCAGTCCAACAAATTATTCACAGTTTACAGTGCTTAATAGATGAACCCCTTCCCGGGAAAGCATCTAAGAAGCTACCTTTAGGAAATATGTCTGTGAAATAATGTGCCTGTCTGTTGAATTTTGGTTGCCTACTATACAATTGTTCTTGAAGCTTCAGCTTTCTAATGTTGTGCTCTTCAACTGTGTTTGTATCTGTGCTATTTTAAGAAATTATTATTGTCTTAATATTTTGGCTTTATTATTGTGGGATTGCTCTGTTACAGATTATCTCTTTACGTGAAAATTGTTACGAATTTCCCAGACCAAAAATTAATGTTTATATTAATAAACATACTCTGGCAACTCCCAAGAAATGGTATATTTAAAAGATATTACAAAATTCACTTAAATTTGCAGAGAAATTATGAGGCACAGCAAAAAATCCTTTTGGGGACTGCAGCACTAAGTGTTAGGCAAGATAAACAAAGCAGGCCAGAACTGTTTGGAGAGAAAGATAGCTGCTGCCACAGGGTACTGTGATACCAACTCTTCCATGATCTAGCATCGTCTGAGGAAACAGGGAGTGGGGAATTGTTTGCTATTGCTTTTGTTTTAAATGGCACTGTTTAAAACTCCCTTGTGGTTCATGTCAGCATGCACGTACATAAACACACAAATGCATGTAAGGGTACTACACAATCTGCTGCTGGGATCATCAAGAAGTAGAATGCCATAGGATGTCAGCAGGATGAAGTTCCTGTTGCAGTGAAAGAACGTAAAATCTATACTGAGGAAACGTGCCTGTCATGAGGTCCACAGCGTACAGTCTTTTGAGACCAGAGGCCTTTGAAACCAAGTATGTGCCTGGCACACACCTGGGAGCTAGCTTGCTATCTAACAGCAGTAAACTTTGAATAAGTTGATCTGTTTGCTAAAGGGTCCTGATTTCATTCATCAGGGGAATAGTTGAGTATGTTTGAGAGATTTCAAAAGGCCCTTAAAGAGAAGCTTTGTCTTCTGCTAAGAATTCAAAGTTTCTCAGCAGATGACACAATTCTTTTGGCATCTTTTTCTAAGATAGAAAAGAAGCTTTTAGAAAGAACAGCAAATGGCACACAGTAGCATCTCAATTAAACCACTGTAGTTAGGCATGCCTTGGGTTTTATGAAGTGGAAAAACTTGGGACCTACTTAAACTAAAACTCAGGACACAGTATCAAATGCCTTTCCTAAGCAACTAAATGAAGAGTCAAAACTGACTTAGGTCAGCACCAACTGCTGTACTTTCCAAGATAAAAGGAGACTAACATAAATCGGGATAATCTATCATGAGGTTTCTGTAATATCTGTTATAATGATGCACCTTGCTTATATCAAGACCTAATTAGGCAGTGTTAATTACTTAGTCTGTTCAGGCTACAGCCAGAAATAGATTAATTTCAGTCTGCAAACCTATTTCATTAAAAGCACTGGGCACTGAATTATACATTCATGAATCATTGAATGCAGTGAGTTTTTTATAATGTAATACACTATAATAATCCACAGGACGAGTCATACCATAGATCAGTACTACAAAGGCAACTCCAAAAGCTTTAGGGAATGTTATAACCTGCTGGTTTCAATTGTGTGAAGTTTTTTGTTTAAAAATACTTAGTTAAGCTTCTTAGCTGAATGTGATCCATTACTTTATACTGTGATCAGTTGCCTCTTCTTGTCTCCTTCTCCTTAAACTATCAACAAATCCAAAGTCTAGGAACAGTAGATGTTTCCCATCTTTTCAAAATGTGTACTGAATTGACTGTGAAATGAAATGTTTGGCAACAAGATGCCATATGCAACTTTTGACAGCCTGAATAGTATCTGGGTGTTTTCAGATGTCCTATTCTTCCAGTATTTTTTTGATGCTCATTCACTATAGAGATTGAGGTTTCAATTTTGGCGGGAAATTTTGTTTCTAGACTTTCCAGTTTCAAAGATTAATTTGCTGTGTGGACCACACCACTGTTGGTCTGTACAGAACACGTTAAAAAAAGTTTTTGAACTACCCCTTTTTGACAGCAGAATTTGTAGCCTGTGATCACATAAATTCCTATATTGTTACGAATCTTTTTATCAACAGTTAGCCTAGTTAGCTTCTGTATGTGAGTAGATGCTGCATTCATTTAAAACACAGTTTGCATGCGTAAGCATACACTGCTAAATTTTTTAGTTTCGTTATTATCCTTATATCCTTGCTCAAGGGATCCCATTTTAATCCCAAATTTAGACCCCTCCTTAGTGTTTCCTAATTACATTATCTCTGCCACCTTCAGAGCACGCTAAGTCTGTTATTTGCTGACGATAAATATGAAGATCTCTTCCCAGCCATCCAGGTAATCTTAACAACATAGACTAATCAGGATCGACTCTGATACTCTCTGCCTCTGCATGGACTCATGCTTGCTGAAAAAAGAATTGATGGTACTTAGTGAATTCTAACCCTTTTGAAAACAGTGTCAGCCCATGCAGTATGTATCATTTGCCCACAGCAGTTTTGATCACCATTAGCTTTGTACAATTTGCATTCAGCGGATTCTCTACCTAAATGGGCCAGTACCTCCCATTTGAAGATCCAACAAAATGTGGACAAACTGGAAGGCAACATGTTAGAATCTGGGAAAGCAAGCAGACACAGAAGAACAGACACAACAGTTGTGTTAAATAAAGAAGAAAATTATTGCATATCCTGCACAGAAAATGAGATTTTTAATACAAATTCTCTCTGCATAATGATAGACATTTTTCTACCCTTGTCTTTATTTTCAACTAACTATCTTCTTTAGGTTAATTGACTGAGTTCTCTCTATAACGAATCTTGTTGGTGGCAGAAAGCTGATCAGTGTGTTACTGAATTGCATGGAGCAGTCACCTGCCTTTAACAGGCTTCTCTGCTGCAATTCCTAATTATTTGCATCTGATGAAAAAACTAGTGTCACACTTCTCCAGTACTCATTAAGTATAATGGAAAATTTAAAGTTATTGTTATGGTTGTCCTGAAGTTATTGGCAATGCCAAAGAGCTGCCAAGGGAGGAGTACGCAGGTCCTTGCACCATTGAAACAGGTTGAAAACCAGGGAAAAGGTCAGGATTAAAGAGTAGTTATGGAGGATAGAATCATAGAATCATCGAGGTTGGAAGAGAATTTTAAGATCATCAAGTCCAACCATCCACCCAGCATTATCACTGGAACCACTGAACCATTAAACCACACCACCAGCACCAGATCAAGACACCTCTTGGAACACCTCTAGGGATGGTGACTCCACGATCAGGGCAACCTATTCCAATGCCTGACCAGCTTGACAGTGATTTTTTATTTTCCTAATATCTGAATCTCCCCTGCCTCAGATTAAGGCCATTTCATCTTGTCCTCTCCCTGCCGGCACAGCAGGAGAGACTGACCCCCACCTCACTACACCCTCCTTTCACGGCGTTGAAGAGAGTGATGGGGCCACCCCTGCGCTTCCTCTTCTGGAAACTAAACAATCCCAGCCTTCAGCCGCTCCTCATAAAATGTGTTTTCTAGGCCCTAGATCACCGATATTTGTGTAAAGGGGTGGCGTTGCCCACGTGAGGCAGCAGTTTTGCTCTGGCCTCGCTAACCCCAAGGCAACCCCCCGTTCATTAACCGGGCACCTCAGGCCACGGGTGCGGCCCCGCCGGAGGCTGCAGCGCGGGGCCGGCAGGGGGCGCTGCCCGCGTGTCCCGCCGGAAGTGGCGCGCATGTGGCGGGCACCGCGCGGCGCGGCCATGCCGGGCAGGAAGTCTTCCAAGGAGAAGAAGCGGCGTCGCTCGCGTTCCTGCTGTCCGGAGGGAGCGCCGGGGCCAGACGGCAGCGACAGGAAGCGGAGGAGCACAGAATCCAGCCACGATGCCCTGGAGGTAGCGCGGGCGGAGTCGCGGGGTCTGGCCGGTGCCGTGCCGTCTCTGCCTTCCCGGGCCCGTCCCGATCCCGCGGCGTCCTGGCGGCAGAGGCCTGGCTGCTGTCCCTGCCGTGGGCTGGCTGCGGGAAGGGCCGGGTTCGGTCACACTGGTCGGTGTGTGGCTGCAGGGAGCGGCCGGGCGGGCGGCGCGGGGAAGGGCAGCACAGGCTCGGGCGGGGCCGGGGGCGGGCCTAGCCCCGGTGCGCCCCGCGCGCATCCCGGGGATACCGGTCTGTGTTTTCCAGGTGTAAGAGATGTGACGTACAAGCTCGGGTGGCCCGAGTCGTGATTCTTATACTTGTGGCGTTGTGAGTCTTCTCAAGGACGTGGTGGTGTGCAAAGAATGGTTGTGACATGCACGCCTAAGTGAATTCTGAGGCTGACAAAATGTATTTCTGGCTGGTGGTTTGGGGTTTTTTTTATTTTTAAAATTTTTTTAATTCGTTTTTTTATTCTAGAGGTCATCCACTGATGTATGGAGGATGTATTTTTCTAATACGAAGCCCATTTTAATTCTCTGAAGACTGCCACACCGGGAATTGTATGCCAATTTCCATCTTAGCAGGGTAGCTGTAAATGATGAACTTTATGATTTAATTGCACAGCAAATCAGATGGGTTTCTTCTGCGTTAAAGCATGCTTTCATGTGTAAGCACCAGCTAAATATTTGCAGATAATACTTCCCAGTTAATATTTATGAGTACTTTTCAGTTCTTGAAGCTTTAAAAATTTTTCCTAGCACAAGAATATTTTCACTAATAAAGAGTGTAACCTCTTTAATGCAGTTACCTTGCAATATGAAACACTGGAACCGGAAAAGTCCACATTAAGATGTACCTTGTTTTTATGAAGGGAAAATTATTGTAAGCACAGGTGAAGCTGTAAGTTTTTGTCTTCTCTAATTCACTACAAAATGTGCCTTCCTTGGTTTTAGGAAACAAAATGCAATGTAATTTCTGGAGAAAAAGTGGAAGAAGCTGAACAACCCAGTGATATAGAAGAAGGAGGATTGGATCTCACTGTGTCACTCAAACCTGTCAGTTTCTACATTGGGGACAAAAAGGAAATGCTTCAACAGTGTTTCTGTGTCATAGGGGAGAAGAAACTACAGAAAATGCTGCCTGATACTTTAAAGGTACGGAAGTACATTTACCATTTATATACTTAGTTTGATATTGAACGCTTGCGTAACAAAGAATACTTATCTCTCAAGCTTAGTGCATTTACATTTTAAAAGCTGTGTGTATATTTCTCAACTAAAGAAGTTTCTACGAAGTCAAGTACCTTTCTTAAGTAGTCTCCCTGTCATGTGTCTGGAAGTGCAACTTTTTAAAGATTTGCTATAGTTATTCCAGATTACTCCTTTCGCTACTGTTCAGCCATTTCTGAACTTCAGTTTTACATTTAGACTGTCCCTCTGTACTGGTTAGTTAAATGCAAAACGATTTTCATGATTGTGAGGAGTAAATTCAGTAGTGTTGTTTACTAATTAAAATGCTGATTTGTAAATAAAATACTGATTTCTGTTGTGTCAGCTGATTTTCTTTGTATGGTATTAAAGCAATGTCTGAGATAAGAAAATAAAGCCTATTCTTCATAAACAGCTTCTGAAGCTGTAAGTCTTGTGGACTAAAGCTGGAGTTTTACTGGCTTAGAACATATGCCTTTTGAGTCTTATGAAAAATAGGACTTAGTAAAAATAAAGAGGCTGCAGGTCAAATGTCACCTGTGTAATGTTTGTTAGTAGTTGTAATTTTTTTATCTTTCATTTTTATCTTAATGAGGTGTATTAATAACATAAGTGAGACAAAACTTCTTCATTTTAAACACATGGTAAATTGCACACAGGCTTATCCATTTCTCATCTCTGGCAGAAGAAAAAGAGGTTGAGAAGCTGGAAGGAAAGACATTACTGAGTTTGTAGGGAAATTGCCTGATTATGTAGAACCAAACTTACAGTAGGACTGTGAGTGTTACAATGTGTTTAACACTTCTTAGTTTTGGTACTTGTAAGTGGTATCATAGCTCATTTGAAAATGTGAAATTATCACTCTGTGTCTCCAAGAAGTATGAGATGTGAAAGTAACTGGAATACCAATAAAATTTGTGGCAATGTATGGTATGTACCGAGCATGAGAAATGGATCGCAGTTTATATACTTTCTTTGTTTTCTGTGTTGTGATAAGCAACTGTTGGTGTGTTGTCAATAGCATTATTTTCTCCAGTTTGTGAACTTGGATTCAACTGTTGCCTCTGGTCTTTGCAAGCTTAATTACGTAACCCAGCTTTCCCCAAATGATGGAGAGTTAGGAGTACGTAGGTCTGCAGTTGTTTGCTGTTCCATGCTTCATACATATGGTCTGGTATTTCTGATGCTCAGTGTTGCAGCTGCAGTAAAAACTCCAAGCCATAGGTCAAGTAACTGATAGTGTGTATTGCTTAATTTTTCAGACAAAATCCACACATATGCTATTACTTGTAGTTGTCAAAACTCAAACACATGATTTTCTACAGCAGTTGCATCAGTACAGATCAGACTATGGGAGAGACTTTAATCCAAGTTAACGCTTCATTACAGTGGACTACTCCTTACATCTGTAATTACTCTATTCTTGGAAATTTTTAGTAGCTTGTGGTCTGTCTTATCTGTCTTCTTAGAACTGTTCCATGGACGAAATCAAAAGACTTTGCATGGAGCAGTTGGAGCTGTTATCTGAAAAAAAACTGTTGAAGATACTTGAAGGTATGAGTGAAACTTCTAGACTCCCCTGTACACCGGAGAATAGTCTACCTCAACCAGATTTGCACTCTTTCTAGCTACTTAAATATATATGTATATATACAGATACACACTAGTAAGTATATATTCGTGTGTAAATAATCCCTCAGTTCCACCAAGGCACACAGTTCATTTTTTTATTAAGGATATGACATTCCAGCTTGTCACGGCCTTATTGAACTTGCACTTGATATTTAAGGGATATTTAAGAACTTCTTTGTAAACATATTGCTATCGTGTCAATGAATTGAAACTCTTTGAGTCTGATACTCCAGAGTATTTTGCTGTTAATTCTGTACTTTATTTTTAGCACCCATAGTATTGTACTGAGAATAGCTAATCCGATTTTTTGTAATCCAATATAAATGTATGTGTAGCTAACAGAAGACTCACAAAGAAGTGTTTTGGTTTTGACTAAGTCTAATTTTAGAACTTCTGCTTTAACTGGGAAAGAGCCTCTTCTGCTGATTGCAATAGAGTTAATTATTAAGAGTAAACCTAATTATGTAGTATTAATTATATCACTTTCCTAAATTTTCATGTTTGAAACTGTATATCTAGGCAAGATTGGAGCTGATTCTGATACTGACGAGGAGGCAGATGGAGGAGACAAGACTGGAGGTGATTCAGTCAGTCAGTGAGTAAAAGATAAAACACTTAATTTAAGGAGACTGAACAATTCAGAGATTTTTCATGAGAAATGATCAAATATATCATTGAAAAACCCAATTGCTATATCCTTAATTAATTACTCTAGTTGAATGACACTGAACTGTGACTACTAGCAAGCACTAAACTTACAGACATGATGTTGTCACTTTGTGACATTTAATGTGTCTTGAGCACATAACTGGATTCGTAGTGACATACCAGCCATCAGCTGAGTTGTGGTAGTTAAACATTCACACTTGTATCCTGCAACAGAAGTGGTGTGATTTAGGTTAACTGTCTTTGTGTGAGCTAAATCAGTAAACCCCTCCCACTTAGTCAGTGAATTGTTTAAGTATATTTTCATTTCAGATGAGATATATCCCTTCTCTTCAACTTTCGTTCTGGTCCTTCATTCCTGCCCCAGTTGAAGCAGGACTGACGCTCACCTGTTCAATGTACTCTGTAGAAGGAGTGCTACAGAATGTAGTTTCAAGAACAGAGGCTTCTGGTTTCTTACCCTTATCTTGGCATCTGTCATTTTTGTAACAGACAGCACTTTTTAACCTTTTCTTAAAATGCTTGTTTGTTTTTTAAAGACCATTTCTTTTTCAGGAGTTCACCTGTTTGACAGTTTCTATGGAAGTAGTGAAGGGAAAAAGAAAGTTAAACTAGTTATCACATACAATGCATCAAATTTAGTGAGGCTAACTTGTTTCTAGAGGACTAATAAGCTTTTATGTTTTCAATAGTGACCTGATTACAGCTGGTTCACAGATTCAGGGCACTCTTAATAAACCTCTGAGACAGTACAAGACAATGCACCAGAGATGGACTGATTAAGTAACCTCATAGCTACTGGTTTGGTTAGTTTATATAAACCTAAATAAGAACAAGTGGATGGGAAAGGTAGTAACAGTAATCCAACTTTTGCATTCTGGGCAGTATTTTTCTTTAGCAGAGACCTGGTTTCTGATCCTGTCTTTAATTCAGAACAAGCGATGAAGTTATTGCATAAAGTAATTCTCTTTGATCACTTCTCATCATACAAATATACAAATGGAGTGATACAAAATGGTGTTTCATTTTTTTCCTTGTGATACAGTTTTGATGCCCTTTGACACTGTTTCTTCTAAGGGTCCATTTGGAGTCCATTGTTGATGTATCCCTCCACGCTATTTGTTGCCTACGTGATCTGTGAATGGGGTCAGCATTAGTCAACTTTAAAAACCAGTTTTCTCATTTTGGACATTGCCCTCTGCTGGCTGCTTAAAAAAGCAGATAGAAAAATTTTAAAAACTACAAAGTATACTAAATATTGGGTCTCTTTATGTAGAGTAGTGGTCTCTTTATGTAGAGTTGTTCTGTTAAGTGATTGGTAATTGCCGGTGAACTTCTGAATAGAATGAGAAGACAGACTTGCTGGCTAAATAAGCCATAAAAAATACCTTAGGATTTTGATTCCCAGAAAAATTATCTGTTGTGGTTTTTTGTTTTGGGATTTTTTTGAGGCCTAACTCACAAGCTACTTACTATTGCAAAGTATATGAAATGTTCTTTATCTCCAAGATGTATGGCAGGAGTAGTGCTGCTGGATTTCACTGTGTCTGCAAGACATTTCAAAGCTACTGTTGAGACATGTATTTATGATCCTTTGATACAGTAGATTGGGTAAATTCTTGCTTATATGGAAATTATTTGAGCTGGTAAAAATCTAAAAAGAGGAAATTAATAAATGAAACTACAAAATAAGAAAAATCAGAATTTACCACTTTTTAGCTAGTGGATATCTGAAGACACTTAGCCTATTTTCCCATGTCAATTAAGGAAGTTTCAGTAACTGACAGTAAAATCAAGAAGAAATTGTGTCTAAAAAAGGTAAGATAAACAGAGATGTTGGTCATAGTTATAGAGCAGATTGCTTCCTTTTACAAACAATGGTTGAGGTGCCTGTTGTTCTTGTATCTGTATCCTGATAGTTTAGGATTTCAGACCCCTCCAAGCTGCAAAATAGGATGTTTTAGGAATTGTGGGTTTTCTTTTCCCTTTCAAAAATAGCATCCTGCATAGGTGGGTGCTGTCTGAGAACCGTATCTCAACAGTTCAGCTGTGTGCTAGCATTAACAAAAAGAAAACAAAACAGAAAAGCTGTTTGGAGCATAGAAAAAATGAAGGGATAGGAAGAAATGAGGAGAGTTAAGGTTTTATGTTAATCTTGAAGTTCAGTGCTCAGTAAGTAGACCAACTGTAACAGTCACAAGCCCTTTTTACTAAGTAGGTCTAATCTTTGGGCCTTAGGTCAGCTTCTTTGTAACCAGAGTGTAAATAATTATAAATGCAAGTTTTCAAAACTTCAGAAAACTGTGGTTCAGCAACAAGTCAGCCACCAGAGATGCTCAAGGTGCAACTGTGAAAAAATAGTGAAAACTGAATTGCTAAGACAAGCAAGCATTGTTTGTAATCATTAATACAGTTATAACTATAATCTGGATTTAAGTAGGTGAATTTGTTTGTCCTGGGAGTAGAAAAGACTTCTCATAACAAAAAAGGCAGTTTATCTGTTTATATTGTCACTGTTAGTTCTTCCTAGGTTGTCTTCATTGCTTGTGGCTTTCATGTAAATGACTTCTTTTTCCTGCATTCTATTATAGCTTTTTTGTTTTAAATCTGACTTGTATTAGTTGTTTTCATGGAAATGTAAATGTGGAAAGGGAAAAACTAAATATCAAGTTGTACTCTAATCAAAAATGTTGTAACTGATTGGAAACATCGCTTTGTTTCTTTCCTTATTGTCCTTTGAAAAAAATAAATTCAACAAACATACCTTCAGCAATCTGCAATATCAACAGAAATCCAGAAAGCTTAAATCAATACATCTAAAGAAATTTCAAATGAAATAAGCAAATGACTCTCAGTCTCTAAAGAGCTGTTTTCTGTCTGTACCAGCTAAAAGTAGCAGGGATTTAGGGAAGTTTTTCTAGGTACAGGACAGTTGCAAAATTCAGATCTTTATCTGATGCTTTTAGATGGTTATTGCATCTAATTGTAAATTGAATCTTCCTTTTTTGTTTTTTGTACGTATCCTCATTTTGTCTCCAGAAGTTGAAGTCCTGAAGCTTTTCCTAAATTTCAACTATGTAAAAGCTTCACATGCTTACATTAGCATGTAAAATATTTGCTCTTTTATTTTGTCACCATCTTGTTCTGTGTTAAGCACTAGAAATCGTGCAATAACCATGCAGAAGAACTGAAGAAGCAGGGCCTACGTTTTCCAGTAACTGGAAAATGCTGTTGCAATAGATATACTTTGTCACTTGTGAGCTCTGTATAGGTTTTTGAATATGCAGTTCTCAGATTTTTGTTGTTGTTTCTGTGTTACTGTCTGCAGTGGAATACTGTTAAACCAAGAGACTTACTGTATATGAAGCTTCCAACTAAACATCAGATATTTAATTGAAAAGAGCCAAATAGTGTCTTGCAAAACCAAGCAGGCATTCTTCCCATCTCATTCAAGAGGTGTTAGCATGTTATTGAGCTATTTCTTTCCTTTTACCTTAATTGACTCTTCAAATACTGTCCAGCAGAATGAGTGAAAGTAAGTTATATGCTGTAGTAGTGAAACATTATTAAAAGAACAAGCATTCTAATATTATGATGATCCATGTTCATAGGTGTCTGAGTAAATGATCTTTTGCCTTCAAAACCTTAACGGGTTATTGTTTTCACTGAGTGAAAATTTGCAGTTTAATATTTGCTCTTTCAAGAATTTATAGGCTTTTGACTACTTTGCAGTCAGAAGTGCAGTTTTTGCTTGTTTTCTTCTGGAAAGGTTAGCAGTTTTAAGTTTTGCCTTGTTATAACATGTTCTAACGTGTGCTCCTGGGTACTGGGCTGTTCACAGGCATGCAATTGCCATCTGATATTTACCACTGTAGGACAGTTTGGTTATTTTCAGCATTTGGAATCACTGTAACAACAGGCTACATGAGTCACTGAACAGATACATAAGCATTTGGCTAATTTGCTTCACTGCCTTCTGTTCTTGTGATGTCCTCAAAACTTCACCTGTAACAGGACTGATGGACTTTTCATAGCTCATTAAACTATTTGATTAACATCTGTCTTTTGAGATACCTTTCTTGGGAAGCACTGCTTTGTAAGAACTTTTCCCTTTTGTTTTTTTAACTTGCTGCTTATTCCTTGTTAATTATTTAGTTCTCATTTGTCCTTGAAAACTATCCTTGGAACAAAAATTTGCAAGAATCTTTCAAAGACTTGGGACTTGTAGAAACGTTTTTTAGACCTGGAACTAAGTACAAAGGCAAGTTTTAATTCAGGAAGGTACATCATATCAAAAATAACAGAGGTACTGATCTCAAGTCTCAGTGGAGATTTAGGTGAATGATTATTAGCAATAACTAAAAGCCCTGTAAAGAAAGTATCAGCACAACTGTCTCATGTTTTCAGACTTTCTTCTAGTCCTGTTCATTAAGGTACTTTTTCTGCCACAAAACTTTTCCTTCTGGTCTTCAACCCCAGTTACCACTGAAACCTGGTATCCCTGCCACCAGTATGCAGAGCTACTGTCTTAATCCTTAGCTATCTGCTCCTCTGCCAGTACTCCTTTTCCTAACCTTTGCTGTGTTTTTACCTCACTTTGCATAATCTACTGGGGTTTGGTACCAAATCACCCTCAAACCCAGAGGTCTTTGAGAGCTGTACAAATTCCTGTAGCAAGTTGTGTATAGAACTGTATGTGTGAACCCAGTTTAGCATTGCACTAGTGTGGCTCATGCCAACATGAAATGCAATGCTCTACATAAAATAAGGTAAATTTGAATTTACAACATTTGTTGTCAACAAATTGTGAGTGTAGTTAGCTTCTTTCTGCTGAAGAGATCATACAGTGGTAATGTTATTCTGTTTAAAGAAATAAATTATAAGTGCTGAGTTTATTGCTTGGAAGACGGACTTTGAACTTAACTGTCATCTTGAGGGAGAAATATCTTTAAAGGCTGACAAAAGGGAGAAACTCCAAATTACTGTTGTCACTTACTGGCATGGCATGAAAGAAAAGACTATTAAATTTGTATAATGCCCCTTAATTGTAGAATAGCATATCTTCGCTCCCATTTTTTGAAGACTTGGTATTGTGCTACCCTTTCTTAAATGTATACCACAGTACAGATAATTAGGGAAAAAATGTTTTTCGCTAGCAAACAAATAAAACAAGGCTAACAAAAGCCAAACTGAACTGTGAACTTAACAGGCATCTGTTGGGCCAGTAGGTGGTGCAAAATGCCTGCCTATGAAACAAAGTCATGAAGGTTCACCAGCAATGAAGTCCAATCCAATCAATTCTGAGAAAGTAAAACATGCTGTAAAAGTATTTCTGCATCCTAAAAATTCTTTTGCTGACAGTAGGTAGTCTCTAAAGGAATGTGGGCTTGCTGTAATTATTATTAAATTCCAGGCATCAGGAGGAAACTTGACAAGTGTCAATGTGTGATTTTTTTAAAGTCGGTTATTTCTTTTTACATGGCTGTTAAAATGGTTGTGGATAATTTCACAGCCAATCTTTGAACTGTGGAGGTCACTGAATTTTCTCTCAAAGAGATGGTTACAATTCCTCATCAGAACTCAAGGTGGTACTAGAGTTGTGAAATCTGTTGTCTGGATACTCCTGGTGCAAGATCAGGCTTTTTCAAGTGACAGTGTGCTGTCCAGTGGAGAGGTGACTACTCAGTTCAAAATGACAAAGCATGTGTGTGAAGGAGGATGGGATAGGGGCAGGGACAGCCTAAGCAGCTTCTGCTCTTAGTGATGATCTGGGTATATCACAACCTAATTTTGGTCAAGAGTTAAGTAACATGTAACATGTAACAAATTGTTAGGGAGTTGCTGGAAAAAAACAAAACCACCACCACCACCAAAACAAAACAAAAAATCAAACGAGGTGGTTCCTTCTACATCTGCTGATCAGTAGCTGGTCCGAAATCCACATCTCTCCCCAGCTGCTGGCACACACGCCCACAAGGTTTGTATCCTTTCTGCATTTGCTGCTCAGACTTCCTCGTGCATGCAGGCCTCTCTGATGGCAGCTGCAGGCCTGTGATTGTCCCCAGTAGCTGATACTGTTAATCTCTGGGGTATCTAGTGCTCCATAATGGTCCCTCAATTTGCCTACTTGCAGAACCTGGTCTATTTTTGGAATTTGGCCTCTGATTTTACTGTCTATTTGATACCTTAGTCCCAGACCTCTCATCCTGCTTGTTGTCTAGACTAGCTTGAGGTTTGCTGGTGAATTACAAGCATCTGCTTACAGCTGCATGACACTGAAAATCCTGGAGGAAGTGTACACTTTTCATTCTGTCTGATTTCTGGCAGCAGAGTCCTGCAGGCCCTTCTGACCCGTGGTCCCCTTTGCAGTTGCTGGCACACGTGTGTGGGCATATTTCGATTATTGTCATCTCATTTGGAAAAAGAGTGTAGCCACGTGGTTCAATAAATAGGCAGAACAGACTGGTCCAGGTCCAGGGCTTCACTAGCCAAGTGTATTGACCTGTTTATTCTCCTTAATGAATTATTGCATGATACTTTACACATTTATGTTCCAGTGGCTAAAAACGGGGAGAAAAAGGAGAGTCTGTTGATGTAGCCTTTAGCACTGCAGAAAAAGAAACAGAACTGAAAATAGCTGCTTCTCAGACCACGATGGCTAGAAATGTTATGGTGTTCCCCCTCCTGATAAAACCATTGGACACATGTTAAAAAACCAACCTGTAGAGCATGGGGAAAATAGATATGTTTTCAATTTCAGGAAAACCCTAAAGGCCATTACTGAAAAACAAGTTGTTAATCATTATATTTACATCTGTGATACCAGAATACTGCTTCCTTTTTATAGTGTTGTTAAGCTTCCGTGGGCAGGAGAGCTGCATTGATTCCATATTAATATAGACGAAACCAATCCACACCAACGTTCAGTTTAGGAATTTGGCAATTCTATTGTCAAAATGCTCACCAGATGAGGCAACTGAACTCTTCCTGTGATTCAGGATCCTTCCACCTGTGCCCTTCCTGTATGTTTTACTTTATTTTCACAGTTTGTGTAACTAGAATGTGTGAAGTATGTGAAGGACATTAACATTTTACAGAAGTGTCTCTTCCTAACCCTTGTGTTGAGAGTTGAAACACTGCAAGTCATGGGTAGAAATCTTTAAATGGAAGAAATAGAGAAATGCAAGTACTGAATACATTGTAATAGCTGAGTTGTAAACAGTTTCAGTTTAAAAAGTATCCCTTTGTGAAACAAGAAGATAGTGGTTTGGGAGAGGGTGGTGATGTGCTGATGGTAATTTCATGAAAATACCTTTATACCTTCAAAATAAGACAGTAAATAGTATTTGAGTGCAGCAGAAACTATTGTTTTCCCACACCATTTAATTATGTGACACTTTGAGTTTTACAGAAAAGCTCCTAATACGAGGAGCTTTTCCTTTATAACTACTCAGCTGTGGTTGCTCAGTTATAACCATTGAGGATTGTTACTCTAAAAGGCAAGGATGTAGTGGAAATAATTGCTTTATCTCCTTGTGTATCACAAGGCAAAACAAGAAAAGTTCATTTTCAAGTGCTCAGATTAGCTGTCTGTATTCCTTCTGCCTTTATTCCTGCTGTAGTTGTCTTATTGGTCTACCACCTCATAATTTTTTAGTTTCCTAAAAATACTCTGTTAAATTGAAAATTATGATAATTAAAATGTATTCTTAATTGTTTCCAGACAGGACAACAGTATAGACTCAACTTCTTCTCTGAGAGAAGACAGCAAGCTGGAAGGTCAGGAATCAAAACAAGGTATGTAGTAGAGAAAGCTGAAATTTTGTGTTCTTGATGTTGGCCAGTGACTAATTCCAGGTAGCTGACAGCTCTCTTGTGAACAGTAGCTGCAGTCACAGAAAAGCATCCTCTTAGAAATCAGCTTGCATAGGGTTGCAACTTCTCCCGCAGGTACATTTCCAGAAAAGGTGATGGGGACATTCAAGAAGACATTCTAGGAACTTTGGCTTCTTAGTTCTATAGGAATGGACGGGGTTTTGTGTCTAGAAGCAAACTGCAGCTCTTCAGAGTTTGCTAGTTTAGCTTCTGGAACATGACTGAAGTTCTTGCAGGGCTCATGTGGCTCCTCATACCTAGTTTTTCAGCTGAAGAGGAGCTTTAGTCGTTTAAGTTTTTGGTATGAGGGTGATTGCTAATACTGCTGTTACTGTTTGCTGAAATGAGTGTCAGGTTTATTTTACACTGAGATGATCATATGAGTCTACAGTACTCTGTTTTTGCATTCATAGAAATACATAATAATAGCTGTTTGCCAAACAACTGCTTGTAATTTAGTAATTTGTTTCAGTCCTTGGTATATGGTAACTTGCCTTGTTTGATGGTACAGAGCTGAAGTCCAACGAAATGGTGCTTGACACACAGCACTTGTGTTAGCTGGCTTATTTTACTTGAAGTCAGTACAAGCAGACGTACACACTCAAATTTTTTAATCATTGAGGATGAATATTTTGTCTTGTGTACTTTCTCTTTTTAAATGCAAAAATGCAGCTTGTGAGACATTCATGTACTACAGTGATTGGCAGTATAGAAAATGCAAAGGCAAGTAAGTTATTGGTGCACATTTGTTCTTTTTGCACAAGAAGACAGTATTTTTAGCCTTCAGTAGTATTTGTTTTATTCCAGTCATTAAATCAGCACATATAACAATTGCCAGTGTGAGTCTGTGCATGAAACACTAGAACTGTAGGTGTTTTTGTCTCAGTCTGTTTATTTTCATTTTGACTGGCTGTATGGAGAAACATCAGAAAGAGCATTTCCAGTCAAAGAATATTGCAAATTCTTCTAAGCTACATTTCTCTTCTGCAAAGATCTAACTTTATTTGCTTCTTGCAACTGCTATTTTCACAATTCAGAATATTGTCTAAAAGATGTCTCTTGGAATAACTTTGTGAAACATGTTTCTTTTCTGAAGTAGTTACTGGGAAGAGTTGAATGGAAAAGAAAAGAGTCATAAGAGCATCAAAACTCTAGGGAGTGAGTTGCTATGACTGTGAAGAATCCTTTAAATGTTGCTTGTTGTACTATATGGAGGAATATTAGAACTGACAGATTTCCTGCAGGTTTCTGCCACTTTCGTGTTATCAAAGGGAATTGATGACTGTTGCAGGTGATTGCATTGTTGTTTTTTATGACTTAATCAACCAGAGTAGCATGGTGGCTTTGGGCTATAACAGTGGTTCCACTCAAGATGTTAGCTTTAAAGAGCTTTTGAGAATATCATATAAATTAGAAAGTATAACTCCAGTCATTCTCCTGCACTGCAACCTGAGAAGCTGTGGGGAAAAGAAGAGAGAATGAGAGGATAAGCAGAAGTGGATAAAATAGAAGTGGAATTAAGTGTGCTAAAATGAATTTTGCAACTGTAGATGAAGGAAAAAGTAAAAGTTACCAAAATGAAAAAGATAATGTGAAATGCCAGCCATGATCCTTATTACTGTGTAAAAACACAGGTGCAAAAGAGGGAAATAAAGCCTGTTAGCTCATTAAACATCTGTAGGCCAAAACCCTTGTATGAATGCTGAATTCCACAATTTTGGAGGTTCCAAGTTCTAAATAGAACCCAAGGTTGTTCTGCCCAGCTTCTCATCCATACAAGTCTGGGACAGATGGGAGTGACTTAGTATTTTGTTCCTTCTTAATGTGACCAATTAATTCTGGAAGGGATCCTATGGTGGGCTGAGCCCAGCCAGCAGTAGGCACATGCCAACCCCTCAATTACTTGTCCCCCAGTGGGGTAGAGTTGACAATCAGCAAAATAAAATGAGAACAGCTTATGAGTCAACATAAAGACTCTTTAATAAGTGAAACAAGAGCTGTGCATTGAAACAAAGCAAAATTAGAGACAGCCTCCCATTGGCAGCCAGATTTTTAGCCATTCCCTGGCAAGCAGAAACTCAGCATGTATGATACTTATGGTGATACTTCCCTTACTTGGGAAGACAAATGCCAATGTTGTATGGTGGAGCATATCCCTTAGGTCAGTTTGGCTCAGCTGTCCTGGCTGTGTGTCCCTCCCAGCCTCTTGCAGACCCCCAGTTTAGGAGGTCACTGTGAGAAACAGAGAAAGCCATGAGACTCTGCAAGCACTCTAGAGCAGCAGCCAAACTGGTGTGTTATCAACGCCGTTTCAGAAACAAATCCAAAAGCAGCATCATGCAGTCTGCTGTGAAGAAAATTAACTCCATCCCAGCCAGAGTCAGTACAGGCCAGTTTAATTTTGGCAGTGAATTAGGATGAGCAGGTTCAGGTGTTAGGTTTTCAGTCTTTGGACTGTGATCCACTGATGCACCTGATTCTTTGATCCACGGAAATGCTGCTTGGTTGCCCAGCATGTTAGGTAAATACTGACTGATACTATGAAGCAAGACAGAAAAGTTACCAAGTCTTAATCCCGTTGTTTCCCATTTGGATCTTTCCCATATATTGTGGTTTACAAGGCAGAGTTAAAAAGAGTGTTCAAAGTTGACTAAATGGTGTGGGAAATAGGGAAAACTGCATCTGAAACTGAAAGTTACTGTCGCAGTAGAAACAGGGCAAGACTACTTAGGATAAAAGAAGACCCCTGTATGTTCATCTCATGAGTAGTTTTTATACACACTGCTGTGATTTTCTGCAGCTTTGTTTATATTTTAGGTTTTTAGATTTTAGTATTTCAAAACTGTGATTTATCCCGCAAAAAAAAAGGTAAAAAGTTATCTGTAAGCTTCTTTTATATGTCTTAACATACATTTTCATGAGCTGAATTTGCTTTCGTCTTAGCTTTCTCTGGAATTTTTGAGGTGCCACATACCTTAGCTGTGTATGTTCCTAAACGTGCTGTATTTACCAGCATTATGGCTGCTTTTTACAGTCAAGTAAACCAGTATTATGAGGTACTGGACTGATAACAAAAATCCTAAATCAGGAGTGCATTCTCAGGGTGAATGTGCAGAATTCTTAAATCTGAACTTAAATGCTGTGACAAACCGTAGCTTGATACGGACTGATCAGGAGTGAGTAACTGAATTAAGTGTCTATAGTACAAAAGCTTTTCAGTGCTGAATCCATTAAACCGTAATGTTTTAAAATGTTATAATTGTTTATAAAACCATTTTGAGATGTTTTGATCCTCCTTTCCTCCCTCCCTTTGTTTTTTAAGTAGCAAAAATGTGTTTATAGCTTTCTAAGTAGTGAGTATTTTTAATTTTTTTTCACACCCTCAAGATAGGAGGAATGTTGTAAAAACCCCAAGAAAAGTAGGTCTTTCCTAAGGTTTTTGGGCACTTTTCACATATTAAAACCAAATGCATACAGGTACCAAAAAGCACATTAAAATGTTCAAAAAAAAAGAGTAACATCTTTCTAAAGCCTTGCTTTTCCTGTGCAAGTGGTAAAAAAGGTATTACCAAAAGCAATTATAAAGTCTTTATAATCAGTAACTTCACCATCATCAGAATATACATTATTCATTTTAAGCAGGAACCAATCCTGCTCTAAGTTTCCACAGATACAAAAGCTGGTGAAAGAGTAATAACTTTTGAGGCCAGTGTGTCAGAGCAAGTCTCACTGTAGCCAAATTGAGAGAACAGTCAGTCAGGTTCTGATAGAGCTTTGCTTTTATTTTATTGCACTGCCTCCTCTTCTAATTATGTTTTTAAAAATAAACTCCAACTTTCAGCCACCATTAAAAACCAAAGTCATAAATTCCTTCATGTTTTTACATATGAGTTAAATACATCTGGAAGACTTGTGATAAATTCTGAGTAGCTGCACTATAAGTGGAGTTTCTATTAATTTTTAGTGTTGTGCCTCACTATAGTCCCACTCCTCTTAAAATACATAACATAGTTGAGTGTAATTTTTGAAGTTGCATTCTGAAAATTAGGTTTACTTAAAAGATAAACAAAAATCAGTTTTTCACTGCAGAAGCTTTCTTTGATATAAAATCTTACGACATTTTAATTAGGAAAACAGGTCATGTAACTTCATAGGAGAGAATAAATTTTTCTGGTACTGCTACTTTGCTATACTGCATGTTCTTTTAGATTGACATAAAAATGCGTTAACATTTGTATAAATTAGCTCAGCTTTAAAAGTTGGAGGAGAAAAAGAAGAAGAATTGGTTGTCTTACAGATTTTTTTCACTCTCCTGATTTGCAGAGTAACGCTCTAAGCAGAAGGGATTTTGTAAGTTGAGGTAAAAACAGTTGTGTTAGGCAACTCTGTGATTGTTATGTTTGTGTTACAGGCAAGGGAGAAGATAGTGATGTCCTCAGCATAAATGCAGATGCATACGATAGTGACATAGAAGGTCCATGCAATGAAGAGGATGGCCCAGATGTGCAAGAGAGCACTGTCAGAAGTGAAGCTGGTCAGATAGATGACCTTCAGAAGGACATTGAGAAGAGTGTGAATGAGATACTGGGCTTGGCAGAGTCAAGCCCAAAGGAGCACAAAGCAGCAACCTTAGCTGTTCCTCCATCAGAAGATGTTCAGCCGTCAGCACAACAGCTGGAGCTTCTGGAGCTCGAGATGAGGGCCAGAGCTATTAAGGCTCTGATGAAAGCTGGTGATGTCAAAAAACAGCCCTAAGACTGTTCAGATTTAATTTTCAGTATTTGTTTTGAAGAAGGTGGTGTCTGTTCTCTTCAGCGCTGCAGTATGTTTGGGCTGGGTATGACGTTCCTCATTCAGACTGTGTTGTGTATCCTGACCTGTGGTTCAATGGTTTTGTTGCCTTTAGTGTGCTGCTTCCATGACATGCACAAACAGAGGCCGGTGCTTCCCTGAGATGAGGTGTCCTCATGCTGGATCACCTCCTCAAGGAGTCACACCGCCTATAGAGCTGTGCCGGGAATCTGGTGCCTTCCAGAAGGGTTGTTGTAGAAACTTAGAATCATAGAATGGTTAGGGTTGGAAGGGATTTGAGACTGCTTAATTCTTCTTGGGGCCCCATCTCATCATTGTGTAGGTATTCTAATTAAAATGTGATGATTTGTTTAAAAGCATACTAAATTTTTTGAAATTTGAATTCCTAAAGGAAAGGATTTTTACCTTTCAAATAAACAGCTGAACATGTTATTTTCAGAGTTATGAAGGTGCCTGAAAGAAACAGAGCACAGTTTTTTACACTATCATGTAGTTTTGTCACTCTTTTCCACTCTTATCTTTTGTATTACAACTGAAGGAAGCAGAGTTTCTTCCTAACTGTAAAGCTTTTCTTTTGAATATTTGGCATAATATTTAGCAAATCAAACAGTTCAGAAGACTTTGAGCTTTTAACATTCAACTGATGCAGTTGTACTTTCATGTCCCCTGAAAGTAGGAAAATCCACCTAATTTCAGTATGTTTTTTTAGCAAAGGCATTTAATTTATTTATGAGGTTTTAAAATAAAAATTCTATTTTTATCCACTTCAAGGTATTCATTTATAAATAAATTGAATTTTAGGTTTAATTTTCATGCTGTAATATCTTACAACAATTAAAATTATTCTAATTTTTTAGAATTAGTGCTAGTTTTATATCTGGCTGCTAATCAAAGCATATTAAAACATTTGTGTGTTTGTTTACACATGCAGACACCAATTTTTTTCTTTAAAGGTATGAAGTTTACAACTGTAGTCTTTGTTAAGTAAAATGATGTATTATGTATTTTTATTCATGAATTTTCCTTGGTTGTTACTTAGAAAACCAATTACATAATTTGCAACAATAGCAGAGATAATTTTCCCATGCCATTTTGTAATATTATTGCAAACCTTATTCTGTTCAGATATTATGTCTTGAATTCTTTTAAGGTTTATAATTTTCTTTTTATTCTTCCATTTTAGTCCTTTTCTACCTTCTCTTTATTCTCTTTCTTATTTCCTGTTTCCTTTTAAACCCTTTTCTGTAGCAAGCTTCTTGTATATTTCTTAAGTATGATTGATTTCCTCTAGAATCAACAGTATTGTAAAATGTTAGTGCAGTGTAAATTTGATAATAAACTAAAACCTTCATTAAATACAGCTGAGAAAATTACAGTGTGCATTCACTAAGTGATGTCAGTGACCTGGGTAAAGTGTATCTGACTGTAGTGTTATCCACAGCATCAACATTTTTTCTATTATTTTTAGCAAATGGAGAGTGTAAGTTAGAATATATGCACACAATTCAAAAGGTAACTTTATTGTCTCCGAATCTCTGTGTGTTCTCTTTGGTTAATTTCATTTAGCTGTTTGGTGAACTTGTGTTCTATTTGAGTCCAGAGAAACTAAAGAAGTAATCAGAGAAAGACAGCTGGCAAAACCTGGATGTGCATTTTTGTCTTTTACAAAGTCATAGGCTGGTGGAGCTGTGTTAGACTTCAAAGATACATTTTAGTGCTGCTATACTTAGATCCTTAAAGCACTGAATACCTCACCTTGCCTCCTGTAGAAATGCAAAAGCTCACTTGCAAGGGCATTTCCTGTGTCACCAGAAGAAGCCACATGTATGAAGTTCATTCAGTGACGTCGCAAAACAACACATTTGCAGTTGTTTGGCAACACAAAAATACTGCTGGAAGAGATGATAAACTAGAATGTTGCCTTCTGCTGCCTGCTTTCTGGAGACGTATGGCATTTATTTTCCTACTGGTTTCCCAAGTCACCCTTAGAAGTTCATTTTGTAGCATGTTGAACTGTTAAAGGTTATTATTTCAAGCTATATCAAGAAGTTGCAAATGCTAACTTCAGCATGTAGTGTGATGGAGATGAAAAAGGTTTACTATGCATATGACAGAGAAGATTTGTAATTACAGCCTAATTGAATTTGAAATTAAAAGATGAGAAGGATTCCAAGAAAATTCAATTAAGGTGTTTACAAAAATAAAATAAAAAGAATCATATAAGATACTTAATGTGATTGATTATACAAGTGCTAATTCATTTTTAGGATATTGTACTGTTGCTGCTTAGGCTAAAAACAGATCAGCTAAATTACGTGTGTTCTTGCATTGATTTGTATCACTGAAGAGATTAAAAAATCCAGTGTATTTAAAATATTTATTATACAGCTGTTTTGCTTTTCACCTTTAAATATGTCTGTGATTTCTCATTGAAAAATAAATTTATTATTTCATTTGGAAGAAGAGGCAATTTGTATGTAAAAAGTATTGAATTATTTATAAAACCTTAAAATAGTGTTACTGGATTTTAATCAGGCATTTTGTCAGGAAGCAAATATTATACACTGGGTGTTGGTCAGCATGAAAAAGATCTTGATTATATTTTGGGCTGCAAGAAAAATATTTTCTAATGAATTTTGGCTGTCCTCATAGTGCACAGTGCTTCTTGAGGAGGAGGAGGGTTGATTATGTGTGTATTAGATAAATAAAAAGGTGTGACTCCACAGAGAGCCAAAAGTATTTATTTCTGTTTGGAGGCTTTGCTGTTATGGTAATTTCATAGAGAATAGTAAATAGACTTCAAGATGCCAGTTTTGAGAGGCAAATCACAAGCATTTCCTCAGAAAAGAATTAGTTCCACTTGTAACACTCTTTTCAATATAGTATTTGCTCTCAAAAGTATTTTGCCTAAGAGACTTGGTGCTGTAACTTTTTTCTAAGCTATAAAATACATTCTTTGCTGTTTGAAATTATTGTAATTATTAATTGTAGTAAATGAAAGTTTTGATCACTGATAACTACAGGTTGTTTCTAAGTGTATTTGAAAAAATAGGGAGTCAGATAATCTGTGCAGGTGATATAGGATGCTGCTGTTTTAACTGGATACTGTTGAAATGCCTCATGAAACAGGAGCAGTTCAGCACTGCGTTGTGAGTCTTGCCAAAGAAGTCAGCTAGATAGTACTTCCTGCAACCTTGTCTGTATTTAAAGGAGCATGGTTTCAAAAAACAGCAGCCACCTCAGGAGCACCTTGTAGTGGGATAAAATGTCTTTTCACCAGCTGGTTCCATACCATGTCAGAGCTTTAAAGATTGTAAATGGTTGCTTGGTTATTCCTTTTATTATCATTATTCCTATTATTATTTTTTAAATATCAGTTTACAAAAGCAGTTATTGTAACTGAAGTTACTTTTTTTTTCTGTGGATAGAACATGCCAACTCTTCTCTAAAAACAGCAGCTGAAGAAAGGCTTTATGTGCATGAGTGCATAGTAAATTATTGTATAGCATTTACATGTCTATCTTAAAATTGTAAGCACTGATTTAGCTTTATGAGATCACTGACGCTGGTAAATATGCCCTTTTCACAGAAGATAATTGAAGATTAATTGTGAAATAAGCCCTTTAGTCAGGAAGGGAGATGAGGTGGTTAATTGACCCAGAAACATAAGAACAGCATAACTTTAGGAACATAGACACCAAATTAAAAACTGATTATAAAGTCCTGCAATTTAGTCCCAGTAGTATAAACCTTCATGTTTCTTGCTAAGTCAAACTGCAACATATGTAGAGAAGTAAAAATTTGTTCACCTTATTTGTGGCCAAATAGAGGTGTTAAAGTACTTGATTTTGTGAGGGAGGGGGTGAAATCTCATATTTCATGGGCCTTTTTTAGCATTAATATTGAAATATGTAAACAGAATACATAAAAGGTGGAGAAAAATCTACTGCTTGTAGGAAGGGTTAGCCACTTAATCAACCTGACTGTAGTCAGGTGAGAAAAGATCCCAAAAATTTAAAACTTAATATTACATGTTTATTGCATTATACAGCACAATAATAATATGAAAAGAAACCCCAAACCCAAAATAACCAGAGAATGGAACATGTTCATTTGCTCATTCACTGCATCATCATTTTTTTAAACAGTGTGAAAA
This sequence comes from Gymnorhina tibicen, assembly GCA_013399875.1. Taxonomy (NCBI): domain Eukaryota; kingdom Metazoa; phylum Chordata; class Aves; order Passeriformes; family Artamidae; genus Gymnorhina; species Gymnorhina tibicen. Next base: position 408,983 of record VXAZ01004091.1, on the reverse strand, counting down.
TTTAACTTTTTGTCCATGGGATCTGTTGATTATTGTCAGTCTCAAAACTGAATTTTTGTCTTTTGTATCTAGTTCTACAAAGTTGTTCTAGATTAAAATGCTACACTGTGAATTGTCTACTCTAAAGTCTTGCATCCCATCTTGTGTTTTCAGACTCCAGTCAATCTAACTTAAGAATTCTCAGCTTTACTTCACTGGAATACTGTGTGCAGTTCTGCACGACTTTATTGAAGGCATATCTCCTGAGAGTGGAGCAGATGCAGATAAAGTCTTCTAAGGTCACCAGAGGAGCACAGGACAGGAGATGTGACTAGAAAAGTGTGTTTAGTCTAAGCATGTTGACGCTAGCCTTAAAGGCAGGTAGAAACAGAGCACTGGGAATGACATTTAAGCTGAATATGAATGCTGGTGAGGATCTGCATATTCTTTTCAAAAATGAAAAAGTCGTATCTGCTTTGCAAGAGAGCACATTAAGAAAATGTCTGTGTTTTCATTGTTCGTGGAGAGTGCCTCCATACATGTCTTGGCATAGTGATATTTATCGTAAGTAAATTACTCTCCTTTGGTGAAATAAACATTTTGGTTAGGTTGCTTATTCCCAGGCCTGGTCTCCTCCCTGCCGTTGTGCAGCTAGTAGAGAACCACATCAGGAAACTCATTCATGCAAGGAATCCTGCCCATCTGCTTCTAAGCTGGGGCACCATTCTGATTGAATTTGCTGTGGTGGTACAACAGAATGAGTAGCAAAAATCCAACTGCTGAAAATGGTGCTGGATTATATTACGTAAGTGATACCCAGTTCTTCCAGTCCTTAAGATAAGAGGCATCAGAATTAAAGTCCATGATTTAATTTCATCTTTTTGAAAGCCTTCACTCAAAAATGTTAGCTGAACTGCTCCAAATGTAAACTGTTTTAGCTATTAAATTTTTATTAAATCTACATTCTTGATTAATGGCTGGTGCAGGTTTTCTGCGTGTATGGTTTTGAGTTTTCGTCGTTGTTTGGTTAGAGGTTTTTTGTTGAAGTGAAGTCTGTGTAATTGTTACTATATGTAGTCTGGTGAAAGTAAGTGCCTCATAATTGTATGTGAATTAAACTTTTGGATTATCCACACTAGGGGGCTGTGTTGCTTTAACAATGTCTGTTTCAAAGAGTTATGTACTAAGAGCAGAGCCCAAACTGTATAAACAACTTGTAAGCAGTACTTTTCCCTACATAATAAAGTGAATGGGAGCAGAATAGTAAAGGGGAATGACTTGCAATTTAGACAAATATAGGGTAGGAGCAAAGAAACTTTATTATCTGTGTATTTTGATATAAAGTTGAAAAGTTGAAGGTTGAAGTGATGCTCTTGTTTTCCTGAGACGAGTGGAAGGGCTGAGAGACCTGGATACTTCAGTCGTAGTGTAGCTCGTCATACCTAGGATGCAATAACCCAGTTTGCTGGAACTAGGTTGCTCGTCATCAAGATTTAGCAACTGTAGCCCTTTTTTATTCATAAAGGGGGATTTTCCATATAGAGCATATCCAAGTTACACTGCATATCCCCGTGCTTCTGCTTTAGTCCCCTGTTTCTTTGACTGCACCAGTTCCTGTATCACTACAGGATGTAAGATTGCTTTGCTACAAATGTGGCACTCCTTAAACTATCATTTTAGGAAACTATTTGCTCTATATCCCAGGCACAATTGAGATGCATGTTTTGATATCTTCTCCAACTTACTTTCCAGGCCTCATCAGGACATTGACATAGAGGTATACTGGAACTCGAGTGGATGCAGTACTGGAAAATTAACTGAGGGCACCTTCTGCTACTGTAAAGGCAGGTAATTTTTTCTCTATCCTCAATTTGTACTAAACCTTTTAAATACTTACCGGGTCTAAACAATTCTATTAATATATTACCTCCTTTAAAAGATGTAAATAAACAGTGTTTTAAAGAAGTAGGTTTCTTATGGAATTTTTCTTTGTACTGAAATGCTGGAGAGCTCTTGCTACTGTTCCAAGGAAGTTAAAATAATCTGCATTTACTATAGTAGGACCCTATTTAGGCAATATAAATTTCCTTTAAATTACTGAGCCTTACTCTTTTACATTGTTTGGATACCTCTGAAGAGCTAGAACCAAGATCAGATAGTATTTAGACCAAATATGTTTCTTCTTACCAAATATTAGCATTAGATCACATAATACTGGAGTTTCTTTACTTGTTTCATTAACTAATCTGCATATTCTTTCCAAAAATGAAAAAGTCATATCTGCTTTGCAAGAGAGCATATTGAGAAAATGTCTGTGTTTTCATTGTTCATGGAGAGTGCCTCCATTCATGTCTTGGCATAGTGATATTTGTCATAAGTAAATTACTCTCCTTTGGTAAAATAAGCTGGTACAGGGATTGGGAGATGATGGTTTTACTAAATCTCTGGTTGGTGAACCTTGTTTCCTTAGCATGAATAATGAGGCTCTGCAGGCATCTGTGCCTGTTTTGCTGGGTAGAGTCCAGCCTGGTGGATCCTGTTACTTGCACTTTTTCTAATTTGGGATGTTTTAATAAAAAAATTGATTGCCTAAGAACTGAGAATGAAGTTAACTAAGACTTTTATTGTCTCGTGAAAAGAATAGCATGTCAAAAATGTGAATGCCTGAAACACTTTTCAGTGGACCATTTAAAAAAAAAAAGAAATTACTTCAGTACCACCTAAATTAACACTAAAATTTGTATTGGGAAGCCAAACAAAAAAAAAAAGAGGAGAGAACAGGGAGCCCCAGGGCCCCTAATTATACCTCCACTTCCTGCAGAAGAAAGGTAGTGTTGTCAGTATTTTTCACTAAATACCAACTGTCCAAAAGGAATGAACTCACCCAAAGTGAGGGCCAGTGATGAATGGTAGCCCCTAAAACTGTTGGGATATATGACATGCTTATCCCTGCAAACTGGAATCAGGGTCAGGAATCAGTAGGTAGTGTTTGACACAGCTGACATGTAACCCTAGTTAGAATTGCAATTCAGTCTATCCCTTTAATCTTCTAAAATGGTTTTGGGTAGAGTAACTTTAGTTTATTGTTACTTCAGCAATGGTACTTACTAAGCAGGTCTCAAAATGCCAGTTTTTCCTCAGACCAGTAGATTTTATATTTTTATTATTTATTTTACCTTTTACGTTTATATTATTAATAAGAAAGTCTTCCCATGTTAATTGTAACATTAGGCAAAGAACAGAGAATCCTCTCATGAGGAACAAAAATTCTCTTATCTGGTCTCATCACATCTTAAACAACATGTAGGAAACAAAGAACAGAAGGAAAGGTGGTACTGAAATGATTATGTTTGGTTTTATACAGCTGTGATTATGTTGTGAAATGGCAGATACGTTTACCACTAACATTCTAAAGGACATACATGCACATATACAAAAATTAGGAATTTTCATTTCTTACTCCTTTGTATGCAAATGGGAGAAAATATTTGCTCTTTGCAGCTCCTTGTATTTTTATTGGTAAAATGTTGCAATCAACACTTTGTCTTACTATTAATTTCTTCTTTTTGTCCTCTCTCTACTAACTTTTATCTTTAGCTACTGAGTAAGATTAATAATCCCCATACTTTAGCTGCAGAAGTTTAATAAACAAAGCTTAATTAAAACAAGAGAAACACAATAAACCTAAAGGGTTCAGCCTTAGCACTGTAGATTCATGTAATTTTTTTCTTGTTTGTTGTGTGTTTTTAAAAATTGAGAAGGGGAGAAGGCTGGAAGAGAACTTCAGTTTTTTGTATTTAATTGAACTAACAGGATGTGCTGATAAGTAATAAATAACAGTGACACAGTGACTAAATAAATTGGTTTCCTCAAGCAGTGATTCATTCACTGTCTTTCATTGCCATCAGGTTAAGTGACAGATTCTTTTTGTCAGCCTAAAGGAGAAATGTTCAATAGTGTAACAACCTCCTTTTAATTCCAACCACAGCAGCCTTTTACATGCATTGAATTAATATAAATAAAAATGCAGCAATTAAAAAAAAACTTGGGCTCCTCACTGACTTACAAATAAAATCCTGCAGAATCAGTTACCAAGAAAGTATCTTGCAGTGATTCAGTGCACTTTTGTGCAAGAAGTATTGCTGGTGATACACAAGGTTCTTGTACTGTTGCAGAAAAAAGACTGTTGGTAGTGAATCCGGACATCAGGACATTAGAAGGAATTCTGGACACCAGGAGGAATTTCTTCACAGGAAGGGTTGTTAAACATTGGAATGGGCTGCTCAGGGAGGTGGTGGAGTCATTATCCCTGGAGGTGATCATGAAATGATTGGGCCATGGTGTCTGGGTGACAAGGTGGTGATCAGTCAAAAGTTGGACTATATGATCTCAGAGGTCTTTTCCAACCAAAAGCTTTTCTGACCTTTCCATCATGTAGTCCAACAGCAGTGTGATAGAGTAGCCTTGGAGGGATGCTGCCAAAGGGAAATTATGGGCTGCTATAACTTGCACTTATAATTCAGACTGCATTTGTCAGTCACTGCATTCATTGTGCTTATACTCTGCAATTTTAAAAACTTGATTCCTTTCAAGTTTTTGATGTTGAAGAACCCAGCTGATCCCAAACCCATTTCATCAAAGATAATTGGGGTGGTTGGGAGCATATGCTTATAGAGGAGATAGCAGTTCAAGAGTTGTTCATATGGCAGGCTCCTTGTTGCACAGCTGTTTCTTAGGAACCTTTCCCTCACCATCTGCATGGCAAGGCACACGACTGAGACTGTACTGCATGCCATGCAGCACTTAGGAAACAGAAAATGTTAGTGAAAAGGAGGGACTTAAAATATAGTAGACTTTTTAGATACAATTAATCTTGCTACTTGGCTGCTTAAGTGTTATGAAAGGCAGTTCCAAATCCCAGAAGGCATCCTCAAACTTTTTTGCTCAAGAAACCGCGCCTACTCTATTTTTTTTTTAAGCAGTTCTGCATTTTCCTTCGTCAAAGCTCTTCACTCACCAGACCAACACCCCTAACTAAAGCAACACCCAACAATGGCTGTAATACAAAGAGAAATGTTTGCTAGTTATTTTCTATGTCCTTTAAAGAAGAGTGAATCTGATCACATTGAAAACTCTTTATAATATATTCTTAATGTCACTATGGTATTAGAACAGGTGCTGACTGTAGTTTCTGCTTTTAGCTCAGCACCAGACCTGCACACAATATTGAAATTGCTCATTACTTATGACATTTCTCTCAAACACCTGTGTTTTATGCCTACAAGTATTCTTACTGCATTTTCAGCTAATTATTGCTCTTTTCTGTTGTGTTTGTATTTAGAAATAAATATTAACCATGTACAGGCTGTTATTTGTCTCTGACATTTGTCTAACCTTCTGATTTGCCTTTCCATCCAGTTGTTATGGAACTGTAAGGCATAGCTCTGCCCTACACAGTGTTGGTTCAAGTCCAGAACACGAAAAAGGACTGCTCTGAATGTGCATCAGCGTTGGTCGTGCTGTTATGCCTTGACAGCAACTCTTAATGGTACTGGCCAGGAGCAATACAAGTGGCACACTGCCTTCTCAACACAGAAAGATGGTTCCTGCCCCACGTAATCTTCCCTCTCAGTGTATGCTGCAAAGTTATGGACATAATGCCTGATTTGCTGGTCATCTGAGTTTTTGGTAACTACAGAGCTGTCACAACAAAGCCAGAATGAACTGAGTTAGTGCAAGTATGTCTTTTTTCAATCCTCTGTATAATGTCAGCGTATAGTTGTCACCTGCGCAGTTCCATACCTTTGTTTCCTTTGGACTTAGGTTTCTTTCCCTCCATAAGCTCTCTTCCTAGACTTTATTTTTGCCTCTTCTTAGCCAATGGTTGATATATATGTTTTCTTATTTTTTTGGTCAGAAAAAAACCTCTAACCAGTGTTGATTATTAAAAAAAAAAGTTACTCAGTGCTCAAGGTTCTCAGAATAAAAGGCTCAAATATCAACTCTAACTGAGCTTACTTACATTCTATTGAGACCAGAGAATTTTCACAAGTCCTGACTTAATTTTGTTCATTTTTATAAATATCCATGCTTTTTCATTCTATAGCTTTTCTTTTGCCTCAGTCATTGGATCCTGTTATAACTTCTGGCAGACTGAAGAGCCCTCTGTTACCAGGCTTGTGCTTCCTAAGTCGTGCTTAAGAACAGTATCAATGCATCCACTAATCTGCTTCTAATAAGGTGAAAAGATTGAGATCCTTAAAATCTTCCTCTGCACTGTACCTTTTCCAGCTACTTAATTCTCTCTTAATTAGGTCTTCCAGGAATCCTCTCCAGCATTCTGATGTCCTCCTTGAATTGAGAACATTAGATCACTATGAGATACTTAAGGCCAGCAAGGACCTCAGGAGGTCTTCACTCCAACCCCCTCCCCCTGGCTCAGCCATGGAGTCAGATGAGGTCTTAGGGCATTATCCCATGGGGGCTGGAGACCCTCCAAAGAGCACCACCTCCCAAACCACACAGTCCAGCTGTGGCTTCTTCTACAGAGAAAAATCTTTCCCTTATCTCCAGGTTCTCTGTCCTTGCTCATCTTTGTGCCCAGCAGGACACAGGACCTTATCCTCAGGCCTGTCCCCAGCCCCACTGGCATTGCTGCTGGGGCTCTGCCTGATTGGAACACAGCTGAACAGTGCTTCTGATAGCATAGGGTTAAAATGTTTTAAGATTGTAGTAGCTTAGATAGGCTTTGAATAAGCATTGTTTCTGTTAAATCTTGCGACTCCGTACCAGTGTACGAGTAGTACAGTTACACTGCGTTATAGGTACAAGATGATTATTCGAAAATTACATATAATCAACAGGAATTATGAGGATATAGGGGGAGAGGGGCTTGAAGTATATGCCTGAATGATTATAATAGAACCTGAATACCATGCTTGATCAATTACAATAGTACAATGTGTAGTTGATGATTAACCTATGATTCTATAGTGGTTATGTAAAGGAAGAGTATAAAACTGTTTCACCTCAAGCCCATGTCGGAATCAGATTTGGGTCTGTACCCTGATTCCCAGAGCTCTCCAATAAAAGCACCTGCATATAATCACACCGTGATTATGTGTTTCTACGCTAACACTTCTGCCCCAAGTGTGTGGGGGGCCTGGTGGACCCTTTCTTCTGCTTATCCTGGTCCCTGCGATGGACATGAGAACTAGAAAGATTATTTGATTACTGTTAGCACACATGCCAGCTAGAGACTACATCTCTGTTCTCCACTTCTTGATAATTTCTTGCTTTTACCACTCAGGCATGTCCTCCTGCAGTAGTGTCCCACCATATGAATTGCAGCTGTCCTGGATGTGGGATTCACAGAATTTTTTGTCCACTCTTTGGTTTTATTTTTGTATGCCCACAGTGAAAAGCTCCTCACTCTTGCTGATTTCAAGCTCTATATTTAGAATAAAAGAGAATTTGAATGAACTGCAGTGTGGAGCAGGGCAATCCTAAGATCTTCTTTACTGAGCTGGTCAGCTAAGTCATAGAAATTTGAAGTCCAGTCCACAAAGCTACTCAAACGTTGTCATGCTGACTATTAGAGTGCCTATCCCTTTTTAGCTGCTGTTCTGTGTTAGGCTTGAGGTTTCCACCTTGTTCTTTATTTTCCCAGTAAAATGGGCATCACACCTCCTTTTCACTGTGCCTTCATGATGTCTTGCTCTGCTCTCAGTCTACTGTTTGGTGGTGGCAGAGCTACCTCTTTTATACCCATGAGAGAAAACTGACACTGTCTTATGGGTAAACTGATAATCTATAAAACTTGTTATTTTGGCACATTAATTTTGGTCTTGCAGGCTTACTGCTGAGACTAGAGGTGTTGTGCAGTTACAGTACATACAAATGAGGTTTTCACAGTAAAAGAACTCATGCACCTCCACAGGGCAGTTACCTCTGCAGTTGTCGTCAAACTAGTTATTCTCTTTTCACTTTCCCTGCACCTGTTTCTCATGCCTCCTTGCTCCTGTCTCTCTGGTTTTGAGTTGTGGCTCAGTCTCCCTGTGAAGATTTTTGCTAGCAGCATTTCAATCTCTTAGACCACCCTAAATGCCTTCCCAGATAACTAGAAATTTTTCTTATATCTTTAAAGTACATCCAGTTCTTGAGAAATCCCGAGGCTTATATGGAGGAAACAATTAGAAATAACATCCTTACCTGCCAGACATTCTTCTTGACCCTGTCCCTTTCATATCTTTTTTTTCTCTTCCTTCTCTGTTTGAGAAGCACAATCTAGTTTTAATGAGCCCAATCTCCCCCTCAGCTAATGAGAAAAGAAAGGATTTTTGTTGTTCATAGCCAACAACTCTTTTATTGGCAGCAAGTAGAGGTTGTTAACATACTATATGGTCTGTAGGGAAAAAGGTATTGAACAGATGCTTTATATAGATTACAGAAGAAAAGAAGGAGGATATACTGTTTGTTACAGGGAATTGGTTGGATTTGTTACCTAAATTATAAATTCCAAAGAAGTTGGTAATATGATTTCTTGGTGTTTTTAAAATAGTATTATCCTTAATACAGAACTGAAAAATTCCAATATGCATTTACCTTTAGAAAAATATACTTTCATAAATTCTTAGCACAATAGAGTTTTTCTCAAAATTGGGTACAGAAAGTTTTTCTAGTACATATTTTCTAGTACATATTTGACTTTACAATGTTCAAAACATGTTTCAGTACCCAGATGGTGCAAGGCTTCAAGCAGAAAGAAAGATGATCATGAAGTGCCTAAGTAGTGAATAACATTAAAAAATATTAAAGGGTCTACCTTACTACTGGTTAAGAATTAAAAATTGAGGGAGAGTGTTTACAGTAGCTTGGCACCCTTTTTTTGGAAGGACTGCATGCTCCTTGTTAGAGTCTTTGTCATATGTCCCCTACTGTAGCATATCCTCTTCTTCCACATAAGACCAATTATTTCCAAATGACTAGCCTGTCATTCTCCATACTGTATGTATTACTTGCATTTATAGGTTATTATATAAAAATAAAAGAACTGCCTGAGCAGTGTTGTGCTTGTTTATACACTATGATGCTCTGACTCAATATTGCCTTTACATTTCATGTATTTTTGTTATTGAAAATATTTATTTTGCTGACACTGCTAATGAATACGCTGTTGTCATATTTAGATATAAGTTTCAGCAGCCATCTGCAAAGAATCAGGAACAGATTTCAAAATACATTATTAGACTGCCTGAATTTGTATGCTAGTCATACTGCAGAATTCAATTGAGGGGGGATTTCTTTTGTCAAATTTTAGGCCTGCTGTTATTTCTGGTCTGCAAGTTTTTTGTGTCTCAGAAATGCAGCAAAACTGTTGGCTTGTGAAGGTTTTAACACCTATAAAAGCCTATTTCCACATGGCTAAATAGGAATAAAAGCACACTACTACTGGTTCCCGTGTGTTGATATATGCTCAGCATATACGTTCATATGCACATAAACAAGAAGCCTCTCCTTTATGAGCAGATGGAGGTAAGAAAGGCTGCCCTTGGGAAAGGAATAACTGGAAAACAATATGGGACACTGGATGGATGACTTCGCTGTACAAAAATTCTTGAAAGAAAAATCAGAAACAACTCATGGCCATTGATGAATTTAGTGGCTGTCAATATTTTCGTCAAATAACTGTTTTCATTCCATGAAAACCCACTGCCATAGTTTGTGAAAGCTGAGTGGACTAATTTGGTGAATATGCCTGAACTAAACACTCTTTGGAAACAGGATTCTCTTCTGAATCCCTGCCTTTTGCCAAGAGGTTCAGGGAGAATAATAGATTCCACAACAAATACTTTTTTTTAGTAGCTGGTTAATATGATTCTCTCTGTAGCTGTAGTAGTGGGGTTGGAGGGAAAAATAGACAAGGCCTTGCAAGGAATTTGGTGGACATCTTAATTTCTCCATTTCTGTATGGAAAAATTCTAAATAAGGCCAGGAATGAGGTTGGCTTATGTATTTTGATGGGAGGATGTGAGCAAAGCAGGATGTATTTCTTTAGTAATAATATAATTTCATGTCACACAAATTCATTCTTAACTGTTTAAGAGCTAATGAAACATCAAAACATGAGTAGAACACCTCTCCTGTTAATACAGGTTGAGAAAGTTGACACTGTTCAGCCTGGAGAAGAGAAGGTTGCCTGAACCTCATAGCAACATTCCAGTATCCTAAGGTGGCCTACAAGGAAGCCAGAGAGGGAATCTTCATCAGGAACTGTAGAAATAGGACAAGAGGAAATGGCTTCAAACTGAGAGTAGGTTTGAATTAGATAGATTGATTAGATATTAGAACGAAATTCTTTACTGAACAGTTGTGTCACTGTAACTGTGGGACAGCACAGGGAATAACACCCCAGCATCTGAGACAGGAACTCCTTAAACTGACATTTCCTCTGGGACAAAAGTCTGTGACACAGTGTCTTAACATCCGCAAAGCTCTGAAATTTAACAAGGGCAAGTGCCAGATTCCACACCTGCGATGGGGCAACCCTGGTTGTGTGTATAGACTGGGGAACAAGAAGCTGAAGAGCAGCTTCATGGAAAAGGTCCTGGTTGATGGCAAGTTGAACATGAATCAGCAGTGCCCTGGCAGCCAGGAGGGCCACCCGTGTCCTGGGGGGCATCAGGCCCAGCATCGCCAGCCGGGCAAGGGAGGGATTGTCCCGCTCTGCTCTGCAGTGGGGTGGCCTCACCTCGAGTGCTGGGGGCAGGTCTGGGTGCCACAATACAGAAAAGACACTGAGCTGTTAGAGAGTGTCCAAAGGAGGGCAGTGAAGATGGTGCAGGGCCTTGAGGGGAAGCCATGTGAGGAGTGGCTGAGGTCACTTGGTCTGTTCAGCCTGGAGGAGACTGAGGGGAGACCTCACTGCAGTTACAGCTTCCTCATGAGGGGAAGAGGAGGGGCAGGCACTGATCTCTTCTCTGTGGTGACAGTGACAGGACCCAAGGGAACAGCCCGAAGCTGTGTCAGGGGAGGTTTAGGTTGGATATCAAGAAAAGGTTCTTCACCCAGAGGGTGTTTGGGCACTGGAACAGGCTCCCCAGGGAAGTGGTCACAGCACCAAGCCTGACAGAACTCAAGAAGTGTTTGGACAATGCTCTCAGGTACATGCTGTGACTCTTGGGGATGTCCAGCTCAGGAACAGGAGTTGAACTTTGATGATCCTGATGGGTCCCTTCCAACTCAGCATATTCTATGATTCTGTGATTCTAATACACATTTGTGTCATGGAACTGTACATGTATTATTTTTCCCAATGACAGCTTTTAATAGAGGAATTGTTAGTCCATTTCCTGCATGTACCATTTCTGTAACCTATCAGGTTACTAATTATGGACAAAGTTCCAGAAGTAATTTCTTGCTAGGCTGACCTGAGTGATAAAAACCACAAAGTCACTTTTGTCGCTACTCAGGTCTTTGAGGTCTTTGGAAAAGCACTCCTGGACATGCATTAACCATGTTAAGTCTTTGCAAAATTTGCACAGCAGTCTGAACAGGTCTCTTGAAGGAACTGACTGAGCTTTCTCATCAAACAAAAATGGATACTGCACAGCCCAGAGTCACTCCTCACTACAGCAGTGGAACACAGAACTTAGAGAATTCAAAATGTGTAGCTGAAAAATGTGTGCATAATTTGATGGAGAGCTCATCCAGGCCTTGCAACACTGTGCCTGAGGGGCTTTTCTGTATAGTGGCAGGATGAAATGAGCAACTTTGCAGGCTCTGTTTGTAGTGATGCTCCTTGCACCTTAACAATCAAAACAAACTTGTATTTTTAGCAGAGATACTACAGGAATTAGCATATAAACAAATGCAGGAGAAAGGCAAGAAACTGTTCAAGCTGTTTGTTTCTGATATAATTTTCTCAAATTAGTTGACTTTTCTCTAGGGGAAGGCAAATTATTGCATATGAACATGATTAAGAATCGAAAAACTCTTCTGTGCCTGTCACTGTCATTTGAGAAATGTCCAGCTTCCTCTTCCCATCTTCTTTTATACCAAGAGGAAAAATTGTCGAGAGTGGGATCTGAAACACAGAGGTTTCAAATGTCTCCTTCTGACCAATAATTCTGCTATCAGTCCTCCCAGGATTACATTAACTGTTAGTTCTTGAAGTTTTTGAAGTTTTCTGCATATTTTTGTTCTCCATTTTTTTTCTGACTGGTCAGATTTGTATCTATGAGATGGTGATTAGCAAGACAGCTTTGTATCAGGGAAAAGCTGTATGGCACTTGTTAGCTTTTCTGTGCAGGAGATTTGAGAAAGGAGTGAAACTGAGCTCAAGAATGATGAATCAAGATTTCCAAAATCTTGAAAATGGCATTCTGTAAAATATTTAAAAATGTAGGAGTTTAAACATGAAGTACTTTTTATTTGTTTTCTGCGCTTTTAACATCGGGCTGGTGTCTTTAATCTTTTCTTCACAGATGGGAAGACTAAAATTTAACTTTGGAAATACAAACTCAAACCAAGAATTTCCCTGTGCCACATGGCTGCAGGAGCAGAGGCTTTATGAACATAACATTTTACAATATTTGTGATAAAATCACACATATTTCTGCAAGCTTGGCAGTTAGTTCCTTTAGTGCCCAGACTTGTATATCAATGTCAATAGGCTGTTACTGAAAATTATCCAGGCAGATAAAATCAGTGAAGATTCAGGAGAGAGGCAGTGGTTTGTCCATTTAAGGCAGTGGTTTGCCCATCTGACTCTTGCCACTATTTGGAGGACTATGTCCATCTATTTTTTTTTCCCAGTTTTCTTGGTTTCTGCTTTCTTGAAAGTGTGTTTTACAGAGTGGAAAGCATTTCTGCTTTCTTCAGTTCAGATTTCAAGCCACCTTTACTTTAAATTCTGTCACCTTACACTAGTCCTTGCTTTTCTTTTGTTGACATTATGCTTTACCCTGCAAGCTTAAACCAACCTTTAATAGCTATGGCTCTCTCTCCTATGTTTGTTTTTCTTTATTTGCTAGTTTTTCTTCTTGAATTTCTGTGTCTCAACTGTTCATCCACGGCTTTTGTATAGACTGCCCCTTTCCCTCCTTAACTTGTCTTTTTTTTTTTTTGCTTTCTTATTTTTCAGAAAAGTTGATGTCTGATGTGTGTTAACTGTAGAGCCTTCCCTTAGCTTCCTTCTGTACACTCTGCCCCACCAACATCTACATAAGGTTATCCTGCTTTACTTAGAGTAACCTCTCACTTGGCCAACTCCATCTCTCTCTGGACTCCTAGTCACACTCTCTGACATCATTCCCGTGAACACAGGGGTGGTAGGGTTGTTTTGTGGTGTAACCTTTGTGAGCGACTTGACAGCCCTGGTGTCCTTCTGACAGTTACAAGCAGAACTGATGGGGGCAGGGATGGGGAGGCATTAGCTATTTTATGTTTTTACTTGTTTGTTGTGTATTTACCTTAATCTGTCTGTGTATTGCATTGGCATGGCCTAATTTTAGGTAGCAGCGGGCCACAAAGGTATCTCCTGTGAGAAGCTGCTGGAAGCTTCCCACCATGTCTGGCAGAGCCAATCCCTGATGGCTCTGAAGATGGACATGCTGCTGGCCTAAACTGGGCCAGTGAGAGAGGTTGGTAACGCCTCTGTGATAACCTATTTAAGAAGAACATCAAAACAAAGTCACAAGATTTTGGGTTCTAGTCAGAGAAGAGGAGGAGGTGAGAACATGTGAGGGAAAACAACATGGGGACACCAAGGTCAGTGGAGAAGGAGGGGGAGGAGGTGCTCCAGGCGCCGGAGCTGAGGTTCCTCTGCAGGCCGTGGTGCAGACCATGGTGAAGCAGCTGTGCCCCTGCAGCCCATGGGGATCCATGGGGAATGCAGAGATCCACCCGCAGCCCGTGGGGAAGGTGCCTGTGCCGGAGTGGGTGGGTGCCTGGAGGAGGCTGTGATCCAGTGG